>BIMT01000028.1:0-110667 GCA_005406065.1 Metschnikowia sp. JCM 33374 | reverse complement strand
ACTTCTTAGGTGATTGGCAGACCTTCAAGGCAACACCGCATAATAGGTTTTCGACAAACGTGTGCCAATCTTGTTGAAAAACAAACAAAACAAAACTGCCACCACATCCTGATAATAGAATGGCACTTGTGGAAATTTCATAAGGCAGAATGCAGAGCACTTCTCTATTGCTTCTGCATCTAGACTGATGACTAAAAGATCACGTTAGGAAAATCAAGCATATTCCAGAGGTTGGTGTAGCCCGAGTAATGGATGGTTTCAGGCTTCGAGGCCACGGAAACATATGTTGGAGAAAGGATAAAATCGATCCCGGCTTCGTTCATCTGTACCAAGTACTTATTTATCTTCCTTTTCTTCCCTAAGAAAGTGGCAGTAGTGTTTTCCTTTTGCTTTTTTCGTGCTCTTGATTTTCTCGGTTATAACGTAGGTAAAATAAACCTATGGGTTAATTTGTAAATAACAGAAGGCCAAACGTTCAACTTTCGGAATTACCATAAATTATGGAGTAGTTAGAAACCATTTTGTGGTAATGAGCGGCTCAATGAGTGATGTGCCGTCCGATGTGTTCAGAAACCATTCGATGTTTCCATGATATGAAGGAAATACCGCATACTTCAGGTGATTTATAGACATTAACGACCGCCAATCACCGAGACAAGAATCATGGGGAAGGCCAAATAGAGCGACCGAAAGGTATTGCGTTCATCTCTCGGCCATCAGATCCACCTTGATCAAATGAGATGGGACATTATCAGCATCGGTGATTTTTCTCAACTTTTAAAGGTAGCACCGAACCAGGCCTGAGGTCAGACTGCTGGGTTCAATCACTGGATCACCAAGCTTCCTGCTGCCGTCTTCTGTCTCAGTATTTTCAGAGAGGGCAGTGCCATTTCAGAGGATGCAGGTGTTGGAGAAGAGATGGCCGGGCTGGAAGAGGAATTACACCCCATCCATACGAATTCCCAGATGACCAGCTTGGCAGAATCATCAATTGATATTTTGTCCATTTTGAGGCCCTGGAAGTTTCTTGGGTACGGGGTTTATCAGTGTATATGGGGTGGGCCAACGCTGGAGCCTTTCTAAAAAGGACCATGCTTGAGCTAGTGAATCTCCATCAATACTTTGTTGGCAAATTCAAGCAAACATAACCGATCCGGATTCTTCGTGGTGAAAAAGGCTCTCAACTGGAAAGTGCTGCTGATAAATGGTGGAAACACCGTCCTGAGGAATATCGAAGCCCTTTCACCTTAGAATCAGCCCGGATATAAACAAGACTTCCCCAGTTTTATTGCATATTTCACGCAGCTACTGTGGGAAACTTCATCTGTCGTATATACGCCAATCTCCAAGAGTAGTATCTCCTTATCATGCCTTCTTCGTCCTGCTTGATATTCACAAGTGGTTTCTATAGAAAGATTAGTCAGCCCCAGAGTATTTCTCCTTCCAACTCACGGGATCAGGTCAATACACCTTTCCAATAATCTCATACAGTATTTATGTTTTGAATGATTCAAGTGGTGATGGAATCTTCGCCCTCTAGCAAAAACATACGCGTGGCATGGAGCACTAGCTATAGATACATTATTGTTTCCTTGGAAGTCTATAGGTTGAACATTTCGGCCTTATGAAACTTTGGTCTTTCCAAAACGGCCCTTTTAGCTTCATTGGATATCATGTGACATTTACTGACACTGGCCCATGCTCTCCTCTTTTTCTACACTGCGGTGGATTATTGAAACTTTGTGAGGGTTTCCACTGACTGAATAGGTGAAGGCTACACGCCAACGGTGTGCCATTGTATCATTGACGTTATTCGTCAAGCATCACACGACGATTTCGTCAAACTTCGTATCTTTTTTAGTGTTCATTTCAGTGTGATGATGATTTGGTCTACTTGTAGATTTCAGTCCCGTGAAGCATCATACAAATGGCCCCACAGGTCTGTAGCAGCAATAAAATACGTTGGAGATTACTGCGGAAGAGTCTCATTCAGTAGATTCGGGTTCCGCTGAAGTAATTGCGGTTCTGTTAGTCTCTTCAAATAAAAAGAGAGAAAAGTACTGCTAACGTGTAATACAACAGCCATACCCAGGAACCACCATTGGAGATCTAAACACTCCTGGAATTGATCAAAAAGGCCAAAGAAGCAATCAATACAACCACTTAATAAACTGTGGATTCTCCATGGATTCAGGATCGCCATTTATACCACAAAATATCATAGCCAGGAGTGACCCTAGAGAAAAATTACACCCCAGGAATAATTTGTATGCACTTGAGTACTACATGCCCCGGTTGTTATGCTTCAAGAAAACGTTTACCCAATCTATGATAAGGTTTAATATACCTTTGAATGCGTGTGATGATTTTCTTGCGAAAGGAATGATTGGGCAAGAAAAAGGCATTTCACGTAAGCTGACTACGCTTCAGCTTCATAAGTTGTATTTTCGGGGTTCAGAAAGATGAAGAAAGAATATGCAAAGATGGTCACCGCCCTACACCTCAAGCCCTTTTGAGAGCATGAATAATGAGAACCAATGACAAAAGCCATGAAGTGGTGGAAGTAGACTGAGTAAGGATTTGGGTATTATACGTGATAGGAAGTTTCTATACTTCGGGTACTAAAGAATCTCTGCCCGTGCTGCTTGATTTGACAGTATTCCCATTTAATTTATTCATTCACATATAACCACCACTTTAGTGCTTTTTATATTTATTTTTATCTTCTATAATAGGCTTCATTGCTGATTGTTGGGGTTGGTGATTATTCAACTTGAAGTGTAGACATGTTTGTTTGGAGCTTACAAATATCACAAGGTATTGAAAATAGGTAAATGAAGAATGGTATTCGGAGATTTTCTTCTCTTTTCTTCTTATTTCGCCATATCGCTGATAAAAAGAGGTGTTCCCCTCCAGTGTTCTTCAAGCCACTCAGGAACGATGGTTCCACAAACAGTTCGTCATTTTACATGAAATCGTCAGGCACTACACTTAATTAACGAGGTTATGGACACCGCACTGGTGGAACATAACTTTTACCTACAAGCCATAAATGGCTACCCAACAAAAAAAAATGGAAATAAACAGAAACAGAAACAGAGAAAGAAAACAAAATGAAAACAACACGCCAAAAATCACAACCCAACTTCTCCAAACCGTCCTTCCCAACCCTACTGCTCCCATTTCCCCCACGCGGTGGAATAATTAGCAACCACGTAATAACTTCGCGACTGCCAAACCCGCGGCCAAACCCGCGGCCATACCCACCGCACTGGCCAACTGGCCAATGGACATGCGTGGAGCCGCACTGGGCCGGGACTCGCAAATTGCCCACGGCCGGGCCAGTATCGTGGAGCGTTGCAGCGGATGAAGGGGTTGTGAATAATTTATTGGGTTGGATAATTTATTAAATAATTTATTGGTTTTGACAATTGATTGGTTTTGATAATATATCGATCCTAGCTTGGAGGAGTTCTTTGAATTTACAAGCATATATGACTATGTATTGGCATAATCTCTTGTATTACTACTAAAGCTACTATACTACTGTAATAATCTACTACTATATACTACCATAATAATATATACCATAATAATCGACTATAATATAATAATCTACTATAATCTACTATAATAATCTACTATAATAATACACTATAATAATACACTATAATAATCTACTATAATAATCTACCATAATAATCTACTGTATTAATCTACTACCCTAATACTTACACCCACTCCAATGCCTCCAACCGCACGCCTCTAGCCCGCACATTGGTGCGGTTCCTAATTCGCCCGGGTCTCGGAACAGTGGCCCTGGCTTGTGTGCACTCCGCAAGGACCAGACGTGTCCGAGGCTGGGTCCTTGGTGGTTGGTGTACCGTTGCGGTCCACGGGTTTAATGTGCCATCACCGCGACATTTTACCTGGCTTCTCACGCCTCGTCGATACTTCTGGCTTTTTCACATTACTGTTTCCTTTCAGTTTTGAATTTCTTCTTTTCAACCAAACCAATATTTCCATAAACATGTTGACCAGAGTTGCCCGTGCTTCAAGAGTATGTACACGTTTTCTTTAGCGCTTAGCCATATGATCTTTTGGGTCCGGGGGGTTTAGGGTGTTTGGTGTTTTGGGATTGCGACCGGCCTTTGACTATGAGTGGCTTTGCTCCTGGAACCCCACGCCATTCCTTTTTTTTTTTTGTTCTTTTGTTCCTTTTGTTCTGGGTAGCGCAATTACCCGCCGAGTCTGATTTCCAATGCCACGGTGTGAATTGTGCAATTCTGTCACCGGATGCAATTGTTCTGGGGGGGCTTTACCGCCGGTGATTTTTTTTTTTTTCGTGGTGCTCGATCCGCAATATTTTGTCCGGGGCCCTGACGTGCGGTGGACGTGCCTGGCCGGGCCGTCAAACCAATGATGTGTCGACCGATCATTTCCACAATTGATGAGTTTACCAAAGGAATTCGCCGGAAAATAGCAATCCCTTGTGAAGGATGGTGCGTTTCACTTGTAAACGGCGGCCGTTTGAAATGGTGAATAACCACGGGGCCTTTCACCTTGTGCGAAGAACCATACGATAAATTAACCCAACGCTGTGTGGAAAAGCCCTCCCCACCCCAACCCCCCAACCCCAAAACTTTCCCAAAACTTCCCAAATCTTGCCAAATCTTCCCTCCGTTACTAACTCTCCAGGTTGTGCAAAAAAGATGTTTGTCTTTGCATGAATACCGTTCCGCTGCCCTTTTGGAATCCTTCGGTGTTGGTGTCCCTAAGGGTTACGCCGCCACCACCCCAGAAGGTGCCTTCGACGCCGCCAAGAAGTTGGGTACTTCCGACTTGGTGATCAAGGCCCAAGCCTTGACCGGTGGTAGAGGTAAGGGTCACTTCGACAACGGCTTCCAAGGTGGTGTCAAGTTGATCTCGTCCCCAGAGGAAGCCAAGGACTTGGCCTCCAAGATGTTGAACCACAAGTTGATCACCAAGCAAACCGGTGCCGCTGGTAAGGAAGTGACTGCTGTGTACGTTGTCGAGAGAAGAGACGCCAGAACCGAGGCTTACTTGGCCATCTTGATGGACAGAGCCACCCAAAAGCCAATGATTGTTGCTTCCGCTCAAGGTGGTATGGACATCGAGGGTGTTGCCGCCAAGGACCCTGATGCCATCAAGACCTTCTCCGTCGACTTGGAGGCCGGTGTCACCGACGCTTTGGCCACCGACATTGCCTCTGTGTTGGGCTACACCGACGCTGCCATCCCTGAGGCTGCCAAGGCTGTCCAAAACTTGTACAAGGTTTTCATTGAGAAGGACTGTACCCAAGTTGAGATCAACCCATTGTCCGAGACCCCAGATGCCAAGGTTTTGGCTATGGACGCCAAGTTGGGCTTCGACGACAACGCCGAGTTCAGACAAAAGGACGTTTTCTCCTGGAGAGACGCCACCCAAGAGGACCCAGAGGAGGTTGAGGCTTCCAAGTACGGCTTGAACTTCATCAAGTTGGACGGTAACATTGCCAACATTGTCAACGGTGCTGGTTTGGCCATGGCCACCATGGACATCATCAAGTTGTACGGTGGTGAGCCAGCCAACTTCTTGGACTGTGGTGGTACCGCTACCCCACAAACCATTGAGAAGGCTTTCCAATTGATTTTGTCTGACAAGAAGGTCAACGGTATCTTCGTCAACATTTTCGGTGGTATTGTCAGATGTGACTACGTCGCTGAGGGTTTGATTGCTGCCACCAAGAACTTCAAGTTGGACATTCCAGTTGTCGTCAGATTGCAAGGTACCAACATGAAGCAAGCCAAGGAGTTGATTGACAACTCTGGCTTGAAGTTGTACGCTTACGAGGACTTGGACCCAGCTGCCGAGAAGATCGTTGCCTTGGCCCCAAAGGCTTAAGTTAGGCTTGTCTCCATTTTTCGTAAGGATGACCAATAAAAAACATAGAACTTTTTGAAGATCCAAGTAGAGATTATCTGGGTGATGATCCTATTAAACGTATGTGACTAAGATATTTCTATAATTGATTCCTTCTATCAATTTCTTCTATTTCTTCTATTTCTCTATTTCTTCTATTTCTTCATTCCTTGATAATCGCTGGGATGTAGCGGTGGTTCCCGTTAGCAGAAGTATTCCACAAAGCAAGTCCAAAATCTTCGATATCATGAATATTATCCCAGTAGACTATTGGTTTCGATATAAACCTTTATGTCGGTGACACCCAAAGAATCCAGACACGTGGATATCGAAAGAGTTGGGTATCACGTTAGTATCGTAGATCTTCGGACATGATCCTGGTTATAGTGGTAGGGGAATGGCCTTTTTGAACACTCTCCCGTTGGGTGGAGCACGACCCGGGTTATAAGTGAAAGTGTGGAAAACTGCCACAAGGCTTCTTGGTAATACCGACCCGTAAACCTTCAGACCGCCAGCTTTCCACTCATTCTCGGTATGGGTTTCCACCAAAACACTTAAATTTTGGTGGCACAGGATTCATCCTCCACCCTTTCTTGCAGTGTCCCATGCTCACGCTGGCTGTTCGATTCTGAAGCTAGCTCCAAGCACACTCTAGTTACACGCTCTGCTTTTTTGGGTATATCCCATGGAACCCACAAATGTCTCTCTCGTCACCAGATTTCTTGATTTTCGTCATAAAAATGGTGGTTTCAATCAATCAAGTGCACTTTCAGTCACCGTTCAAAGGGACTCGCAACGCAAGGGAATCACGCAAGTAACGACAGTAATTGTTCCCCACCGGCGCTCGGATGGCGCCGGATGGCGCCAGGTGACGTGAAATTTCGCCCCAACTTCAAACGTCTCCACCAAATTTCAAAAGCGGCGAGTGTAAAAGCCCCACCCCTCTATACTTGCTTTTGTCAATGCTTCATAGTCACGTTATGACGTCCCCCATAGCTCAATGTCTATGCCATTGTCTCGAGCACTCACCCGGTAAAAAAAGAGGGATTTTCTCTTTTTTTTTTTTTTTTTTCCTTAAAACTCATTCATGCACCACTCACCCCGTCGTCTTTGGTCTTCTTTCGTTTCCCACGTCCCCTTTTCCTTGTTGTGTCTTTCGCTTCTTTCGCCTCTTTCGCTCTTCCGTCCCCAACATTGTCTAATCTCTGGTGTCGTTTCGCAGCCCATATGTCGCATGTCTCAATTGGCCTGGTCCACGAGTGCCTGGCATGGGCCATTTTCCACACGCTTCATCTTCCAGCCATCGTCGTTAAGCCTCCCGGTTATTACACGCCTCAAATAATATACCCAAGAAATCTTTCCATCCTTGAACCTTTTCCTTGCACCCTTTCCTTGCACCCGAAAACTCCCTACCAGTATGGCTGTCCTGCAGGCAGGCGTCCCGCCCGGCCCCCACTACTCGCTGCGTCTCGCTCACTCTCTTGCCTTCAACCTCGCACTCTCGCCTCACATAATCAGGCCCGGAAAACGAGCGAGGCCTTCTTTCCCACACCAATACAACCACAATACTGAGCCTTTTTCAGCGAAAATCAGTCCGCCGCCAGTGTAAACGAATAGAAATTAAATAATCTCCCTCCCCATACACACACATCCCCATGTTTTTAACCAGATCCGAATACGACCGTGGTGTGTCCACCTTCTCGCCTGAGGGCCGGCTTTTCCAGGTGGAGTACTCCCTCGAGGCCATCAAGTTGGGCAGTACAGCCATCGGAATCCTGACTTCCGAAGGTGTGATCTTGGGCGTTGAGAAGCGTGTCACGTCGTCGCTCTTGGAGCTGTCGTCGATCGAAAAAATCGTGGAAATCGACCAACACATTGGCTGTGCCATGTCCGGCTTGACTGCAGACGCACGCTCCATGATCGACCATGCCCGGGTGTCGTCCTTGACCCACAACTTGTACTATGACGAGGAGATGCAAGTGGAGAGCTTGACCCAGTCTGTATGTGACTTGGCCTTGCGTTTCGGTGAGGGGGCATCGGGAGAAAAGCGGTTGATGTCAAGACCTTTCGGAGTGGCGTTATTGATTGCCGGAATCGACGAGAAGGGCCCCCAATTGTACCACGCTGAGCCTTCGGGGACTTTTTACAGGTACGACGCCAAGGCCATTGGCTCGGGTTCTGAGGGTGCCCAGACTGAATTGCAAAATGAATATCACAAGTCCTTGACGTTGAAGGAAGCTGAGCTTTTGGCTTTGAAGATCTTGAAACAGGTGATGGAGGAAAAGTTGGACTGTAAGAATGCGCAATTGGCCTCCGTCACGAAAGAGGGTGGTTTCCAGGTCTATGCTGATGATAAGACCGATGCACTTATAAAGGAATTGAACGAGACTGCTGTGGAAGAAACGCAGCTCTAACGGAGAAGCCTTCCACTATAAATAATCAATCCCAGAGGAAAAAAAAATAAAAGAAAAAAGAAAAGAAGAATAAAAGTAAGCAAACTAGAATTAGCAACGTTAAGCGTATAGCAAGGTAACTTCTTCATCAAATAGCAATATCTAGGGTGTCGTATCATGGCCCTTCAGTTTGCCGTGTAGGAGGTGGCAGACTCCTTCTCAGAGTACCGACAATTTGTCTTTGAGCGTCATAAATGACGCATTCTCAGTACTGGCCGCTCGAAGATCCAGAGTGAAATTCTCTAACGACACATTGAATTCCGTCCAAAACTTGGTTATCACATTGTTTAGCCCCGTTATCCTGTTTTTCACTATAGCCTCGTTGAACTCAATGTTATCAAACCTTCCGGGATAGTCTCTCGAAAACGCCTCAAGCAACGCCGCGTTCGTCAGGATTAATGTCTTCTTAAGTCTGCTCGCAATGTTCGTGAACTCACTCACGATCCCTAATGATGTCCGCACATGCTCAAGTAGTTGACTGTTTGTGATCATAGAGTCTCGCAAGATATTGCTTAGGTACGTTCCTATGCTTTGGCTCAACTCGTACACATCATAGTGAGTGGTGTCTTGTCCAAACTTTGCTGTTGATACTTGTCGATCTGCCGTAATCTTGATCTTTTCGTCGAATATGCTGTTGTTTTTGTTGCCGTGTTTTGCGAGTGGTTGGCTGGCATCTCTGAAGGGCGAGCCCGACCTCGTCGCCCTGGAAGCAGGTCGAGGTTTTTCTAGTGACGTCAGAAAGTGCTTCATTGCTTCTTGAAGCAGGTTATAGTTGCATTCGATCACACAATGATCCACGTAATTCTGAAGCTCGGTGACAAAGTTTTTCATCCGAAAAATCAACACACGGCTCCGCAAGATAAGCTTCTTTAATGGTTCCGAAAAATGCTTGTAATTCCATACGGTCGAGAACATCGTGTCACGCCAGGACGCGTCAATGAGCTTACCGGAGTACTTGAGAATCATCTGAAGCTTAAATATAAGCTGGAACTCAAAGATGAAGTTCTCGCTGATCATAAGGTTTATTGGAAACGGCAACTCGCAATCGATATTGACTGCAGCGATAACACTATCTCTATCAGAGTCGGACCTTGTAGAATGACCACTTGACAGCACAACTGTGGGCCGTTTGAGAGACTGGCTCACGAGTTTTTTGATGGCACTCGATGCCTGTTCGTCACCAGTGACAGTTTTGGCAGCATCGAACGCACGGATACTGATGATTTCCTCTGAGAGATCGTAGAAGTTGTTTGAATCAATGCTGAACTTTTGGAATGTCCGAAGTAAATTGGCAATCTTTGTGTGGGTGGTAGAATGGCCGTTTTGGACGTCCTGGTTTCGATAGTTCACTTCACCAAGTGCAAAGACATCATTAAAAGTGTCTGTCAATGTGACGGTAGATACCGAGGTCTTATTTTTGCTCATCTCATGTAGCGTCTTATCGAAAAAACGGTCGGTTTTGGCCGATTCGCACAACAAATACGTCTCGTGTAAGCAAGTTAGCATGTGTTCAAAATGGTAGCCCCGAAAGAGCAACTTCAACACGAGATTATTGGCACGATCATAGAACTGCAAGATTTTAAAATGAAGGTCTTGTGCACACAAACTAGTAATTTTGTCTGGGCAAGCAACGGTGGATATGTTTTCGGGGAAGTCATGTAAACTGGCACTTCCAATACACCGCTTGAAGATATTCAAAAACTTTCCTGTGGCAAGCACTTTTTCCTGAATATCCTTGTCCAAAAAACGATCAATTAACCCGTCGATCTTGATGACATAGAGCTCCTCCCAGTACCGCTCCACATTCGAGTAGAATATATTCTTCGGTAGGTCATTTTTCTTCACGAGAAATTCCTGGAAGACGTCATCAACTTCGCCCTCCGCAAGCCACAGATTTAGGAGCGCCACGTAATCTACACTGATTGCCTCAAACAACAGAGAGAGAAAGGCACTAGCCTTCATATCCCCCTCAAATTGTGCAATCCTGCTTTCGACGATCCTGAGCACTGGGCCTCCCTTACACACATCAAAAGCATTTGGGTCAGACGACACATTCGCACCATGGCTGATATCGGAGCGGATGGAATCTAGGAATATGTCGAATTTGGGGTCTCTGCCTGCAAAATCACCCGAAATGGCCAGACTCACCGTTGTTGCTGTCACAAACCGTGGGTTCCGCTCTTCGGTCTCGGCATGAACCGCACACGATATCTCGTAGAGGTGTTTCATGGTATCGCCACACGTGTTCTGAATGTCATTATCCATGGCCGAAAGAGAGAAAAACGAGTTTTGATGGAACGCAGTTTCAAAGGTCAACACAAGCTGCCGAAACTGGGCAAGATTGCGGCAAATTTCATGGCATAGCCGCTGGTTGACCCTTCCAAAGTGAGGCATGTCGTAGATTTGGGCAAAGTTCTGGAGCCCTAGGTAGTATTTGCCGTAGCGGAGGAGTTTCTTCGCAACTGTTTTGATGCTGATATCAAGAGGCGCAGCGACTTTGAAATCGGGGCCCCGAATCCGGTCTCGGAGCAATGAGCCTTGGTACCGTTCACTGTACCGTACGTAGTGGCCCTCGCATCCAAGCAAGGCAAAAAGCAAGTCCTTCACCACCAAAGCCTGTTGGGTGGGGACATCGCGAATTTCGTTGAGCAGAAACGGCTTTATGGGAGCTGCAACATCACTGGACACCACACACCTGTCAACGTGAAAGGGGTGTTTGAGGGTAATTAGCCGCCGTTGTGTTTCAGGCAAGGCCTCCGACCCAAAAGGGCTCTGTTCCATTGCTTTTTTTTTTGGTGGGTGGTTCTGTATTTGTGGAGGTGATGGAGGGAACCCAAGTGAAGTGAGACCCACCTTGGCCATGTGTTGATACAGTTTGGGGTGCTGTCTGCAGGACGGAATGGACAAGGCCAATGAAGGTGCCAATGTGACGTGAAATAGTTAGCTGAAATGGCAAGTGACTGGAACTTAATTGGGTATTTTCAGATCAGGGAAGGCACCTGCTTTGGTTTTCCTCTTCTGGTGTTTTTTTAAACACAAAGTATCCGAAAATTCCTCAGTGTTATCATAATTCGTGTGCTTCCTGGTGCAGGCACTCCACTGCTTCCAACGGGGGGGCTAACTTTGACACACCACGCATATTTTGGCGCTAAGATATTCGGTATGGATCCGAGCTGGTCCCTGTTGTTTTTCTTCGTCTTTAAGGGTCTCCATCAAACATGCAACGAAAATAACTCCTGGATCTCCTTTTTCTTAACCAGGGCACGTGTGCAGTCGTGACGTAAACAAACATGCGACATGCGACACGCGACCGACCAACGAAGGGAAGAACCAACCGATGAGACCGTAGCCATAAGCATGGCCCGTGCCCTACTCGGGGATGTATTCTGAACCTGACGAGACGTCGGCTAAGGGGCGATAAAAGTTTTGTTAAGCGGAAGCTCAAAGTATCAGCCAGGTATGCCGGGCTCGAGTAGAACTGTACAACTGTAGAACCAAACGGATCCAAAAGGTCCAAAGGACCCAAGAAGTGCACTGGCTTTGGTCTAGTCATCGTCCGAAAAAGACATCTCCTCCATCATTTCAGCCGCAGCTTTCTCCGCCTCCTCCTGCACTTTCTTCAACCCACATACCTCCTCCAAATACTCTGTACTATTAAGACAGTTCTTCACAAAGTCCCATCCTCCCTGCTTATACATGTCAACAACAATCTCGGAGCACGCCGAGCAATGGTGGTATGCCGGCGTACTTAGCTTGGTCTGGGTGAACCCGTGTAGAAAACCTCTGATCTGGTGGGGCACGTCTCCAAACTTAGACGTGGCATTGTGTGCAGCGTGGTGAGTATCCTTGTGTTGTAGCACAGACACCAAAAGCTCCACCGCAAGAGAAGACGCAAGCAACGCGCCTCCGGGCCGGGTCACCGTACACATTTGGTCCAACGTGCGGTCCGACAACGAGTCCGTGGGAGCCACCACGTCGTTGCAATAGTAGCACCCCAACCGGTCGGGTGCATCGAGCGGACTGTGTCGGAGAACCAAATAGCTGTCAAACCCAAGGGCCGCGTTGATGACGATCTTATTCATGGCCACGCCCATCACCGTAGGAAGCCACCTCGATTCACGCGAGTCCATGAGAAGAAACACCACGTCGTGGTCTTCAAAGAGCTGGTGCAAGGAGTCGTAGTTCTGTTTTGCCTCTGCCTCACGTGCGCCGCTTACTGGGTGGCCGATCATGGGCACCTCCATGCAATAGCCCCTAGACTTGACGCCGGGGAAAATTTCTTGGAGTGCTTCACTGGCACGAATTGCTTTTTGCACCCCCTGATTGGAGTCGTCGCCAAAACAGTCGCGGAAGGTGAAGAGCGGCTGGCGCACCGGGTTCAGGTACGACACCCGGCCGTTATCCACAAAGGTGATCTCACGTACGCCCCATCCCATGAGCGCACGCGACACGTAGCTGCCAAGGGTTCCGGCGCCGAGCAAGAGCACTTTCTGGCGCTTGATGATGTCCAAATCGAGGTCGGGCGCCACCCTCCATTTCATGAGACGGAGATTCAAGTCCACCGCCTGGTCCGCCAATTGTTGCGGGTCAATGAGCGAGCCAAGGTCGGCCAATTTCGGCCCGAGTTTTCCCTGGGCGTTCCGCTCCCAGCCGGTGACTTGGGGCTCGGCGTGGGCGGCAAACAGCGAATCTAGTTTGAGCTCCAAGGTCGTGCTCAAGTCGGCTGTTCTGTAGACGACTACTTCCACGGAGGTGAACCCAGTGCGGGCCAATAAATAGAGGTGGTTTTTGAGTTGTACCGAGGGGCTGCCGTCGCTGCCAAGGCACGTGTCCACAAAGACAAAAGTGCCGGATTTGCAAAAGTTGTCCACGCCAATTTTCGGTGGCTGGTGGTGAGGAGAAAGCTGGAAAAACGGCTCGGGGCATTCCGCCACAAACAGGGAGATTTGGTGCTGGTGCTTCGTGCCTGGAGTCAGCTTGGTCACCAGCCAGGGCGAGTGGAGAACGGGGTATGCAAGCCAGTAGTAGAACTTATACTTCTTCAAGTCTGAAAACGCCAAGAGGTGGAATTTCTCCGCCACTTTGCCACTGCCACCCGACCCACCTGGCCCACCTGGCCCACCAGATCCCAAAGCATCGTCAACAATTGCCTGGCCCCATTCCGCAAGTAGTTTCTTCTTATCCAAGGCCTTGAATTCCTCAATGGTATTCACATTATATAAGCACCCGTGGACCGTGCGAGTGAGCGAATCGCCCAGGCCCGGGCCGGGCTCAAAGCTCGAGTAGTCGAGGTTCACCACGGGCCGGTCGTTGAACTTGTTCAATTTTTCCGGGTGCACCATAAACCCGTGGATGTTTTTGGGGGCAGAGTCCAACTTATACTCATTAAGCTTGCGGTGTGCCAACGCCGTAAAGAAGGACGAGTCTACAAACGACTGGATGGCATGGAACTTCAATGGGGGAATGGGCTCCATTTTAGGGTCTTGTGTTTGTGTTTGTGTTTGGTGTCTGGGGTGCTTTTTATTTGTATAGATTGGTCAATTTTTTTATAACGGGCAGATGTCGTGTTAATTATGTGGCTAATTATCTGGCTAGTTTTCTGGCTAATTGTCCGGCTAATTATCCTTTGGTGGGGTGCGTTTGAAGTTTCGGGCTCCTCTATATATGGCAATGCCTGGAGCCGCACCGTGTCTCTCCCGCACCCTAGATAAGCATCAATATTTGAGACCCGGAGCCAATATTTGAGAACCGGGGATTTTCGGTGGGTGTTTTTTTCTTTGCTATGGAAGATTGGGATTTCAAATTTTCATTTATCGATATTGGTCTTCGAAGGGGCGATATTATCGGTGAATTTTGGTTTTGCCCATATGGAACACGGAAATACACAAGGCACCCTATGCCTATTGCCCGGCACCACAGTGAATGGGATGGCGGCCCTAGCTGCGGCCCCGGCTGCGAAAACCTGGTATGGTTTGGGGCCGAAACATAAATAATCAGGGCAGGATGTATTTTATAGAAAGGGGCGAGTTTTTTTTGGCATTATTCTTGGAATGGCAAGAAGGTGGGTATATCCAGCAAAATTTCTGTGTCGTTGAAATCATTCTCCATTTGAATGCCTAGGCTGTGAATGGAAATTCAGTAGTATGCCTATAGAGCTTACCAGGTGTGATATAGCCTCACCGGTACAACCTAAATCTGCCATATCCTAGTACTACTTGCTTCGGTATTTTCAACACCTACTCATTTTGCTATACGCTCTATAGTGGGCTTATTTATTTGATCGCTGGCATCGTGCACTGTCGGATTGGCATGTTAGTATCAGTCGAGGCACGGGCTCATTCTTTACAACGAGGCATGATTCGGAGAGGGCAGAATAACCAAATGAAACCTGCTACTTTAATGCATGGAAGATACTCATAAAAGGAACAAAGACAAGCATTAAAGAATTTGTACCAACTATGATTTCGGAACCAGAACCCTCATCAAAGAAACGCCGAGTCTATCACTTATAGAGCATGAAGAATTGAAAACAATTCGTTTCAAGTCCTTGAGTCGTAGATATCAAGAGACACTTCCTCCAATTATGCCAACGAGATTTAGAACTATATGCCCAGAAGTGAATCAAGTGAAGAAATGGGACAAATTTTGGAAAAGCACTTATACAAGGAAGAATGGTTGAAAAGTAATGACTTCACTGCCATCCATCTATTTAACTTTGGGTCATATGTCTCCCATCTTTGATAACAAGAACGAAAATGACATAAATGAAAATGCCATCTATGTTTACAGGAAGTCAATTCAATGGTCCAAAATCACCTATACAACATGTGTGAGTCGACCAAGTATTGGTGGTATGAGATCAAGTTTACCGAGCCAATGCATCTTAAACAGATGTTGGCAAACACGTCATTTGAACATCTAAGAAATTTGAATTGGTTTGTTAAGACCGTCAAAAGAATTATTCTTTTTTGAGGCGGCGGAGTCACCAAAGGGCGACACTCTCCTTTCCTTCGGAAAAAAGACATGAAGAAGGCGTTGAGGAGACGAATCCGATGGGTCGATGACAGAACTAATGGAGTTTCTAACAGGTATGTGCCAGAAGGGTTGCTTTTGCTGAGGTTTGGCGAGGTAATCCGCGGTTAGACCAGGCATATATTTGGGAGCTTTATAGGGTTTTTTAGATTTTAGTTTTTTTTTTTAAGTCAACAATACCCCTCAATCCAAAAAAAAAGTAGTTACAGTGGGCGACTTCCGCCTTTATCTTCCTGATGGATCTTCCTGATGGATCTTTCTATCATGTAAAAAGGCAGTTCAGTATACCCTTTCAAATAACTTTTCCACATCAAAGTATCGGGACTTCTTCGTCGTACTCGTTCCTGGTATCGGTTTATTCAATCAATATTCCTCCAAATCATCTGCTTTGGCCCGGACGCCTCCTGCAATATCGTCGTGGCTGGTGACCGAATTCGGCAGACGCTTCCTCGTCACCAGCTAGGACCAGCCTTTTTTCTTTTTTCTTTTTTCTTTTTTTCGAAAGTTCATCCTCACGCTTCCATCTTCCTTAATGAGGAAGACTGTTGCAATCCACCTCTTTTGCTTTCCCCACAAGTCCTTCTTATAACTTCTTATAACCTTCTGTAACATACATTATGACGTCAGAGATATACTTGAAAATTGGAAGTTCATGTTTTATATCTTCCAATTTATAGTTGGTGTTTGAGTTTGAAATTGGGGATAATGTGCTCAATGCCATGTCTAAGCCAGCCTGGTGCGGGCGAACTCTTGCTGGTACGTGACTGTAACAATTGCGTTTTTCATGATGGAAGTTGGTTTGGGCCGTCTGGAACAACAACGCTCCTTATCAAATAGTTCATTTTTCTGGTGGCAAATTCATCGCTCGATTGTGGCTCATCTCCAAATGGTAATTGCCTTGGCTTTGGCGAGGGTCAATCTCACTCAAAGGGTACCCCGTCTAGTTGGTATTGGCCGATTGGTGACACCATTTCCTAGAAGCGACAAGAATTACATCATGCTTTGAGACTGGCTAAACTCTTTATGGTATACCCTAAGGCGTAGTGATAATTCAAAATAAGGAAAAATACTAGAATCAAAGGTGGGTATACATTTAGAGAATGAGGATTACGAAGTTGGTGCTACCGAAATGGTGGAAACATGCAAAACACTCGTTGGTCTTAAAAAAAGGTGTCCATAGCCACACGTTTAATAAAGCCGGTTCATTCTAGATCTCTGAATCTTTTCAAAAAGCGTTTTCTATTCCACTGAAGATAAAGGAGGTGACTTCACCATAAAGACATACTATTGTATCGCTATAGTGGTTTATCACGTTGATTAACACTCAAGTAATTTGTAGTAACTTTGTTACACTAATTACAGTGAACATTCTTCAAATAAAATCTAATGACCGTGATCGGAGGAAATGGAGTTTCAACGGCTCTGACCTCTCTGAAATGCTATTGTCACCATGGGGACGACTATAGAGATTAACAGGATCCTAGATACGCAGGCCTCGGGAAGAAGGGGGTACAAGGAAAGACTATAACACCGAAGTTGCATTTCTTTCATTTTTGCCTCCTCTCCCCGGTCCTGGCCCAAAAACATTTGTATCTACTTGCAAGCCCTTCCTTTCCACTATTTCTCGTGCTTTTTCACTCTCTTTTCAAAGTGCTTTTCATCTTTCCGTCACTGTACTTGTTCGCTAACGGTCTCCGGCCAATATTTAGCTTTAGATGGAGTTTACCACCCACTTAGAGCTGCATTGCCAAACAACTCGACTCTTTAAAGAGAGAAAATATACTTTTAGCTATCCTATACGGGGCTATCACCTCTATGGCGTCATTTTCCAAAGGACTTAAGGTAGGTTAAAGCTGTTCCTTTTTCAAAATACAGTTCCCGAATGATTTCAACTCCTCAAATCATCTTATTAAACTTCCCTTCAAGACACAATCGATTCGGCATTGAGAGATAACCCTAAAGAACCCTCTGAGGCTGGCAATGATTACCCCCGATTTTCCAGGCAAAACATACCCTTAAAAAGATTGATTTGAACTCAATTTCATCCATTTAAACTCTTCCCACCAGCTAAATATGAAAGAAAGGAATATTGGACTGGTTGTGTCGATGGTCAATCGTTATCGGTTGCCGCACGACCTTTTATTAACCACCGCCAAATACAATGAAAAATGTCCTTTTTTCTAAAAAACACATCTTAAAAGAAAACCTGCATCTAATATTACCATTTAAACTTCCAAAAACACTCAATTTCCCGGAAAAATGCTGTTTTGGTGTGCCCCCGAGCTGCGATTTTCCCGGGGTTTTGCTATAACGGGGTCAATACAGGGAACCTAATCACGACTCCGGCCATCTTTCAATTCCTACTTTATCAATTCTTATCCCTTTATTTTTCAAAAGTACAAGGTAGAATCTCACTTTTTGTTCCAAATCACTTCTTAAATAAGTGTACAAGTAACCAAGTAGTTGGAAGAAATTACCATTTTATCATCTCATCTACGTTTCATTAATTGCGCCTTCTCCCAGACGTGATTCATCTATTCTCTATACACTTAGTCCAACGTCATGCCGTCAATCTCATCCAACAACTCATCGATACCAATCTCAACACCTTCTTCGTCATCGTCGTCCTCCATCTCGTCTTCGGCCTCCGGCTCAGGCGCAGGTTCCTCGCCCGCCTTATACAAGTTGATGGTCTGTCTCAACTCTTGGTCCTCCTCCAACTCTTGCAAGAACAATTCGTAGTCTCTCTCGGCTCTCTCTTGCTCTTGTCTGGCCTGTCTGGAGTCATCGTTGGCAACGATATCGTTGTGCTCACGTGCCATTCTCTTCAACTTCCACTTTCTGTACTTGTTCTTCTTAGACTTTCTTGGGTAGTGCTTCTTGATAAGAACAACCTCTGGCGTGTTCTCGGTGTCCAAAGAATCCCACAAGTCGGAGTTGAAGTTGGTGTTCGTCAAGTAGTATCCCATGCACGAGTCTCCCGCGTGCAAGAAGGCACCCAAGTGCGATCTCACGTAGAAAGTACGGTCGTTAACACCCAAGTCTTGTGCTCTACACACCGTCACATCAGCAAGAACGTGTTTTCCCTTCATGTCACCAGTAGGCTCAACGTCCAAAACCACAAACTCCACGAGCTGGTTCATGTCCAAAAGCGAAAGGAAAGGTTTCTTCCAGTACAATGCAGAAGGCAAATCGGCCGTCTGCAAGGTGTTGGGGTCAATAAACTGCAACATGTTGGTAACCTTGTGGCACACGACCAAGCGCGTGATGTTACCAAGTTGGTTGGCCAACTTCTTGGGGAGAACCACGAGATCATCACGACAGATAGGTGCGATTTCAATGGAGAATGTGAATTTGTACGAAGACGAACCAGATTGCGTATCTATACTGACCAACTCCTCGGAACGCTTGTTCTTGATTGGGGCAACTGCAGACAAGAAGTCAACCATTTTGGTGGCGTGGTTTCTCTGGGCATAGAAAAAGTCCAATCCGTCTTTGGCCTCTTGGATAGAAATAGTGTCGACGTGGGCATTGTGCTTCAAGATCAACTGCTCCAAGTAGAGGAAAGTTCTCTTATGGGCCACCTTCTGTCTGATCTGGACCGTAGCTCTCCACGTGTTTGTGGTAAACGACTTGGCACAGTCGGGACATTGCATGGCAATCACCACGTACTCCACCTCGAAGGTCTGTTGCACAATGGTGTTCTGCAAAGCCTCTCCCTGGACGGCCAATTTGACTCTGATTCTCCGCGAGTGTGGTTCTGTCCAAATAAAAGAAGCATCGACTAACCGCACCTTCGATAAACCTTTCAACCGACGCAAGCAGATGGCCAAAAGCTCACGCGACTCCAACTCCGCACGGATCCACTGGCCAGGGGGCTGCAAGAACCGCTCACAGTTTCTGCAGAAACTGAGGTTGGCCTCACGGGGAATACCCTCGGTTATATCAACGTTCAACTTGATACAGTCGTAACACATCACGAGACCCAGCGATCCGTCCATGGGCACACCACAGCTGCAACAGAGCACGGTGGCCACACCTTCATGGTGATGATGTGGTTGTAATGGAGTGTATGACATGGTATTGATGGGGTGTTGTGGTATTTTTTTCTTTTGTTCTTGAACAATTGTTTAATTCTCTTCAAGAAGAAAGTATGGAATGATCTGTTTCGACTGAGATATAGCTCCAAATGATATTGGTGAAAGTGTTGAAGAATCTGCGTTTTCTTGTACTTTTCTTTCCTTTTTGAATTCTAAGAAAATATCAAAGAAATCCACAAGTATATGTCTTTTTCTTGTATGCCACAAAATCTCTTAGTAAAGAATAGTAAAAACTCCGTGCGAGGCATCTCGAAAAAAGATGTGCGCATGAGATGAGCTCTTCACTTGACTAATCAGAAAGACGGTCCCACACCCGTGCATCCCCATAACCCCATAAAGCCAATAGCGCCACTCCAATTTGAAAGAGGCCCCTGGTTTTGTGTTTTACATCCTTTTCTTTTCTTATCATTTTCTTATCCTTTTCTTTTTTGTTTGTCTTTGAAAGAATTGTGATATTTTCGCCATTCAAGGAATGTTCAAAATAAATAAAATATGTTAGTATTGTCTTTTCTGTGGGTGTATATTGTGCACAAGACCCAGCGGCTGCATTATGGAGGTTTCAGGCCGCAAATTGTCCACAACTTTTAGTTTCACTTCCATATTTGCAAGAAAGAAGGTAAGAGAAATCAGAGGTGAAGATTGAGATATGATGAAAAAGGAGGGATTTTGGAATTTTGAAATTTTGAAGAAATGAAGAAATGAAGAAATTTTGTTAAAAAGTGGTCCACAGCGGGGAAAAAATGCCTGGGGTAAAAAGTCCACAACTTGGGCTTGGGCCTGGTTTCGCCGTCCCCCCGACCCGCGCGCGAGACGCTTCACTGGCCCTCCACGCCTCTACGAAAACAGTGAGCCACAACAGTTCAGAAACCTTTACCTCCAAGCTTTTCATATGGTTTAAAGAATCTTCCCATGGTTTAAATATTCTTCAAAATTCTTCAAAAAGAAGGTTTCCAACAGTGAAAAAGAAACTATTGGTTGAACCCCGGTTTTTGCCGAAATTCATCGATTATCCTTATAGAGAGGTGCGAGTTTCCTCTTCCTGGTTGGCACCGCGCGCTCCGAGACTGCCCAGAGTGCACACTAGTGGAACTAGATAGATACATGTTCGTGCTTGGTGGTGGAGCCATACAACAAACCATTTTCCAATAGAGAAACGCCACCTTTACTCCACGCGTGATTTCACTAGAGCCCCCTAAATATTCGTCTTTGATGGTGGAACGGAAAAGAGGAGCTGCAAGCATTGCTGAAGCGCCGCCTAAAAGGGTCAAGAGAGAGTCGCATGTCAAAGCAGAAACAAAGACTGACAAACCAGAACAATCGCTAAAACTGGGATCCGGCGCCGAAAATGGCCTTGATAGTGTTCATAGTGAACCTGAAAAGGATGAAGATGGTGATATTTTTGAGGATACTCTCAATGGTGATGAAGACGGGGGTTTGAATAATGGCAATGGTGGTGGAGGTGATGATGATGATGACGATGATGATGACGATAAACATGGTGAAAGCAATAAGCCACCTTCCAAAAACGGAAAAGATCAAGACCAAAACGAAGATGATGATAATGATAATGAAGAGGATGAGGATGAAGAGGATGATGAAACCGCTAAAGACGACGAAGAGGATGACGACGAAGAGGAAAAGCGCAGAATCACCGTGTTCAACTTCGACGGAGTAGAGTACTCCTTCAAAGAACGGCCCTCGGTGCTTGAAGAGCGAGAGGGCAAGATCGAGTTCCGTGTTGTTAACAACGATAACACCCGCGAGAACATGATTGTTCTCACCGGGCTCAAGAACATCTTCCAAAAGCAATTGCCCAAGATGCCGCGCGAGTATATCCTGAGATTGGTATACGACCGGTCGCATCTCTCCATGGCCGTGGTGCGTAAACCATTAACTGTTGTTGGTGGTATCACTTACCGGCCCTTTGATAGCAGGGGTTTTGCAGAGATTGTGTTCTGTGCGATCTCGTCCACGGAGCAGGTGCGGGGCTACGGTGCGCATCTTATGAACCACTTGAAAGATTATGTCCGGGCCACTTCTCCAGTGAAGTATTTCCTCACTTATGCAGATAACTACGCCATCGGCTACTTTAAGAAACAAGGGTTCACCAAAGAAGTCTCCCTCGACAAGCTGGTGTGGGTGGGCTACATCAAGGATTACGAGGGTGGTACTTTGATGCAGTGCTCAATGCTCCCGTCAAGGCTCCGATACCTAGATTCGGGGAAGATACTCTTACTTCAAAAGGCTGCCATTGAGAAGAAGATCAAAATGCGCTCTCGCTCGCACGTGGTTCGCCCCGGGCTTCAGGTGTTCAAGAACGCCAAACCTGGCTTTAAGCTCCAGGCGCATGAAATTCCGGGTCTTATAGAGAGCGGCTGGCTGGAGGAAATGGACAAGCTTGCGCAGAAACCAAAGCGTGGGCCCCACTACAACTTCATGGTGACGTTGCTTTCGGAGCTCACCAATCACCCCCTGGCGTGGCCTTTTGCTGTGCCAGTCAATAAGGAAGAAGTCGGGGACTACTACGATGTAATCAAGGAGCCCATGGATCTCTCTACTATGGAGCTGAAGCTTGAGAACGACAAGTACGAGTCGTTCGAGCAGTTCCTCTACGACTGCAGGCTCATCTTCAACAACTGTCGGTCATACAACGCGGAAACCACAACCTACTACAAAAACGCCACCAAGCTCGATAAATTCCTCAATAAGAAGGTTAAGGAAAGTTCCGATTACGCCCACTACCTAGACCTGTGATGAGGGAAGTTTTAAAGACGAAGTGGATATATTTGTCATCTGACGTGAAGGTTGCGCACTGCTATGGTCACATGCCTGCACAATGACCCGGGTACCTTTCGGAAGTGGCTCTAGAACTGGATGCGAGATCCGCAAGCTGCACGTTTCCTCCTCTTGACTTCTTAAACGGAAACCTCGACGAAAAAGAAACTCGTGAAAACAAAACAAAAATGGCACAAATCTACACTAGCTCGACCTCCCCAGAAGTGGCCAAGTCTGTGGCCTCCTTCGTTCTCAAGCATCAGGATGAGGCACTTGCTAAGGCCGGTACTTTCAAGATTGCCGTTTCCGGTGGATCCATGGGTAAAGTGTTGAAGGCAGGCTTAGTCGACAACGCAGAAGCCGCAGACAAGGTGCAGTGGGAAAAATGGGAGATTTTTTTCTCGGATGAGCGTTTGGTGCCTTTGGACCATGCTGACTCCAACTACGGGCTTTTGAACGAATCGGTGCTCAAGTACTTGACCGGAGCTAAGCCTAAGGTCCACACCATCGATGCTTCTCTTCTTACAGGAAGCGACGGGCAAATCGAAGGTGCAGATGAGCAAAAAGACGAAGCCATTGCACAGGCATATGCAGATGTTCTTCCACAAGATTTGAAGGTGGACTTGGTTCTTTTGGGCTGTGGGCCAGATGGCCACACTTGTTCTTTGTTTCCTGGACACGCGTTGTTGAAGGAGACGGAAAAGAGCATTGCTCTCATCAGAGACTCGCCTAAGCCACCTCCAAGAAGAATCAGTTTCACGTTCCCTGTTTTGGCCAAGGCAGGTGCTATCGCTTTCATTGCTGAGGGCGAGGGTAAAGCCCCCGTGATTGACGAGATCTTCAATGACAAGCTGACGCAGTTGCCATGCAAGCTTGTCAACGATCTTGGTGTTCCAGTTTCGTGGTTTGTTAACGATGCCGCTCTCACGGGCATCAGTGTTGCGGCCTCGAAGTATTAATGTTGCGTGTGCGAAGTAAGCCTTTCTGGGTGTGGCTAGATAAGCAGCGTTAGCTTACGTACGATGAGAGAATGCAAAAGAAGAAAGAGAAAAGAGCTTCGTATAACAATTGGGACAAGTTCTGTGCAATGTTCTAGTTCGGTGATGATGTGGCGTCGCCAAGTCAGTCTTTACTTCTTATAGAAACAGGTAGATTGTATACTTGAATTGTATTATGTCTGAATACCGCTGTTGCAGCTTATTTTAGGTTACAACCGGGCTATCTTGCTGAAATGATAAATGAGTAACAAAACGTCAGCATATACAACCCACACCAAGACAATGAGTTGAGCAGAAAGTCCTTTCCAGGTTCTGAAAAGCCTTTGTTTATGACGTAAACATATGATAGTCTATAAGAATTCTTTAAATTGTATCCCTTTTTGGGAAAACCAACTTTTCGCCAAATACATGGGCAGAGTAATATATCATGTTCTGGTAAGAAGTGGTTGAAACAGTCTATAATGGACGGATTACTACCAAGAATCACTTCCCCTTGTTATTCTTCACTATAGCCCGAATTTTGAATATGCAAGTGTTTTATTGAATCACTCGAGATTGATCAGTTGGGTGTATTCAAAGGTGTAAGTGACATGAGGTGAGAATATAAAGAGGTTTAATAAACATTCGGGTGTGCCAAGTTCTTTGTATCTGACTAGTATCTATTAGGTAAGAGTAAGATCCTCTAGTCCAACAATTCAGGCGTTTCAAGACCACTCGGTGGGAAATGCCTACTATTTATGAGTGAATATCCGGGAATCGTCCTATGTCGGAGTCGGCTGTGGCCATGGATGAGTCCTCATGTAAAGTATGTGATTGTTCAAGGGGAGACCTCACAGGGTGTGTCGAAAGACAAACTAGATTTTTGAAAAATGGATGAAGTCCCGATTTACACCACAGACTATGTGGTCACCAACTAACTAGACCATATATGGGCAAATGGGGAGTATTTCTGAAGTCTGCATGCCTATACAAGGGACATTGCATTGTATATAGGTGAATCGGCAGCAGACCAAAGGGAAAGAGGAAAGGGGAAAGGGGAAAGAGGACTCGGAAGAAATCAAGAAGAAACATTCTTAATAATAATGACTCGATTTCTTGTGAGCTCTATTTGACGGTGTAAATCCGATTCATAACCAAGAATCAGTGCTACTCAGAATTCCTCACTACCTTCTCAAAACCATGACCCAATAACAATCCAATCCGCTTTCTTACACTATAAATTTCCTGGAATGCTTTGTGGAATGCAACAGTGGGGATCTATTCAATGATGATAAGCAAGTAACCAGTTTCTTTTCTTGGCCCAATCACATTTATCGAATTTTTGCAATATCACGTCGCATGCCGTAACGGCGTAACCCTCGCTGATTTATTGCAAAACAATGATCAGCCAAATCTCCATAGCCCTGGCTAAATCATCACAACATGGGCTAAATGATTTTTTAAAGTTTTCCTGGAATACGCCGTGTTAAAAATAAAGCAAAATAAAGCAAAACAAAGCAAAATAAAATAAAAATAAACACACATGACATTAATTTGTACCGCCTAGAAGAGACCCCACCCACCATTATAACCAGGATGGCAGGCTGGCAGGCTGGCGGGCCCACATGGACTACGCCCATAAGCCTCGCTTCGCGCAACAGGCACCCTTGGGCCAAATATCATACAACCAACCAAGAATGGGTATGTAAAAAGTCAAACAAACAACAAAAAAACAAAACATCCGACGTTGAATTAAAACATCCGACATTAAATTAAAACAATAGAAACAACCCCCCTAAATAACCCAATGAAAAACACCGTGACTGACAATCTAGGCGTCGCTCTATGGCTTTGCCCCAAGAAAAACACCCTGCTCTCCGATAAATTGGACGTGTTGATGGGCCTGCTTGCCACCGTGTTTCCCGGGCAGGTGCCGGCCTTCGAGCCCCACATCACCATCACCACCAACATCAACCTCGACTTGAACAACGCCAAAGATGAAGTGGACCGCATCTTGTCGGCATGTTGCATTGCCCTTGACTCGCTTCCAAGAACCGGCATGGACTCGGCATGGGTCAAGTTGGGCCGTGTGGCCAGCCAGAAAAAGTTCTTCAAGAAGCTTTACTTGCAGGTTCTTCGGGACCCCACGCTTATTTCGTTTGCGCGGATTGTGCGGGAGTTATTTGTCATTCTTCCCGAAATGACCGAGTTGGAGCATAAGGTGAAAAACCCCCACTTGTTTCATACCGACGCCCACGGCAACATCGTGCGCCGCAAGCGCCTGAGCTCCAAATCCTCTAAATCTAAAACCGTAGACGTAGCCTTGGATATGCCGCGCATCCAGCACGACCTGGCCCTTGAAGCTGCACGGTGGTCGGCGGACGAATACGACCCCCACCTCTCGCTTGTCTATAGCAATTTGCACCCGATCGATAACGCCTTGTGGCACACCATCCGCTCGCGTGTTTCTGATTACCTCTCCTTGGAAGACTGCGACCTGGAGGAGTGGGATGTCCAGGGCAACGGGCTCGAATGGGACGGCGGGGTGTTGAAGTTGGTGCTTTGTGAGGGCGACGTCAGCGAGTGGGCGGTGCTTGGGTCTGTGGATCTACATATGTGAGGTTGTGTGTGAGTCATTTGTGTGTCGTTTGTCGGTCGTTTTGTGGGTATTATAGAGTCTATGGGATGGTTCTGATTTGGGTAGTTTGTTTCGGACAGTCTTTTTGTTGCTAAGAAAACACCCTATCAATTGCGTTGCCCATATTACGATCCTAGATTGTACGGTTAGGCTGAGGCTGTTTCTTGGTACTTTTGCTTATCTCCTATGCTCATCCTTGGCCAAGGCCCTTCTCGCTATTAGGACCTATTAGGACCGATTAGGACCTCTGGGTGTGGTGATACAATGTGCAATAAGGTCTCTGTATGGGGTATTGTGGCACTCTATTGCTGTACACTCTACTATGGGGGCTCAATACTTTGATGGAACATGTTTTTTCTCATATGTTTCTCTCGCGTATTCATCGCTTTCCGACATGTTGGTTGTCGTTTCGGGGCTTCTTATGCCAGATGTTACTTCTCCCCGACTGTTTCCTTGGAAATTGCTACATGTTTACAAGATGCCCAGAAAGGCCCAACCATTTGAACCCATTGGTCAATATGGAACACCCAACCTCCAAGAACCCTAAAGATATATCTTTTCATTCCCAGATCCTCGGTTCGTGGCGGCCTTTCTTAGGCTAACATTCCATAGAATACGCGTCTATTCTCGTCACTTTGAAACACGTGGGGATATGAAAGAAAGGTGCACTTTACACAATAGTATTAAGAGTTTCCATATCAGTGTAAAGGTGATTTTGGGCATTTCCCTGCAGTCAAAGCAACCTTCAATGGAAGATTCTTAGCGGATGGTTCGTCTTTTACTAAAATTGCCGTGGTGTTGATTATCAGGTTATCATAACCCTTACTTTATTTCATCTCGCTCTGTGCTACGAATGTCCTCTTTCTATGGCAGAATGATACTATCTACTGGGAGAAATTAGACATGACTGGATTACCAATGCAATCTGTTATCTTGGAATGGAGACTTTTGAGGCCTTTCTGAAGCTTTGAACATTGTGTCTTCTCTTCTTTTGCCTTCTCACATCAATGAGTTTCGTGTTCAAAGATGATCTTTCTGACACCATTTCATAAACCAAACGGCTTTCTTATTTTTTTTTCCTCTACTTTTGGTTGGATTTCGGGGTAAGTCAATGTCTTGATTGCTGTTTACGCTATTTATTGACTAGGTGGCACTTTTCCATCATCAATGATGTGTTGAGCTATTGTTCTGAAGAATAATAAGTGTTCTAGCCAAAACATTCAACGGCCATATACATACACTTATTCGTCCTCGTCTGTTTGGATGATATCTTCAAAAGTAATAAGCACCAGACTTCGTCCATCGTCCATCTTGACACCAATCAGTTGATCGCTCGACCATTTGAATGAGCTTTTCCCCTTATATGTCAACACAGCCTTATTTCGGGGGTCCGGGGAAAGCAAAATAAAGCCGGTATGTGGAGTATCGTTCAAAACAAGCTTTCCTGCTTTGCTGACACTCAAGTACTTTTCAATTCCAGATAACTTCAACACCCCGTCCACGGTATATTCAAAAAGCCATACTTCATCGCTCACGACTAACCTATCGTGATCAATGCCTATGTTTTTATGGACTGGCTTATTGCCAACCATGGAGATGTGCATAGTCCCTACACAAATAGTCTCGAGAGCAAAGGCCATGGAGAGGAGCACTAGCACGTGCAAACCCTTCATTTCCTTTTCTTGGATTCGATTTTTTCTGGAACTCTTTTTTGGAACTCTTCAGGAACTCTTTTCTGGGCTAACAGAACCAAATGAAAAGCTGCAAACGATCGCCTTTATACAAATCCAGTTTAGTGGGGTCGGAATGTTTACTGAATAGGCTATGAAATTCCCTTGTGAGTGTACCCCTTTTCTTCGCAAATTGGTAGTGTGCTGGCATTTCGAAGGGGTGGAATATGCAATAATTTGGGAAACAATAAACGGGGCGGGTTTCATCACAAAGAAGAATTATTAAATTTCAGATAAGAAGGGGCGGAAGTCAAGTAGAGGCATTTCTCTGCCGAGTGCCGTGTCTATTGTTTTGATGCACTTGGCCTTTTGGTGATCTCTGAAGTTTAATTGCATTCTGGAAACAAACAAATTTAAATGGTGGAATTGACCAGTGTTTCATGGGATTATCCCGACAAGGGTTTTTGATGTGAGATTCCTTCGAGGTTTTAAACACCATGCTCAAGATCCAAGTGATTTCGGAGGCAATTGTGTTCTTGCTTTATCGTTCAATTGTTGGGTCTTTATAAAACATTCTTCAGGTCCATTATTGTTCCAATCTGACCATCCGGGTGATCAATATGGTTGAATTGGATTTGAGCCAGACTAAATTTCCCCAATTTCACATTGAATGTGGCCAATAGAAAGTGCCTAAGCATGCTTGTATTCAAGAACGTGTGAAAACATATGTATCAAATTCTTGGTGGATTAAGAAAAAAAGGTGGTCCAATCGTACGGGGTTCCATGCCGTGACGGCTACTTTAATTCTTCTTGTATACTGGGAGGATATACTGGGAGGAAAATGCATTTCATTCAATGGCGTTGGGTACAGTAAGTAGTTGGCAGATGTCACACTTCTGGAATATCCTATGGAGATATAGTAGAGGCCTTATTGGTTGTTGTGGTGAATGAACGCATACGGAGGAAACATAATTAGCTTCACAAAAAATCTTTTATATAGAATAGCTTCTTTATATTTCAAAATATTGTTATTTACAATATCCGCTTAATGTATGCCAAATATTAATTAATGAGAGTATTCAACCAAAGACCAATAACATCACATTACGATGGTAAAAATCGGAAATCCATGTAAACCAGTTTATTTCTCCAGAAGCTCTCTTTTTATGCACATAAAGAAAATATACATGCCCAACTGAAACAAACGTTTCTCTTAAAAATGGAGAAAATCCCCAAAACTAGTGTATGCCAATATACGCCAATCCGAATGCGGCCCTGTTTTCTACACCACGCCAAACACACGGTCAAACGTGCCTAAACACAGTAAAGTCCCAAAATAGACAATTTCCGGGGATCCAATTTCCGTAGAATAAACTTGTGAATCAAATCAAGAATCAAATCGAGAATCAATTCGTACATCAATTTCCCAGTCTTCAAAAACTATCAATAAACTTCTTCAACGTGTAGTACATGAAAATATCTGGATGCGCGGGCAAGACGCAGACGCGCATTGATGTGCAAAATATCCCTAGAAATAAAAAAACCACGGAGCAAAACAACCGGATAAAAATGACCGAGTCGCTCTCCAAATTGGCACTCAAGGGCTCGTCCAAGATCGTGGCCGACTACTTTGAGTTTGCCATCCACAGCATCTTGTTCCAGCGAGGAATTTACCCTACGGAGGATTTTGTCACGGTGCGGAAATACGACTTGCCCATGCTTGTGAGTGCAGACGATGAAGTCAAAGCATATATTGGCAAAATCATGGCCCAGGTCAAGAAATGGGTCTACGGAGGACGGCTCTCGAAGCTTGTGGTGGTGATCATCAACAAGGCCACCACGGAGAGTATTGAGCGGTGGGAGTTTTCTCTTGACACGAGTGAGGATCATATTCATAATGGAGGGGGTAACGGAGGGGGGGAGGGGGTAATGGAGGAGGCAACGGAGGAGAGAATGGACACACAGCGCCGTCTAAAAGCCGGGCGGAGATCCAGAAAGAGATCCAGGCCATCATTCGCCAGATCACCGCGTCTGTATCTTACCTTCCGTTTTTGAGAGACGACGAGTACACCTTCAATGTTCTAGTGTACACCGACCCATCGTACGAGACGAAAAATATCCCCAGTGAGTGGGCAGACACCAATGGAGACGGCCGGATGATTGAGGGAGATGCCGACTCCGTCAAGTTCTCTACTTTCCATACCAATGTGCATAACGTGGGCACATGTGTGAGCTATAAGTTGGGGTAAGCGGTCGAGCTTTAATTGGGTGTGCCTAAGAGATCTCCGGGTGTCCTCAATAGTTTTGGGTGTCCCCATATTTGCATTTTTGGGTGGCTTAAGAGTTTCTGGGTGGCTTAAAATATCTGTGGGCGTACACAAATTGATCAATAATGGCCCCGGATAAAACACGCGAAAGCGAAATCAACCTACACGGAGTTGGTTCAAAAGAGACCGTGTGTTTGGAGAGGAATACTGTATTGGAGATCCTAAAAACACCATTGGTCCCATCCATTGTTGGTCTAAGAAAGAGCTTCACCAACTCCCCTGGATTGTTCTGCAAAGACAAAGAAACGTGTCCACGCTCACCAAAACAGAAACAACTTGTTTTATTCTACTGGGAAACAGAACCCAAAAACTATCCCGGTATTGTCGTAAACTCATTCTATACAGAGGTATACACAGACATCAGCGAAGTGGCGGTGTCAACGAAGGCCACCCTGTTTATAAGGATAATGCATTTGGGGATGATAGATTGTCCCAGTAAATTTATATTATGGCCTCGCTCTTTTGAACCCGAACTAAGAAACCAAGACGGTTTGCCTAAGTTTGAATGGCCAGATATGCTAATAAACGTGCCATCTCATCACCCCGCTTTACGCCCTGTTCGGCTTTGGCCCACGCAGAATAGCATATTCATGATCAAACCTGCGCCTTTTGTTTCCTATCATGAACCGCGCAGCTCCTTTGCTGCCCACCTTATAATCCCATTTACGCAAGTAATTATCCTGCTTGAGGAGCCCATTGGTAGAGACGGATTTCTCGCTGAGAATGGTCAAGTCGTTGAAGCGAGACTTGAGATCCATGAACTTGAAGATCTGTTCCTTACCTGTCTCGGCATTGACGGGGGGCAAGTAGTCGTTCAATATCAGAAAGTTCATCTGGTGCACATAGTAGTCCAAAATGTAGACGATTCCCTCGTTGACCAACGCCTCGGGGCAGCGGAAATCACGCATGCAGTCGATATTCTCTAGAATGGAGCCGATTTTTTCTAGGTCGCCCACGTCGCCGTATTTCGAGAGCAAATCCACCGGTTTGAGGTTCAACGTGACAATGACAACGGCCAACGCAATGCAGTGGGGCGGGATCACGAGCGAGAGCGGCGTGGACATGATGTCGAACGACACGAGCCACGCAAATAACGTGAGTTTATAGTCCATGTCCAATTGCTTGGCAAACATCACCACCAACAGGTCCACCGACGGCACGTTGGCCGCGCCACTCAAAAAGTCGAACTTGAGCACCTGGAGCAACTTGAACTCCAAGCTCATGATGATCTTGCGCTGGATTTCACTCACGGTGTTGGCGGAGTTGTTGAGATTCCGGTAATAGCTTCGTGATTCCCCATCAATGTCGCGGATTTTATTGGCCACCGCCTGGATATCTCTGAGTTTCTTGATACAGTCCTCGTTTTTCGTGGCGAGGAAGAGACACGTGTATGCCACCATGTAGGGGTCCTTTTCAAGCTCGACCAACGGGTCGTTTTCCGGGTTCATGTCCGCCTGCTCTTCAAAGCTGTTGAACAAGTAATATCTCTGGTAATAGTTCATGGCCAAGCTGAGCACGCGCAAGGGGAACTTCATGGCCTTGACCACCTGGAAGAGAAACTGGTACATCTGGTGTTTGCGCTGGTTGTACGCCACCTTTTTGTTATCTGGAATGGTTGATGCATGGAGGTACGAGAGTTCTGGGTGGGAGAGAAACGGCCTAGAAACCTGGAGGATGGTGGGTTTTTCGGCGATGTTTTTCTGCTGCGACGGTGTTCCCGGGGCGTCTCCGTTTTGTTTGGCCTCAGACATTATGGGGATGTGGGGGTTTGGGTGGTTGAATTTGGGTGAATTTGGGTGAATTTGGGTGAATTTGGGTGAATTTGGGTGGATTTGGGGCCTAGGAATGTCGTCTGAAGGGTAATGCGATGTAGTATGCGTAGGTACGGGTTTTTTCTTAAAATGGCTTTTTTTTGGAGTGGCTGCAAAGTACATAAAACTGGAGAAATATTCTCAAAAATAGGCTCTTTTCATTACTAACGTGAGCGAGAATGTACAGAATATGTTTTTGCTTTCAAATATCTTGATTTTGCTGAAAATTCGCCGGGGTCCAAACTGCTGACCTAGCCTGGTGTACGGGTGTGCTCCACCCAGCCTGCCTCACCGTTTGCAGCTGTCCCGTCTATAAGGATATCTTATGTTGTAGATGGGTTTGGTGGTATCTATAATCCTTCTTTTTGGTGGTTATTGGAGACATCAGTTGATGTAAAATACACTGAGAATTTCACTTTATAGAGCCATTCTTGCGTCTATGATCCACCAAATCCGAGGGGCCTTCGAACGTATAAAATGAACTTGTCAATGATAAAGCATAAAAGGGAACCAGATGACGAAAAAGAAGCTCTTACTTTGAAGACTATGTTTATCAGCCCAGAAAAGTGTTACCGTGCTATCAATACATCATGGGAATGTCACAATGGCATCTTGATCTCCAGGATCCCATTGGACAAAAACACCTTGAACTCACTAGGTATCATTAGCCAAGGTGTATGATTACAATATGATGCAACAACTTAGAGAATGGACATGGTCATAATATCCGACGCCAAACACTGGCTAGCCAAAAGTTCAAATTTGCCTGTAAACTTGTTCACCAAACTCAGACACTACATGTATTTTTGATAGATTTGAGAAAACTTCCGTTTCCTCGAGGTTTAAACCAAACGTAAACTTGCACCTTCCTTATTCGGCAGTTACTTCTGGGGACTAAATGTTGGAAATACGCTCTTGACTACTTTTCAAACAAGTTCGCCCAGTTCAAAACAACCTTCCTTGGGGAAACTCATATCCAATCGCAGATTCCAGTTTACAGCATTGGAGACAGTCAAAACCCCCAAATCTACACAGTATAATACATTTATAGCCTCTTTCAAACGTCCTTTTCCACACCCCCGAAACATTGGACAAAAAAGGATGCTATGGGCTTGGATTCTTTATATCTTGGCTTCCTGTCCCGGAGTATGGCCATACCACTCATAGCTAGTCCCAAATCTTGTCATAATACAAGGCTCGCTTGGGCCGTGGGGTCTTTCCGAACCTCAACCACCAATCCTTGCCATATGCTCGGGTGATGAACCGTGCACTGTAAAAGCTTACAGCGATGATTTCTATGCCATCCAAATTTCATCACCAATTTGACTTCATCGTGCAAAAAAGTGACAACTGTGAGAATATTCCGATTTGCGTGTGCTCATAACCGACACCTAAGCAAGTTGTATTATCTTACAACTCGTGCTTTATCATATTTCAACAGGCTTGGTGGTTTGGTGATGTAAACACTTGTTAATTTATCGAACAGGGAGTTGGATATGGACCGGTGGCGGGTGTAAAGGCAATATAAAACAAACAACGAACACTCCAAAGAGATCATACAACAAAAACAAAAAACTGGGGCAAATACGTAAATTTGACTAATACATACAACTTATAAAGGAAGGAACCGAGGCTTAATCTAAGCAGCAAACGACAAAGAGACACCCAACTTGTGGACAGGCTCAGCCAACTTCAAGGCATCGAAAGAAGCACCCAAGCCCAATCTAACACCAGGTCTCAACTCTTGAGAGTAAGCCAAGGCAGTCAAACCGGAGTCGGCAATCTTGGCCTTGACGAAAGCAGAAGAGTCCAACTTGTACTTGGTGGCGAACTCGACGTTGACGTTTTGAGACTTGACCGAGTCCCAGGTGGCCTTGGCACCAGCCTCAACCAATGGAGAAACCTTGTGGTAGTAAGCGGCAGTGAAGACAGACAAGTTGGAGGTGGAGGTGACACCAACAGTGTACAATGGGTTGGCGTAACCAACACCCACAGAGTACTTGTTGAGCTTGGCGGAGGCAATGTCGTAACCCAACTCAGCGCCGGCAGTGAAGCCGTCGTGGGCAACAGCCAAGTCGGCGGTGGCAACAGGGCCCTTGAGCAAGTCAAAGAACAATCTGGCGTTGACGGCGGATTGTTGGTAGAAGAAGTTCAATTTGGCGTTCTTGGCACCGTTTGGAACAACCGAAGTGTCCAACTCACCCTTCAAGCCAGGAGTCAACAACTCCGACAACTCAATCTTGGTGCTCAAGGTGTTGGAGTTGTTCCAGCCCTCGGTCAAGGTCAAGCCGGTGGCCTTGTCGGCGTATCTGGCCTCGACGGAAGCACCAATGGCGTTGTCCTTGGCAGTCTTACCCTTGACGGTGAAAGCGACACCGTTTGGAGCCACAGTCTTGACATCAACGGCGGCGCTGGCCAAGTGGAAGAAGTCCTTGTTCAACAAGTCGTTGGAAGGTTTTTGAATATCGGAGAAAGCAACAGGAGCCATTTTGGTGGGGATATGTGATTGGTATTTTACGTCCTAATATCAGATTCTGAGGGATAGGTGGGGAAAATTCAAAAACGCGAAAGCGCCGGGGAAACGTGGATCACCGGTGGTTTTTATATGTTTGAGGAAAGTTGGGGATCCTCTCCTGCAGAATGCGCGCGGCTTTTGGGGTTTTGGGGTTTTGGGGTTTTGGGGTTTTGGGGGTTTGGGTTTTCGGGCCCGGGCCTGTCTAAAATATTTTCAAAATGTGGAAAAGAAGGAGGCTGGGGCAGAAGGGGAAGGGATAGAAGGGGGCATGGGAGAGGGAAATAGCGAGTAGATGTGAAATGATTACCGAGGGAAGATATGGAAAAGGAAGATTTTCCGGGGTCCTTTTGGATTGGTGCGATGGTCGTTGGTCCAGGACATTACCAAAATAGCGGATAAAAACAAACAGAAGAAGCAGAAAAACAAACAAAAACAGAGAAAACAGAAGAAAAGGAGAAACTGATACCTGTGGTTCTCCACGTACCCATATATGGTCGTGATTATGTGATTATGCTGTTTTATACTCTCATACTCTCACACTCTCATACTTTTCATCTCCATACCGACAAACGGCTCTTTATTAGCCGCACGTGATAGTGGCTCTATTCCGCGTCACTGAGAACTCCTCCGACGTGGAATTGAAGGTGTTTTCTAATATAAGTATGGATGGTAAAGCCCCCGATATTTTCAATACTTTTTATGTATTTTCAACCAATCTAGTTTATCACGTGGCGGTCATATCTCTGGTATATTTATGATAATACATATTTCCGTGGTGCTCTTGATTAGAGGGCCTAAACCCGGGGAATGGAGCCACATCGAGAATTGTGTACCCGGAAGGCCATCCAATGGCCATGGCTCTAGAATGGACGCGGCCTCATTATTGGCGGGGGTGGTTTATTTATTTATTTGTTTATTGATAGTGTGGCCTGACGTCGCAATAATGCAAACAACCCAAAAATACAAGGGCTATTTCAATTGTGCCTTATTGAGAACTTGCCATATATCCTTCTTTGTAATTGTCTTCAATAAATCACCGAAATCTCTACCTGGCCCCAAAGCTACCCAATGGTATTCTTATCCATGACACACCTACCCACGCCACGCCCACGCCCACGCCCACAACCACAACCACGTTGGCTGGGACTGTGGAGCGAGCCAATTCGCGCGGCCAATTCGGTCGCTCCCCCGGATTTCGGCACTGCGCACGTGCGCAGCCATAATTGATGTGGCTCACAATCATTCGCCTGGGCATGATTCATTTTTCGGGCCCATTCTTTCCGTGGAAAACAGGTGACTTATCCTTACTCGTTTTTATTTTTCTTTTCACTCTTCACTTCTTTAGTTCTACTTTTCAGTATTGTAATTTTCCTCTTTTTGTTTTCATCCTCCCCACTTATTCCCAGAATGACAAAGTCTCATTAAAGTCCCACTAAAGTCTCACTAAAGTGTAGTAGGCCACTGCTTTTCCCCGGAAAAATAACCCTCCCCCATTTCTTGGCTTCTACCTAAAAACCCATGAAGTTCGTCTTGGTAAACTCTAATCCAGACACCATCCGGGAGTTTGGAAAAGGGTTTGATCCACTCAATCATGATTCCAGAGACCATACCTTTGAATGCTTCCAAGGAAACCTCCAACAGTACCAGCACCAGTACCAGGAAATGTCCACCTCGTCGTCCGCAAATGCAAAGGTTGCCGTGGTGGCTCCCACAAACTCGCTCGCATTTATGGGCGGCGGCTTCGACCGGGCAATTGCCGACTTGTTCACTGGCCCACACCACGAGTATACCGTATTCCAAGAAATCGTCCAGAATCACACATTGGAGAAGTTCAACGGGTTTATCCCCCCACAAACTGCCCATGTGGTGGACCTAAAAGAAGCCTACGCAGCAGCAGCAACCGCCTTTCCTGAAAATTTCATCACCCACCTCATTCAAACCCCAACAATGGCTGTGCCCGAGAACATCTCTGCCACGTGTGTTTTCTACTGTATGTGGAACACACTTTTGGCAGCCAACGGGAAATTCGATACGGTCATTTTCCCCGCAATTGGCGCCGGCTACGGAGGCGTCCCTGTTCCAATTGTAGCTCGTGCAATCTGCGGAGCATTTGGGATTTTTTACATGCAAATGAAAGTGCCAGTGAGCCGTGGGGCTGCAATCTTACTTTTCCTTAATAAGGACTATAAGGCACTCGGCAATGCAGCCGATATCGCCAAGATCGAGTCAATTATTGCGTCCGGGGGAAAAGGGGGGCTCGACAAACACACGCAGAATGACGAAACCCCCAAATGTTCAGAAATGCCCTTGGATTGGTGGGTGTTTTCCCGGTGCCTCAACTCACTCGGTTAATCTCGTATTTAATGTAAAGTGGGCATGGCGTCTCAGGTCGCGCAGCACCACCGAGACGCGCATGGGTTTAAATCCGTAACCACCAACTAAGCCAACGGAATTTCAATTGGAACTCTCTAAGTGGACGTTGATCTTTTCTGTTTGTGTGTGTGTGTTTGTGTGTGTTTTTCTTTTTCTTTTTTGGAATCTGGGCTCTCTCGCATTATCAATTTCTTCACCATAATAAAATGACTGCAACTGAAAGGCAGAAATATACTCTAGGCTTCATTCGCTCTCCAACAAACCATGTGCTCTTCTTGAACCGCCAGAAATCACCCTGGATGGGACGGTGGAATGGCGTGGGCGGAAAGCTAGATGAAGGAGAAACCCCTCATGAGTGCATTGTCCGGGAGACTATGGAAGAAACCGGCCTATTGCTTCCTCAATATCAAGACCGAGGAGTTATGAAGTGGATCCGAGACGGGGAAGATAAGGGCGGCGTTCATATTTTCACCGCAGAGGTTCTGAAGGAGGAAATGGAAAACTACAAGACTCCTCGTTGTCATTGCCACGAAGGTATCTTGGACTGGAAGTCCATGGACTGGCTTCTACACGAAGAAAACACTGGGGTAGTGGATAACGTGAAGATAATGCTTGAAAAGTTGTTCAGCTCGGGCCCCGATTCGCGCTGGGTTTCTAGTTATGACGGGAATAAGTTGGCAAGTTGTGTTTACCTGGATGGAGGGTAGGTTTTCTTTTAAGTGGCGAGCAGTAGAACAATTGGCAAGAGCCTGTTAGTAAGAATGTGGCGATGGTGTTTAAATGTCACTTCAAAGGGGTGTGCAGTCTGCCTGGGATACGATATCCTCTTTAAATGTGTCCAATTTCTTACTAAACCATTAGACGGAGCGCCCCGAGGCGTTGATATCGTCAGGTAAGTAAACATTTTCACCAAAGTCATACAAATGTCAAAAAGCTCCTAACGAGCACTAAAAAAATAACCCAGAGTCAAGGTGTGTAGTCTGGTGGTTTCAATAATACTTTGGGTACCCTTTGGGTCCATTATACTGGCCCCCGCGTCGGGCTCACCACCACCCGTATTGACCAAGCTTATAGAAATACATAAAATAGACTTCATTCCTATGCAAGCAAATATTCGTTTCTAATTTACAATATACGATTAAGTCGTCCAGAGACGAGCAGTACCATCAGCTCCCGCACTGAACAACCAGGCCTCCTTTGGATGCCACACCAAGTCCAACACACCAATGCTCGAGACAATCTTGTGGCCCGTCAATTTCTTCAAAGGCACAAGCAATGGGTTGGTCATGTAATCGTCATACACAGTTCCATGGAAAACATGGATGGAGCCGTCATCCGACGCCGACGCGAAAAGCGGCAACTTGCCCTTGTGGAACTTGATGGAACGCACCGCCTTCTCGTGGTAACGCAAGGTTTTGTAGGGAGTGGCACTCAAATCCAAGTCATGCCACAACACTCTCTTATCGTAGGAAGACGCCAAAAGATGGTCTCCGCGTGGATGGATATCGATGCCCGACAACATTTTGGCGCCCGGCTGTAATTTCTTGACCAAAACCTGCTGAGCCAAGTCGTATATTCTGATTGCCCTCTGCGAACTCACGAAAAGATGAGGCTTTGTAGGGTGGAACCTAGCGTCCACAATGACTCCCTTAGCCTTGCGGAAAGGCGACTGGGACAAATGCTTAGATAACTGGTGGATGAGCACCGAGGTGTTTTTCGATTCGGGCGACACCGTGACAAAGTAGTCTCCCTTTCTGTGCCAGGAAAGTTTCTTGATGGGTTTCTTGCACTCGATAATCGCGGCAATTCCCTCGTTGGATTGGCTGGAGCTTGGCGTGTACCACTTGGCAACCTCGGCCTTGGCGGCATCCGACGCCGACGTGGCTTCGGCGTCTTCGTCGTCGGAGTTAACGTTGATTTCGGTATCCTTGCGCTTGGACCCAAAGGTGGCGTAACCCCAACCGGCTTCGATCTTGACCCGCGCATTGTTTTCGATATCAAACCCGTAAATCGGCGGCACCACGAGCAACACGCGCTCAGAAGCGGCAATGGCCAAGATGGGCACTTGTGGGTCAGGGTGCCATTCCAACGCGTCGATCTTGTCCTCGGGGTTTTCGTTGGTGTCAATGGCCTGGATGTGGTACACCTGTCTGCCGGTAAGAACCTCCCAGAACCTAACGGAGCCGTCGTCGGAACCAGTGGCCAACCACAAGCCCAGAGGATCCACGGAGAGGGTTCTGATTCTGCTGGTGTGGCCACTGAAAACAGTGGAGCATTTGATTGGGAACGGACGCAAGTCCTTGGGCGAGGGCAACTCGGGAATCAACGACTCCGGGTCAATGTTCAATTTATTGTGGCGCACACGAGGAGCCAAGTACAAGTCCAAGCATCTCTCGAATCGTTCCCGCACAGATTCCTGGTAGCCTGGCACCTTACGCAATGCCAGATACTTGGCGGGGATGAAGGCGGTTTCTCTCTCGGAGGGCTCGGTTTGCAACCACTGCTCCTTTTCTTCTTCGTCAAACAAGTACTCCTCGGGGGGATTGTACGACTCCTCGTTGGTTGGCGGAGCAACCTTGGGGGCCCGGAGGTTCATCACGTGGTCGACGCTGCCGTCTTCGTGGTCCCACAAGTCGAAGTTGTGGAGCTCCTCTTCTCTCTGCTCCTTGACCTTGTTGGGCGGCACAATCTTTCCTTCACGGATGGCACGGACGATCTTCATCACCCGCTTAGCTTCGTGTTTGGAAGGCATGAATCTACGCTTCGGTTCGGGCGCGGCACTGAGGGGCATGATTTCCGTCTTGGACGTGAACCACTCGATGGTGGGCTCGTAGGGGTCGATGGAGGTGTCGGTGTTTTCGTTGTTTTGGATCTTGCGGATCAACTCCAACTCTTCCTTGGAGAGCTTGAGCGACTCGCCGGTGTTTTGGTCCAAAAGTCCCGTCCATCCTTCAGGCAACTCGATCTGCTCCAAGAGCTGGTCTAACGCGCTGCCCTTGGCGGGACGCATGATACGCTTGCCGTTGATATCATAGCCGATATGCGGCATTTCCTCGTACGCCGAAAGAGGCACGTTTCCGATGGTGTTGAAGTTTTCTGCGTCCGAGTCATCGGAGTCGTAGACGGGGTCAATTTCGGGCTTGATGATGCGCGGACGCCCGTCCGAGTACTGTGTGTGTACGGATTGGTCGTCCTGGGAGTCGATGGTTTTGAGAGACACCCCACTGAGTTTGTCGGTGATGGTTTCCGGCTCGGATTGGTCGTCGGAGTCCGACCCACTGTCATCGCCTTCTTCGGCAGCAAGAAGACGGTTCAACTCGGCTTCTTCGGGGTCACTCTCGTCGGAGTCTTCTTCCTCTTCGTCGCTCTCTTCAGAGTCGGCTTGCTCATCGGCTTGCTCATCGGCTTGCCCATCTTTTTGTGTACTTTTTTGTGGCTGGCCATCTTGCTCATCGGCCTCTTCTTCGTCATCATCTTCACCAATGTCTAGCATGCCCGTGACCTCGAATTCATCCTCGGGCACTTCAACAGCCAGGGTTTCTTCTGGTTTTCTCTTTTTCAGCCCGGCGGCAGACTTGCTCAATGCACCGGTGGTTTGCACTGGTTTAGCCATATTTGATTGCAGATTTGGAGATGGGATGGGGTGGAAAAATCTGTAGAGGTGAAGAGCATCTCGCACCGGTGCATGGTGCAGGAGCGGGTGCGAGGCGGTGACAGAAATAAGAGAATGAAGGGAAAGGACCAGAGAAGAGGGAAAGGAACAGAGAAGAGGGAAAGGACCAGAGAAGAGGGAAAGGAACACAGAAAAAGGGAAAGAATTAAAGGGGAAAGAAAAGAAACGAAAAGAGAAGAAATAGAAAGAAAGAAAGAAAGAAAGAAAGAAAGAAAATGGAAAACAATGAGGTGGTACAGAATATCAAGATGCAGGTTATATTCGTCAGGTTTATTGAAATGTGACCTCTGTTTCTTGCCTCTTGGGGTCTAGAAGTAGAAGGTGAACTCTTCGATATGCCACTTATTTTTTTATATGTGCCGATTCTTTAGCTACCTTAAACATAAGGAAAACTTCTTTTTTTTTTTATAAAGAATGGTACATTTACGGCCTCCAGCTTGACATGGTGAATGCTAGTGATGTGGTGCAGTGGATACAGGACGGTCGATCTTCAATTTGTTTAAACACCAACAAAAAAAAATATATATAAAAAAAGGTGATTGTTTAAAAAATGAATCTGCAATCCCGTCTACCCGTCTACCCGTTCCACTGAAAATACCGGGGGCTCTTCCGCTTAGTGAGGCTAGACATGTAAGAAATTTGGGAGCTCAACGTCTCCAGTAGATACAACACCGTCCTACGCACGTGATGCAGACCCAGGGTATGCACTTTAGACATAACCACGGTGATGATAATTGAAGAAAAGCAATAAAGAAAACCCCCAGGCGGCCAAAATATTGAACATTACAGGGGTGGATAGAACATTTAACGGGTGGTGCTCGTATAATGAGTCTTTTTTTTTATTTTTTTTTTTTTTTTTTTTTGCCAAGGGTCCCATTCAGGTGGGACATCACTTATCCTGGCCCCACTGGCTCCTTGGCCCACTGGCCCACCACGAATTTTTTGCTTGATACTACTTTTTACCATGCCCCTTTAAAGATATAAAAAAGTCATATATTTTACAGGCACTAAAAAGAGTACGAATCTGCCGACGACGAACAGCCACGAACAGTCACGAAAAAGTTGGGGCTTTTGTCTACACAAGTGCCATAATTCCTAAAATACGCATCACCCAAATATCCCAGTTGGCAAGATTCAGCCTCGCAATAGGGCCTTTTTTCTCCCCGCAGTCCATCTTCACCTTCGCATCTCAATATTCCCGACTCTATCTAGTGTATAAGATTCCTTTGGGTGCGTTCAATCCGTTAATTTTGTTAATTTTTTTAATTTTGTTGATTTTTTTTTAATTTTGTTAATCTTTTTTATTCCCCTCAATCTCATCACCCGCATGAACTCCATCCACAAAATCCTCGCCATCAACGAAAAAGAACTCGTGCTGAATGTTCTGGACAACGCGTCATGGCATGCGGACTATAACGATACATCATACATCTACATTGGCAACCTCCATGAAAACCTAGCAGAAAAAGATATTTTGACCATCTTCTCCCAGTATGGAAACCCCACCCACATCAACCTCGTCAAGGACCGAGACTCGAAAATCAAAGGTTTCTGCTACCTCAAGTATGAAGACCAACGTTCGTGCGTATTGGCCATTGACAATTTCAATGGCACGCTTATTTACGACAAGCCCTTGAAAGTCGACCACACGTACTATCGCCTTGCAAAGGGCCAGGCTGAAGACGATTTCCGCGTGGAGTATCCGGCTCCACAACAGAAGAAGGATCCTGTGAAGTTGATTGAGAGTGTTCCCAAATTGTTGCCGTATGAACCCCCAGTGGGTGGAGGCAGAGTAGCTGATTTGTCTGATGATTCGGCTCGTGGTAGACATGGGGCAGAAGCCAGCATACCTGGTTCTGTTTCCCAAGACGGTAAGGGTATTAAAGATGACGCCTTTTCCGATCCCATGGGGACCTTCAAGCAAGATGACTTTTCCGATCCAATGGGGAACTTCAAGCAAGATGACTTTTCCGATCCAATGGGGAACTTCAAGCAAGATGACTTTTCTGACCCGATGGGGAACTTCAAGCAAGATGACTTTTCCGACCCGATGGCGTCCTTCAAAAAAGATGACGACTTTTCCGACCCGATGGCTTCACTTTCCAAAGTTTCCAAACCTCGAAGCTCGGAAAAAATATAAAAAGCTCCAGAACACACGACTCCAGGAGACATGACAGAAGCTCTCACAGAGAACAAGATCCAGGCAAAGATCCCCAACACCGCCACAGAAGTAAACGGCACCGTTCTGATAAAAATACCACCGGTGTGGAGAATACAACAGGCGATCTCCCAAGAAATTAGAAGGAGATGAATGAGAAGCTACAACTATTTCTGAGTGGTTGTTTTACAGGAACTCGAGTACTAGGGCCGTAAAACCATAAAGCTTGTGAAATTTTGATTCATATCATGCAATTTGTCCAGTTTTATTGTGGCAATGAGGATATGCCCCCCTTTGAGATCATGTGTCTCGATAAAAGCATCCAGAAACAGCCTGGAAAACCTATTCTATAACCCGTCTAAGCGAGCCTATTTCCCTGGTGCTAGTGAATAATCCTGGAAGTACTTAAAGAATTCGGCCTTCTGTTCCACGCCCAATTCAACACGGTTCAACCCATTTTCAACAAAGGCCTGCTCGCAGGCTTTCAAAGTGACATTCTGGAGCGGTACAATCTTCACCTTGACAAACGCCTTGGTCGGCAAAGTGAGCATTTTCGACACGTATTGGGCCTGGGTCATATGAGGGATCGGAAGGGTCAAAGTGCCGGGGTAGTACCTCAAAACGGTCACTTTGGTGGGCACCAGCACCCCCAGCAGCAAAACCTTAGAGCACTGCAGCTGCAAGGGCAATATGGCCTTGTTATTAGACGCCGTTCCTTCGGCAAAAACCACCACCAACTTGCCCTTCAATGACTCATGGTCAAGGATATTACCCTCGATTCTGGTGCCTTGAATGACGGAACTGGCCAACGGTAAAAAGAACACCGAGACGGCGTGCCATGCCGTGAAAGCATACAAGTCGTTTTTCCAAGGAATCACCACCGCAATGGACGATAATGATGTCACCGTGGAGATGATGAAAATGACAAAGATATCCAACGGGGAAACGACATTCAGCACCACGATTTCGCCCTTCGACGGCTTGTGTTTGACAATCTCCCTTGTGTTGGACTTACGAACGCCTTCCACCAGCAAATCGATATCTGACACCGAGAAGAGCAACTTTAGGATGAGTTTAGTGGCGGGTTTTGGTGCCACCGAAGCCAAAAGGTATAACGCAATAAAGAATGGCCATTTCACAGCCAAAAGTGCGGGGTTAACGGCGTATTTTCTGACGGGCGACACTTTGGCGTCTACCGGAAGGAAAGGCGAAATCCCGGTACCTTTATCTCTCCAGTTGCTGAATTTCTCCATGGACCAGTTGGGGTGTGGGAATTATCTGGAGACGGTGTAGTGAGTAGCTCAAGTAGGCTGCCGGTCACGTGACTGGTGGACAGTTCGATAGAGGTTCCAAAATAAGACGGTTTTTATGATTGTGTGGAAACCCCATAAAACTAGTACATTTTAAAGCTCGACCATGGCGTCCCTCTCAAAGCCCCTCTAAATAGCCCCTCTACAAAGCCCCTCTACAAAGCAAATATTAACGAGTAAATACATCAAACATTATATTGACCACATACTAATATACACAACAACAAGGCGCCATATCGCCATTGCGTCAATTATAATAGAGGAACGAGGAAAAATCAATTTTCTCAAACGCCGCCCACTTACAATTCCTGAGAAGCCTTGGCAGCAGCCTTCTTGGCTGGCAACAAGGATTGGTGGATGTTTGGCAAAACACCACCTTGGGCAATAGTGACGTGGCCCAACAACTTGTTCAACTCCTCATCGTTTCTGATGGCCAATTGCAAGTGTCTTGGGATAATTCTCGACTTCTTGTTGTCTCTGGCAGCGTTACCAGCCAACTCCAAGATTTCAGCAGCCAAGTACTCGAGGACAGAGGTCAAGTAAACTGGGGCACCGGAACCAACTCTTTGAGCGTAGTTACCCTTTCTCAACAATCTGTGGACTCTTCCGACTGGGAAGGTCAAACCAGCCTTGGAAGATCTGGAAGTCGATGCTTTTTCAGTGGAACCTGCTTTACCTTTACCGCCGGACATTATATGATATTTGTTATTTCTGTTGTTTGTTAACTAAATAGTTGAGGAAAAACTTCTGTCCCTACCAGGCGGCGTTCGGTTTTATATAAGCTTTTTTTTCTTTGCCTGCCTCGCGCCACGCCACTGGGGGTGGAGCGCGAAGCGTGGGTCTGCCTCGCGCTATCATTTCCTCCTGCAGACATTGCTTGCGCGGAGTGTTCTTCGCTCCATCTCCACGTACTCTCCTCGTGGCAGGCTGCCATACTTTACGCGCACCGTGGACCGTGCTGCCAGTTACCCCCCTGCTCCGGTAATTTCCAGACCGGGGGAGGCCCACCCCAAATCTACCTGCTGGGCCCGCTGGCCCCGAATTCTGGGACAAAATTTACCCCCAGATTTACCCCCATGCAAAGAGGTGGACACCAGCTGCCACAGTTTCAAGCAACGCCAGTAGTAGAATCGAGACGGAAGTTACAAACATTGTAGCCCTCTAATAATGAACGGCTGCTAAATGTTAGAAACAAAAAAAAAAAAAAAAAATATCAGTGTGCATGAAAACACGTCTGGCTGTAGATAATCGAGATCGAACCTGGCACCAGAGTTTACGACACGACACGTAATCATGAGCCGCCCGCAGGCTGGCTTCGAAAAGTATCCGAGCGTGTTTTGGTGTGCCCTTGTCGCAAAACAGGGCCCACGTCTATCGCGCCTTCGCCTATTCAGGCCGCAACCACCACGCCACCTGCCAAACACCGCCCAAACAGTGCACGTGTTTCTGAAGGAACCCGCGCGCGGAATCTCGCGAATGGGGCCCTGGGCCGCCCTGGGCACCATTTCGGAGTGTGCCAGCCAGATTGGTGGCCGTTGCGACACCGCGCGCGGGAATCAGGAGGGTGCTGAAATATACACCAGCAGGTGCGCATCTGGTCACCGCGAATGGAGTTTGTTTGGAGAGAGCGGTAATGGCGCCTCCCCATCCACTTGCAGGAGCGCGCACTGGAGTTTCTCCCTCCAAACGCGCTTTCTCTCTGCACGCACGCTAGTGGCAAGTAGTATATAATTTGAAGTGAATCCCCACGACAAATAGTTTTTCCACTAGTTTTATCACAAACTTATTTCACACATATAATCATCAACAATGGCCCCAAAAGCAGAGAAGAAACCAGCATCCAAGGCTCCAGCTGAGAAGAAGCCAGCCGCCAAGAAGACCGCTTCTGCCGGTGAGCCAAAGAAGAAGTCTAAGACCAGAAAGGAGACTTACTCTTCTTACATCTACAAGGTGTTGAAGCAAACCCACCCAGACACTGGTATCTCGCAAAAGGCTATGTCTATCATGAACTCTTTTGTCAACGACATTTTCGAGAGAATTGCCACCGAGGCCTCCAAGTTGGCTGCTTACAACAAGAAGTCCACCATCTCTGCCAGAGAAATCCAAACTGCTGTTAGATTGATCTTGCCAGGTGAGTTGGCTAAGCACGCTGTCTCTGAAGGTACTAGAGCTGTCACCAAGTACTCTTCTGCTGCTAACTAATTATGATGTTAAGGTATTTGTGAGTGTTGTGACGCTTGTGGCACTGCGTGTTTACAGAGGCGTTGCCACTCAATTGTTTCAGTACACTGAAGTCAAGGATTGGCAGGTGTAGTGTGTATTTGTATATTAGTAATGGAACTTATTATTGTATTTTCGGCTGTAGGCTTTGTTTTATTGGTGTTTTACTTGGCTGTTGTGTTATTACTTGATTGTTCTTGTGTTACTTGATTGTCCTTGTATATTTTCGGGTTGTTTATTGTATAAACTATTAGTGTGGAATGTGCTATTGGGTTTTTTCAGGGGCGTCGCCATAAATACAGTTCAATATCATGAGACATATACTACAACACCAAAAGTTGAACAAATGATGAAGCCAGTATGTGTGGCGAGTTCCGTAGAAAATACTGTACACCACCAAATATGTCAACGTTGCCAAAGAAACTTTATTCACCCAACTATCTTTGCATCTGTGGCCGTTGTCGGTTCCAAACGGTAGTGCTTTACAAAAGTAACTGCAAAGTTCCACCATCGTGAGAACCGGTGCAACGGCAAGGAAGTTGTGGTGCGATGAGAAAGGCGTCGCCCAGCTGACATTGAGGTTATGTACGAACACAACCAAAACTGGTACGTTGATGGGTAAGATCCATGCCATCATCATTAAAATACTCATGTTGAAGTTCCAGCATGATCTTGATGATTTATTAACCAACACCTTGACGCATGTGGTTGCGTGAATGGCAAATGAAATCACGTATGCAAATTGGTAAGGCAAATAGAACGGGACTAAAAGGAGGAGAAATGCCGAGGCGAGTATCTTCTTACCCAAACTTTTATCCTGTACCCGTGTCTCTTTACTTACGCCAGTCCGTCTTGGGATAAACACCGCCAATCTTCCACATAAGTTGATCAAGCTCAGAATGAGGAGCCCGATTGTTACGAAAACATGGTAAGTCAATAAGTTGATCCCAATTGCCATGATACAGAAAAGAGGGCCAATGAAAGACAAGCAATTCTCCTCTAACCCTAGGTAGAAAGAATTAAGTTTGAAGTCATCTTGTAAACTCAAGTTCATCTCGTTCACATCCTGAAACACCACCGGGTCGATCATATTCAACAAGTATTGCACTGGACGCAACTTGGTTAATGGAGACAAAACCCACAAGAACAAGACAGCTGGAATAAAGAAGTCTAAGCTGGTGATTCTGGAAAGCCCGTAAGTATAGTCAGGGAAGATTCCACAAGCATTGTATCTCCGGAATTGGAAGATCATCGCCAACACTGTCACTGCAACACAGTGGGAAACGACCGCAAGACGATAGCGCAAGACAAGTAGCTTGAGACTGTTGAGCCAGTCAACAGAAAGCATCAATTCGACTGCAGCCACATTTTCATCCGACCAACCCCCCTGGGGGTCGGACCAAAGCTGCAAATTCATTCCTTGCTTTGGCTTGTCGCCCAAGAAAGGGGTGAACGGTGCCACGCCATGCATGCTGGTCAGAAACTTGGAATTGCCTCGTAAGTTTATGATCCATTTTGTTTCGTAAGGATCTTCGACCCATTGTCGAATAAAGGGTTCAAAGAGTCCCCCACTTCTTTCCTTGAGCTCAACTTTATACGCTAAAAGACTAGACCATGCGCCGGGAATGTTAAAATTAACGGCAAGCGGGCGGTTCGCCAATAACGACACTTCTGCTCCTCGGGTAATGAGTGAAAACATGTCGCTGCGTACAATGTATTCCGAGAAGACAGTTTCGCTTGTTTGGGCAACCATGAAACCTTGGTCGTCCTTGGGGATCTCGTGGTTGTGTACAACTAATAAGGTCTCGAAGCCCTTGATGTCTTCGCTTTTATAGTTAATGGCCCAGAATGGAGGCACCTCGCCATCCAAAGCAGACGCGTCAAGGCGGTGAACAGATTTTGAAGAGCGTGGGATCTGGTTATAGTCCAGAGAGATATCCACACATGTCAACTCCAAGAACTCATTTGTGTTTGAGTTGGTGAGGTCAAATGAGCGCTCGGCTTCGCCCCCTTTCTTGCACAAGAACGCGTTGTATGGCACTTGATTTATCAGTTCAAGCAGGACTACAGACTCAGCGGGTCGATCTGTAAGCAACAGAACGGTCGAGGCGTTGGTAAGGGGCAAGATATTAAAGGTGAGGTCTTTTTCCAGTGTATCAGACGATTTCCATATGAAAGTTGCGCTGTTTTGAATCACCGCATCCTGGATATCGAACTTGAGCTTGAAGGCGTTCTGGGAGACTGGGGTGTCTGAGGTGTCTGGGGTGTCTGGGGTGTCTGGGGTGACGGAGGATCCTGAACCAGCTAGCCTTGCAACTGAGTCTTTTCTGGCTGCACCCTCGAACCCGGAGAGAAGATTCTGCTGGAATATAGACATGCGCTTTTCTAACAGATACACTCTATGAGGGGAAGTGAAGTCCACGATTTCCAAGAGCGCCTTCAGAATACTGCGACGGAGCTGGCGGCACCAAACAATGGCCAAGTGGTCCATGGGGGTCCACACCCCAGGAATCCCGGTGGTGTATATGGTGATTCCGTTGGAGGGCGGAACCAAGAACCCAAGAGTGGTGTAATCCGCAGGCAAAATGGAGTCAGTGACGCCGCCCGTGATGGACACCACCGACACGTTATGGAGGCGGGCGTGGGCAAGCGAGGAGGGGTCAGAGAAGGCATCGTGCCAGAATCGGTCAGTTGCCAGGTAAATCTTTAAGATACCGCCGTCGAAGGTCAAAGGGGCGGCCGAGTGGGGGGAGGCAAGAGTGAAGATGGTGTTTATAGACCCCGGAAGATACGAGGGCATGGTGGGCATGACACGGGCGACAATTCCGCCCATGGAATGGGCTAGAATCAACACTGACGTGGGTGGGTTTGCAGACAGAGAGTACAACAGCAAGATAAACCGGATGGCCTCGTTTAGGTACTCGGCCTGGTCGAGCAACGTGCGGCCATGGAAGGCGGTGAAGTCCTCGTTGAAGTCGGCGGCAAAGAAATCGAGGTTTCGGGTGTTGTTGTTCTTCACCACATCGATATTCTCGTCGAAATAGAGAATCAGACACTCGGCTGCAATCGAGCGCACTTGTCGGTACGAGCCGGCATTCCCCGGGATAAAAAGCACGGGGATTCCGTCTAGGGAGTCGAAGCCTTCGCCTACGGTCGTTGGCACGCGGTCAAGGCCCTGTTCTCGGTAGAGATAGAGGGAATATTTCGAGGCAAACTTGGTATGGGTCTCGTCAAAAGACCGGATCCGGGCATATGATGGGTACATGTACACGGATTTACAAGAGTTGACATCGAAACTTTCTGCAGAGCCCCGCACATAGAGGTGGGCGGTTAGGGCAAAGAGGAGAAGTCCAAAGGCAGCAATGGGGTAGAGTGGTTTTCGTAGACTATCGCGGAGCATTTCTCGTTTTTTTTTTGGGTCTTCAATAGGTGGATGAATATTGGGTGAATATTGGGTGAATAGGTGAATTGAATTGATGGATTAATCAACTGTTAAGTATCGGTATATCCATACAAAAGATAAGTTATTCTAGTAGGGCCTTGTGTTGGGCCTGTGAAGAGTCGATGTTTTCACCAGCACGGCGTTGTGCTAACGTGGTGGATCTCCGGTTTTATGGGTTTTTTCTTTGACTGCTGAGTCCATAGGCCTCACCAGATGCTGCCTCACCAGATGCTGCGAAGGTGGAGGATGAGTGCGATTGCATTTGGCACTGGCCCAGTGCGACGCCTATGTAAGGGGAGGGCAACTTTTTGGGGCAACTTTTTTTTTTGTTATGATTTTAAAAGGATGGAGCTGGGGTGGTGGTGATCTTAGTATGTTTTGTATTTTGTACTTCTTTTTTTTTTTATCGTTTATCTTTTATCGTTTATCGTTTATCGTTTATCTTTTATCTTTTTTCTTTTTTACCTTGTTTGCTCCGCGATGTTAGGGCGTTGACATGTATGGACTGTTGTGAGGAGCAATGTGCACTAACATGACTAAATATTGGTATTTTTTAGTAAAACACTTTCGAGGTGCCGATAAAACGTGATGGTTCCAAAAGTTCTGTAGATTATTTCTCGACACTTTCGCCACTTAATAGGTATGGTCTGAATTGATGATCAATGTAGGTCCATACATTAGACAGAAATAGGCATAGACATTGGCATTGACATTGACATGACACAAAATACAAACAAACACACTAAATCCACACTATCAATACAAATAAATAAATAAATAAAACCGGTAAACATCGGCAAATCTCATCTTTTCTCATTTCAACTGACACCTGTTTCCTGCTCTGTAGTGCTCCGCACCAAAGGGCTCTGGGGTCTTCACCTGGACCCTGTCGCCGGCTCTACAATCTCCATCTCCTTATATATCGAGTTTCCTCCACGGACTCTTACCCTCACGTCGCTTCTTAGAAGCCCTTCGTCTTTACTCAACTCCACCAAGTGCTTCATTTCACAGGCGGAGAATTGGCCATCCAAGGGTATTTTGCCCACGGGAATTCGAAACCCATCGTCGTCGTAATCACTCAAATCGCGCTGCTCTGGATTTTCTTCCCCGTGGAGTTTCCCACTATATTTGGTTTCCTTTTCAACATCTTGTTGTACCAATTTCTGGAGTTTCTTGATGGTGGTGGCCTCGACTCGGGTATCGTCTTCCTGTGTACAGGGCTGGGCAATGATGCTGATTTTGTTTTCGTTCATTTATCTTTTTTTTTTGGTTGCTGGGTTGTTATCTTGTTATATTCTGTTCTTTTTGTTCTTTTTTCGGTGATCAAAAAATGCTTTTTGTCCTCGTTTGACAATGCAAAAGCTTCTTTTTTATCTCTTCCCCACAGCCTCCGATGACATCATGCCAGCTTATATGCCCGCTTGAGGTTTCACTTGCTATCAGGCACTCGCCGTTGGCGGGGAAGCAAACATCATCTATATGGAGGAACCCGGATCCACTTCCTCGTACTTGAGACCTTCAACTCAGTTAACCGACCACCGGTAAGTGAATATTGCCCGATGCGGAATAAATAGCCTTTTATGAAATTGGTGGCATGTTTGCTTACTATCAATCTTTTAAACACTTGTCACGTTGCCCTACCAAACTACATTGCTGGGTGACATTTTTCTGTTGGTGGTAATTATTTTTTTTTTTCGTTAATAAACTTAAACAATTCAAAGCCATACATAATTATTAAGCAGGAAATGACACACGCCAATTCCCTAAAGTCAATATAAAACACAATGACTTTTTCACATGGCTTTTTGGGGGGCTTTTTCGGGGAACTCGGGGGACTCTTTCTCGTGGGTCAAGCGTTCACCATTTTGGGTTCGCTCATTCTTCGGCGGTCGATTCTACTCAACCATGCTAAGAAAATCACTGAAATCAACATGAGTCCAACCGCCACCCACATACACACAAACATGTCTGTGCCCAAAGCAGCTCTGTAGCGGTATGCTTTGAACACCTTCACGCCCGTCACGTGGGCTCCAGTGTTGAGTGACGACGCAATCAAGACGAATATGAATGTCATCAACAGAAGTGTGGTTGCAGGAGTGCCTCCCCTGGCGTCTCCGGAGCAGCCAGTCACGACTATCAGAAGCAAGGTGAGCACGGAGAAAAGCCACGCGATAAGGTAGAAGGCGTAGGCAATTCTCAGCATGTAATAAAAGCTGGTGCCGTGAACCACAAATGTACGTGGAACATTAAGAAAGGCAAGGTTCAATGCGGGTGCATAGGGATATGCGGGGCGAGGCAGAGTACACTCGAACCCTCCTTGAAAGCTTTTGTAGCAGAGCCCATACATTGTCCAGCGGTACTCGCCCTCCAATTCTGAGAAGTAGAAGCGTCCGACAAAGCTATTGTTGGAAGTGCCACTAATGTTAATAAAAATAAGGGTTGTGAGGGAGCCCAAAACACATACCAAAGATGATAGCAACAAGATTTTTCTGAGCATGATGGATTTGGGGATGTTTTGAATTGGGCTAGGGTTTTGTTTTTGGTTTTGTTGGGTGTTGTTTTGGAATTGATTTTGGTTTTCGGTTTCGTTTACGTTCTCGGAATCGTTTTCGTAATTGTTTTCGTAATTGTTTTCGTAATTGCTTTCGTATTCCGTCTGGTCTTCGCTAGGGTTGGAGATGGGAGGCATTTTTCAAAAAAATCCCGTGTCCTTCTTTTCGGTTTTATCCAATGTTTTATTTTTCCGGGTGACACTTTTTTCCGCCAGCTACGGGTTTTTACTATGCGTTTGTTCTGACGCCTTTGAGGAGTTGATGTGCTATAGTGAGATTTTCTAGTCTACGGTCTTTTTATTATTTAGGGGGTTTTTTATGGGGCCGTTTTTTTGCAGCAGGCAGAAATAGTGCCTCACTAGAGATCCCATACTTACCGCACCACCCAGCCCCTTCCATGCCCTCCGAATTCCTCTTCATTCAGCAGAACACTTAAGATATGCGTGTGCATTTAGGGCAAGCCGCAGAGATAGCTTAAAACGTGTGGTCTAGAAGGTTCCTTTGTTAGTAAATGCTAAAACAGCTTTTTCTGATATGGTGGGGAAGTTTGGTAGGTCATTGTTTTGGTACTGGTCCCCTATACTTTTTGTTGGCAGCATACATGCAATTCTAATGGGTCATGTGCGACATCAATTCGGTCTAAATGGTGGGTATACTATCCAGGGGTTTTGATTGCGGGAGTATCTATAGTCTTCAAATTATGTGGTTTTTGGGGGGTTTTTCTTTGAATGTAGTGTTTAATATTTTAATTTAACGTAATTCTTGTTTATGAACAAATCTCACTCTAGTTTACTCTTTCTCATATTCATCTAGTGTTAGGATCAAATTGATGGTTGTTAAAAACATTCGGCAAAAATACTAAACACAGGAAAATTCCATTTCAAAGTATACATAAAGCTATGAGTATACTTAAATTACATGCTAATACAGTTAAAAAAGCCTTCAACATTTTTTTTTTTTTGTAAATGCTGGAGTAAATACATTTAGTGAACTCACCCATATCAGTATTTCCCAACGCAGTGCGCGGCCCGCAGGTGGGTGGGCCATAGGGGCTCGAAGGTATTTTTCTTTCTTAGTAAAGAGTTTTATTTTTATTTCCACTTTTTGAAATTTCTCAATACATTTTAATTCTAAACGTTGAGCAGTAATCGGATTTGTGAAAACCGAAAAAGTTACAAGCAAATCAAAAACCATTGCTATTCCTTTAGTGCACCCTAATGTTCCGGCAACCCTCCATTGGGGAAAATGCAGCAATATTCTCAGTGGTAGTGTAAGAGCCAGCCCAAGCCAGGGAAATTTAGCCTGACACTAAAAAAGTGGTGAATTTCATTCAGCGAAAAGCTTTGAAAGTCCCCATTTGCTATATTTTTGTCGCATCACGAAGTCAAAATAATTCTGGGTTGAAATTGCACCCAACGGTTTCGCGAAACTGGAATCCCAGAGTAGGTGGTTTCAAGTTTCAAGCTTGTTGCAACATTTTGTAATTTCATGGTAGTTGACGGTCTTAGAAAACGAGGTATTTTCAATTTTTTAATTCGTAAAAAGGAAACAAGGGTCACTCAAATGGTCAATTCGTTTACCATTGGTTCTTTTCCATCCTGATGAGGTAGGCATATTCCCCATTCTGTTTCGTCCGTTGGTGGGATCGTAAGATGCAGAAAAGTCTAGGCATTTCAAGAAACTAGTTAACATTGGCATATACCTTGAAAGTAACCTATAGTGCCAGAAATAGTGGCAATAAGAGTGTGAGTACACACTGATTATATTATGGAGGTACTCTAGATCCTACTACGCTAGTCGAAGACGGAATTTAAGTTGCAGAAATACAATCCACGCAAGCTTATGTTTGAAAGGTCTTCCTTTAAAGATTTCCTAGTGTTGAAGCCTAAGTTCGAGCATGGGCTGATTTGATAAAGCTTTCTTTTCCTCTGGCTGTTCTTTGAATCACGGTAGTGTGTGGGTCATATAAGAGAACCGGATTCCAGATATTTCCACAGTCTGGCTGTTGATTCAGAGTATTGAGGTGTAAGTATGGGCCCAGTATTTGAGCCAAAAGGCTCCTTCTCCCATTCACAGTCTTGTAAGAGATTTCATCCAAAACAGTACCAAATAACAACACAAATCTTTGGATGACCATTCCGTCCAAAGTATTTCTGTGAGAGCCCCCAGAGCAAAGATTAAATTACCCGCATATGAAGCCATGGAAATGCGGGCATCTTTCGGTATCTCCACCATAAGTATAGATTTCAGCGTGCGGCCCCAAGCTTCCCAACAAAGATCACACACAAACAGAACACCTTAAACCACCCAGAGGATCCTCGAACAGCCAGGTTTGGCCTTTTTACATGTGGCGGTGAAAATTGCCGCCAAGAAAAAGTGTGTGTATGTAGCTAGTAAGCCTTATGGAAAGTCGTCGAACCCCAAGCTCCAAGTATAGGACTCATGATATGGCTCATACACCGTGCACTTGCCCCGCCTGATCAATTCATTACCATTGAAAGCACTTGATGTCCAAATCATCCACTTCACTGGCTCTTGATATTGGGGAGGTAGAGTTTCCGTAAGAATGGTGCCCGTCCCACAAGCTTACCAAAAGTGGAGAGGAACAACAAATGACCAAAGAGTAAACGTGGTCACAGAAAAAACAGACACCTATTCCAAAGCTTTTTACAAGAAGGAAGAATATCCCCAGTTCCTTGAACAGAACAGTGCATTCCCATCGTTGTGTCCATCTTTTTTGGGAGGGTGGTTATTTTTCCCCATGGCATGTGTTTCTAAGGACGCAGGATATTTCTAAAAGGTCGATATATCATGTCGACTTTAGCCTATAGGTGGAAATGAAGGCGACATTTTTTCAACCACCCTAGTCATTTTGGTCTTTCTGCTCACCAAAGTGCGTACAGAATGTTATCACGCAAAAGCACTCCACAAGTTTCACTTTCAGTTAATTCGGATAAGTGATGATATCGACACTTGAAAATGTATATATATCGATATAAATTCTTTACTGGAAGGCTCTTACGATAACCGGCCCCACTGGAAACAAAACACTTAGGCTCTAATATATTCTGATGTCTCATCAGATCTCCCATTAAACAGGATCGGTTTTTTGGGCCACTTCTATGATAAGCATGTGAGCAAACAGTTTTCGAGGGATTCTTCGACGAGGAGTTCCTTTCATGAATTTCATGGAATTCATAAACGTCATGAGTATGGTGTATCAACGTTGTAGATCTGGCTGAGCAGGCCTAGATAAAACCATCTCAGAAGTATGGCTCGCAAGGGTTGAACATAATATTTATACTAGTCTTGAGGAATGAACCCCAGCTATTCATATGATACCTCATAACTGAGTTGTAGAATTTAGAGATACTGTATGGAAATTTTGATCTAATAATTCATAACCTCCAGCACCCGAATAAAAGTTCATTACCAGGGCTCCATTTACACAAAGTGCGCAATCAGATTTTCAATTAACGACAAACATGCAAGTCTATTTATATTTGTTCAGGCAGAGGAAGTGCTTACATTTGGTGTGGCCGTGCAACCCCATGGCCGGTTGATCCACGAGCGAAAGTGATTTGACTGGCATTGAATATCAATTCAACTGTGCCTTTCCATCTTCAACACCCAGATCCTGCCTCTCAACCACTATTGGTTCGTCTCCAGAACGTAGAAGATTTCAAAAAACATCACGGCCCACACTAGTTTCTGCAAAATAACCATGGGCAATCAGCTCCATCGCAGCAAGAATGGTTCAATTACAACGCTTCTCTCTTGGGGTTCAAGAACGGGTTTCTTCTCGAGCCCTTTTCACTCTCAAGGTCGTCTCGACACCTTTCATCCACCATGAGAATTGCAACCATAGAAGAGCCAAATATCAAGAATACCGGGATCCATAGCAATGCTTGGATGGGATTCCCCATACCCGCAGAGTACGGGCTGCTACCGGAAATAATCACCGAGCCATTTCTATGAAGCCCCGTCTCGATAATCGCAGCAACAAGGTTGACAAAAGTTGAAATAAGTGAAAATATCAGGAACAACGAGTCCCAGATGGACTCCCTTCTGAAGAAAATGACAATACTGGAGACAAAACAAACGAGGAGGAAAACCAACGACGCGAGAACCAACGCGTACCCGGCCTGCGAGCCACTCTTATAGTTGTCAACAGCCTGCCAGTTGTTGCTCCAGTCATATGGTTCGTAGGGATAAGCTGCCTGTGAGGGGGTACAGGTGAAATCCACATCTCCTGCGGTTGCATTGAGGGAACAGAAATTGTACAACGTCCAGTAGTATGCGCTTCCGTCATCACCTTCGAGCTTGGAAAGGTAGAGAGTCCGGAAAAACGGAGTGTTGGCTCCACTCAAGTTAGCCAAAAGGATAAGCGTAAGGGCCGCAGTGGAGAGGAAGAACATCAACACTGACCGGAGAGCAGGCATGATGAATAAATGCTAGGGAGTATGGTGGGAAAGGAAAAGAAGATTAAATCCTCTTCATCTAATGGCGAAAGAAAAAGATGAAAGATGTGGAAAAAGGGAGAGGGCAAACTTTTTTTCAATTTTTTTACCGAGACGTGTGCATTTATATGTATCTATTAGGAAAAGGTTATGACATGTACGTTTAAATAGGCTTAGCTGAGGCCGATGCCGATGTCCATGCATCTTGCTTTGAGAAATTCATCGTATTCAGGCCACCGATGCTCGGTGTGTATAAAATGGGTGTGATGTGTGCAGTACATCTCAGTTCTTTTTCTTTAAGTAAGAAACGTGCAGAGGGTACTGGTGAATTGAGGTGGCCCCGGAATCTAGGTTTTGCATTGGGATGAAGAGAAAAGAGTGCTTATTGAAAAAGCCGAAAAACCAGAAAAAAAATACGAAAAAAGGGAAAAAAAACCCCCCATCCTTACTGTCTGCTTGCTTTCCCTTCCTCTGCCTTTTTCTTCAACATACTCTTGCATGCGGTTGACATGCAGTGCATACGGAGCAAATTTTTTTCGAATGCCCGGAAAAAAGCCAGCGCCAGATCGAACTAAACAACATGACAGCCAAATCGATTTCGAAAAAACAAAAGTCCGCGGAACTTTCCCATGCGTTTATTCTATCCGTCCACTCTTGGATGCCAAATACCACCACACAGTACAATCTTGATCTCGTAGATTATTGGTCGTACTGGGGCTGAGGCCAGATGCAGAGGTGGCGTCAACGGGGCTGTGCTGTTATGCGCGAAAAACTCACGTGGCCCCGGCTCATTCTCATTGGGACATTGCTTCCTTTTGAACAGGCACTATGCACTTAATTAATTGATTTTCGTTTCGGCCATCTGACACTGCCAGCGTGCCTGTAAGCAGGCCAAAATCTTGATTTTGTGGCCGCACATGTTTCCTGGGCTGGGGATATTTATTTGAGCTGGCTCACTGACTTTTAAAGCCGGATCCTTTCTTGGGAATCTTCATGATTGATATATATATATATAAAAGAATGGGATTAGTGACTTAAACTTATTGAAGGAAAATATTAATAGCCATCGTGCTGGGAGTTTGGGTGGTGCCGGGAAGCTGGGTGGTGCCGGGAAGCTGGGTGGTGCCGGGAATCTGGGGGCTTGGAATGTGAAAGGTTTGACACAAGCAACATGTAGGAATTAGTGACGATGACGTCGACGGGTGGCAGAATTCCTTTACACCACAGTTGGAAACATTCCAGGTAAACAAAAAGAGCATTTGTTTTTGATCCCCACAATTTCTTCTATCTTCAGCTTAGGTTATGGCATTGGGTACTGAAAATGGCTACATCTCGCCGGGCAAGTTGAGACACGCATACCAACTATTTTTGTTCACACGTGTTTATCAATTCACGCATTTATTTTTTTCCGCCTTTCTGGAATCGTTTAAAGGAGCCGGCCCTTTTTTATGGTAGGCATGGGAGAATAATACCCAGTACGAGCGAATAAACTTAGGGGGCATAAATGTGCTTATAGCAATTCACCATTCCCTTAGCTTTTGGTGAAGATTATTGAGAAAAGGGATGGAAGAACGTATCGTTAGAATTGGCACACCAATACAATGATACCATTGGCCCCCAAGAGACAATTATTCATGGGGTATAGTAAACAGAAAATGTTGTTCGATTACCTCCTCCACCTTTTGGTTAGACCGATGGTCACTATAGAATAGTTAGCTATACTGCTAGCCCCACTGTAAAGTCTCATTGAGCACACTCCAGTAGTAGCCCAAGGATTGAATCCACACTCGGTGAATTTACCTATTTTCTGTAACGGGCCTTAACAGAAGCAGTGATTTCTCGTAGTTCTTGTACTTTCTTCGGCAAGGCCTGTTTTGCAGCCCCATCCATGCTGGTTGTGCTGACGGTCCGTGATGGTGTGGTGGGGTGGGGTCTGGCAAAACTGCCTACTCTAGATTTAGGCATCGGCGATCCCATGGGACAACACTGGCATTTGCAAATGACTCCAAGAACGACGCATCTCGTAGAAGGTATTGTTGCCCAAAAACGAGTTGTTGTAGTTGATCAAAGTGTGGAAAAGAAATTCTGGGGCGAGCCCCATCCTTTCAGACAGAAGCAACTCCAGCGTAAGATGCCTGGAATATATGGAGTCAAGGAATATGGTGAGCCTCAGACGTTGGCAATAGAACCCCTGAATGAAAGTTTTTAACACTGTTATCCGATACCTTGAATGTTTAAGCAGTCTTGTTGGAATGGCAATAAGATTTCTTGATAATGTATTCAAATATTCCTACACCACTATAAAAAAGCCAATTTTTCTATGTTTTGTTTCTATTGCTTGGTCAGAAAAGGAAATCGACAGACATATTCAATAAGATTATGGTGGTGCATTTTTCAAGAACTCTTCAAACACAAACCACTAATGAAGCATCACCTAAAGCTCCGGGATTTAGGGGTTTAATGATTTCTTTGGGAGTTCCTGACTTCCTTTAATAGGCGAGCCTTCTCTATGGCTATATTTTAGAACGCAACGACGCAAATAAACTGTTCCCGAAAATTTCAACTGGCTGGTGGGGTAAATCTTTGCTCATTGGAGACCAGGCACCAATATACCCAGAAAAGCTCAACCACTATAGTGTTTTAGTTATCCTCTAAGATCTTATAGAATGTGAGCAGCAGCTTGCTTCTTTTAGGGAAAAACTGAAAAATGGCCAATAAACTATGGTGTGTTGATGGACAATGGGACCAGCAAACAGGCCATTAAAATGTCGTGAGTATAGACATTTGGAAAAGTAGGGCGGAAAGAAATACGGAATAATCAAATAAACTGTTGAAAAAGAGGCTTTCCAGGCTCCCTCAAGGTGTTTAGAGAGTATCACATATCATAGCCCAGGATTATCGGGGAGTACAATGCGTATATATGATTTAAATGCGTGGTTTTAGAAAAGAAAAAAAGACAAAAAACGCCCATATGTAAGAAATTTCATCAAGAAAACAATGATACCTCCATGTTTCAAGGATACTCCTATATATATAGATCCCAAAATCGGTTAGAAATCGAGTGGGAGATAGTGGTTGGTGATATTACATGCCTGGTTCATCGTACCCCCTTAATACTTCAAAAGGCAGGATATCTTTTTGTTGAAAACATCCAGGTAATTCTGTCACACTACACCGTAAAACCAAACCTTAACATAACCACATTACCTCAATATTCACTGACTACAATGATCCCCATATGGCTTCTGGGCCAGCCTCTTTATAAGGATATTAAGCCCTAGGTACACTTAATCTTTCTTTCAAACGCCCAGAGGCTACAGAAAGTTTGTTGAATGAAACCGCTAGCCCCAAGAAAAAACAAAAGGCCCAATATCCAGGTTTTGTCTCATTTCGTTCCACCTCAGAATTGCCCAAGTAAATGATCGTTATATCCAGAATCGTTATACCCAAACACTGCCCCAGAGTTGACGGCTTCTTTGCTTTTTCCCAGACCATCGCTCGCTTCTGAGGTTTCAGAATAAGTGGAGGGCTTGTGAACAAGACCCATATTAGGTGCAACTATTGGGTCATGCTGGTGGCGAGATCGATTCCTATCCTCCCAGTTTGTCATGTACCATGAGTAAATGCTCAGTAGATCATCCCTGTCATCACATTCCTCATCTTCTTCCACAAGCACAACTTCAACATTTTTACCATCCTTCGTTTTCTCTATCGTTGATTTATATGACGTAGTAGATTCATTCCGGCTGATCATACAAATATCATATTTTTCTTCCGTTAGGTCAATCACAATGTTGTCATTCTCAGTAGGCGCTGTAGATTCGGTAGCCCTTCCAGTCTTGCTAGATGGAGTGGTAGATGTATCCGATGCACCGGTATACGAAACATTAGAGCTTGGCTTTGATGACAGTTTGTAGCTATGGTAATAGTCTGGGGAGGGTGCTTGTATATGGAGTCTGGGGTAGGACCAGAAGGCGAGTCACCAAATTTGAAGTCAACTGCATAAGATACTCTCTTTGGAGGCTCGTTCACACGGATATCCAAATTTTCAAAATCCTCTCTTATTGGCGGCTTTTTCGAGATGGGCCTTCTGGGGCTCAGTTGACCATGAAAGCTGGAATTTCTGACATGTTGCGGTTTCTTTAGGAAGTCAAGGCCCGAAAACGAATTAACAGAGGACCCAACACAAGCATTAGACTTTGAGCGATTGTGTTGTTTGTGAGTAGGGGACGCTACACTCTTCTAGTCGAAATTGATATTGTATTTAAACTAATCCCCAGAGAAAAGGTCTTTGCAGTTTCATCCATAAATTCCTCATCGCTAAGTAAAACGCATATTTCCAAAGCTTGGGTGGCCTAATCTCAAACGCAGACACAACCCCATGACTCCACCCACCTTTAAATCAACATGAAAAGCAGTACACACTCAAAATTAAAAAAAAGGGCCCTGGCTATTTAAGTTGTGGAGAGCTTACAAAAAATTAAGTGTGGCAGACTCACAATGTGGTGGTTATTGCATGTGGGAAATTTAACAATAGAACAGTTCTTAATGCTTGACTCTGACCATTATAAACAGCCGTGTAACTGCTATACAAGGTTACGGTTCCCGGGATTACTGAACAAGAGTGTTTTATAAGATGTGTATTTTTTTTCAAGTCTTCACATTACTCCGGAGTTCTAAGAAGGGAACGCCTGTAGACTTGCCTAAACGGGAGACATCTGGGAAACTAAGAACTGTGGATTCAAAAACAAGAAAAGGGAATAAAGGAAAAAAAAAAGAAAGAAAAAAAAAAATAGACCTGTTTTGTTTTGGAAGAATAGCAGCGATGTGCGTGGGCGATTTGTTGGTCCTTGGGACCTTTGGCTCCACCAGGGTCCGGGCTACATTTCGCAGTTGTTGCACTTACGCTTCTTTCAAGGAAATTTGACCAATTTTCCTCCAAATAGCACAAAGCTTAGTGAAGTCCAATATCAATATAGAAAGAGAAAGAAAGAAAAAGAAAGAAAGAAAGAAAATACCCAATAACTCACCTACACCCTTACCTTTCTCACTGGTGAAACACTCGTTCATTCAATAAACATATACAAACATCACCAGTCAGCAAACCGCGCCGAGGAATTGGCAAACGGATACTTCCTACTTCCTGCTTGCTTTTCTGGACCCCCAGATCTAGACCTGTAGTCATTTCTCATAAGACACGACACTACAACACAAACAAGCTGGAAAAACGTAGGAAACCATTGGAAGGCTAGCATGGCTTGGCCCATCTCCACCGTCGTATACACACCTCCCGCCATGATTTTCAGAGAGCCGTTTTTGTGGATGGCAGTTTCAATCAATGCTCCAACAAGAATGACAAAAACCGAAATGGTGGTCATGATCTGGAACACTCCAAACCATGCACACGACTTTTTGCAATAAGAAACAACATGTGCAGTTTGAGCGATGGCGGTGAAAATGAAGGCCAAGAGAACAAGAACATAGCCGGCCTGCGAAGCCTTTTTGTAGTCTTCCACCATATCAAACTCTTCCACCCACTCATACGGCTCGTAGGGATACGCTGGCTTTGGGGCCGAGCACGTGAAGCCTACATCGGGCTCAGACGCATTGGATGAGCAGACAGTATACAAGGTCCAGTAGAATTGGGTTTCGTCGCTTTCGATTCGCGAAAGATAGAGGTGCCGGAAAAATGGCGCATCGGCTCCACTCAAATTGGCCAAAAGAAGAAGCACAAGTGCTATGGTGGAGAGGGCAAACGTGACTACCGACCGAGAAGCTAACTTCTTGAGAAAGCTGGAGTTCATGGTTGAAAAGATTTCAAACGGGCGCCTTCATTTATTAAGGAAACAAAGAATATACGAGAAAGCAAAAGAAAAGAAGAAGAAGAACAAACACCTGGCTAAACCCTTGGGTTTATAAGTGATTAGCGAAGAAAAAATATTCTTTGTACAGCTTATATTTCTCAATCAGGCATGTCTATGCTCGTTTGGTTTGAAGCATGCACTCGTCAGCTTGACCGGGATCCAACGCGCGGCGTGTATGCCGGCAGTGTTATTTCTGCATAGTCGGAAGTCTGGCTTTTTTGCTTTTTTGCTTTTTTGCTTTTTTGCTTTTCTTGCTTGTTTTAAGGAAAAGCAGACTTTGACAAGAATACTGGGTACTGAAGCAGGTTAATTAACGTGCCGGAAGGAAATACTCAGCGCCTTACTTGACGCGTAAAGGTGCGCTGAATCGCGGAGATTTGCCTGTATACAAGCATATCGTACGGACAGGCAAAAAGCCCAGGCGTCCTGCACCTTATACTGAATATTGCAAGGGAGCCCCAAAACGCCTAGTAAAATTACACCACCAGTTTCCGTTTTTCTTGTTCTTTTTCTTTCACCAGGTTTGAAGCTTGTTTCTTGGGTGCGGAACAATGGCCGTTTTGTGTAGGTTTTATCCCGTGTAAATTTGTGTGGCTGAGTCATTTGGTGCACGCACGCCTTGGGCTGGGCAAGTTGCTAAAGAAATTCGCTTGGCCCCGGCGGCCCGGCCGCCCCAGCCAATTTCGGTTATAGGCCTACTTATTTCTTGGTTTTTCTGATGAAGAGTTCTTAGGGTTTGTGTTGGGAATAGTGTAAAGGCCCAGGAAACATTCCGAGGATCCTGCACATCTCTCCATATAAAGAAACAAGAATTATTTGCAAGTGAAAGATGCAAGTGGAGGATGTAGTTTTAATATTTTATTATTTTCTTTGAGGCTGAAGTGGAAATACAAGGGTTTCGATGAGCAAATCACAGGCTCGCTCCTTTTAAAACAAAATGTTGCAATTAACCAGCGAACGCTTCCATCAATGTGGAGATTTGCTAACCCTCTTCAAAATTTTATTATTTAAGAAGTAGTTACTAAAATGAAAAAAACAAAAAAAAAAACAAAAGAAAAAACACGTGCTTATTCATATGCTACTCCAAAACACACACATAACAGAGAAGGAGGTTCCTTAACACAGCAGTAAGTGGGAACTGGTCTTGCAATCCTCCGGGAAGTCAATCGCACAGAATATATCATATCGATAGTATAATAAAATACGTTTGTGGTGAAAGAGATTAGGCCCTAGTGAAGCCTCAATTCTTTTAGAATATTCAGTAGCAATGCACTAGCGAACTATTTCTGGCCCCTGTGAACAATATTCCTCGCATTAAAGCTGAAAGAAAGAAGTTGATTTTGAGTGGTGCGAATTATGGAATTGCCTGGATTGAAATTTTGGAATTACATGGATTGGGAATTTTGAATTATTGTGAAATTTCATCAGTCGCGAAAACGTATATATCCTGATTTACCCGCTTATCTTAATCCCAGAAAAATCCATTAGTCTTGTTTCACTTCTTCTGCAACCAGTGAATTTGCAGCCATTTCAAGTCAGGCTCAATTCAGGCTCAAGCCAGGCTTAAAAGGCCCGCATTACGCTTTACCATAGGGAAAGGCACAGCATGATCATCAATTTATGAAATAATCATTAAAACGGGATTATCGTAAAAAAAGGACTTTTTATGCGATCTAATTGACCTGCGCCGTAACACTGATGGAACACTATAATCCAATGCTCCATGTAGGGATACACCGAGACGATCCAGCCAGTGGACCCAAGGAAAATCGTTCATTTCAAGAAGAATTTGCACATTAGTAGCTCCGGGGTTCCCATCCAAGCGAGAAGACCCATTTCAGCACTCCCCCAGGTATCAGAGTTTTCCGTGGTGCTAAATATCATTACACCGTTATCTTCACCCCAAAATATCAGGGACTTCACATATTTATGGTGTTCTTTGAACGTTCCAAGGGTCCAATTGCAGAATTTGACTTTAGAAACGCTCCCATGAGAAGGGACTCATTGGTCAGGTAGTTCCGAGAACAATCGACTGCCAACCATCATTCTCGCAATTCATGGCAACTGTTTACACGAGAAGGGCTGTGGAGTTTTATAATTACCCATGGCTTTTAGCATGTCCTCTAGGGAACAGTAAATCTTGGTAAGATGGCGTGTTTTGACCATTTCAAATGTGATTTTAGCGGAATAATCATTCTTGCACTCATGGATGGGAAAAGGTCGAGGTTTTCTCCCGGGAGTATGAGCAGAGTACTTTTCAAAGCCAACGGTTGAGCAAGGAACCACCCGGTGGTCGAGGAACCGGAAATATCAAGGCTGGAACAGAAGGAAACTTCTAGTCCTGGAGGTTTGACTTATGGATAGGTTTGTTCATTGAAAATTTTCCTTGAAAAACGGGTGTAGAGTGATTTGCTATTCTTCCCATATTCTATGCTTTAGAGGAATCACATCATGGATGAGAACAAACACTTGTTTTCTGTTTTATTGGACACACAAAATCAGGGTGGTATCACGACAGGCTTTTTTTGAAATATCCCACAGACTTTGAGGTCCGAAAACCCAGGGCAGGTACGATACAGCAGCGAACCTAAACCCTAGTCGTCGCCGTGAAATAAATCCATCTAAAGTTTTCATAGTATTAATGCTTACCAAGCATAGTCTGGTCAGATGGTCAATGCAAAATGTTCGGATTTGGGGCTTTTTTCAAGGGAACCGTGTACTGCCCAAATTAGTTTCGGACTTTTGTGAATTCTTTCGACCTAGGCACCTTGTTCAGAAACCCAAAGTTGGGTTACTTTTGTGGGGAGAACGCGAGCGCTGGAAGTCCGCCTTTCACCTGTCTGATGGTACAATATACCAGTATCCGTTAAATGTGAAGGTTCTTCAGTAGAAGCACATTTTGACTTTTCGACACCAAAAGATCAGGTGCCATTCGAACTTACCTAGCTTACCGATTCCAGTGGTGACTATGACAAGGGAAAACTCACCAAATCATCCTCTTTGGACTTGTTCACCTCCTTTGAAATATCTGATGGGTTGAGGCAGATACCTGCTCCACTTACCCGGAAATATCATAAGCGGCATACTCTCCTCATCATAAACCAGGGATCGTACGTGGGTGTAAACAATTCTGCCGTAACCAAAGTTGGGTTGAGTCGTAACCAAGCAAATCCAGTGAGTAACATTATAGTTTCATGAGGATTCTTCCAAACAAATTTCATATGCAAAAAATGGCGTTCATATAAGTGTTTGTCTCGTCCAAAGCTGGCATCTTGTTTAGTTGGTGGATGGTTTTGAAAGATTAATGACACCATTTCCGGAAGAGTGAGAGATGTTCATCGTTTTATCATGATGTCGCCATTTGGGTCTTTTCTTGGCCTGAAAAGAATTTACCCTCGTTTGTAACTTCCAATTTTTTGTGGAAATTATACAGATGGTTGTGGAAACCGAAAGATACAACATGGATGAAAGTTGCCATCATTTGTTCCCTTGTGGCGGTATCCGCCCATTGACAAGCCAAAAAGAGAAAGGGCCAAAAGAGAAAGGGCCAAAAGAGAAAGGGCCAAAAAGAGAAATGTTCAAAAGAGAAAGGGCCAAAAGAAACAACAAGCCATGGGGTATTCTCCAGCTACAGTGACCAAAGTCTCGCATTATTTGAAAATTTTGCCACCTTTTGCAGTCGACACACCCAAAGGCTTGACGATGGAAACCCATTAATTCCATAAATTGTGGCACGTGGCACAGATTGTTATGCCAAAGCTTTTTCTTCATCGGTTTTCAATATCTTCAAAATCTAGAAAATCCCCCAAGTTCCGTAAATCTCCGCCATTTCAAATTTGCAGTCGTTCTTGTTCCCCAACTCCAATCCCACATTCGATGTTTGCCCGTGCGCGTTGGTCCACTGTTGCCATAACACCCCACGTGAACTCCCCCTCCGCATTTCTCCAATAACAACATTTAAACAAACAAGCAATAAGAAAATAGCAAACAAAAACAAAACAAAAAAAAGCACAAAAGCACAAAAGCAAAAAAACATGTCAGACTCAACCGATCTTGCCCAGAAAGTCCAACAACTCCTGGACCTCGTCCACAAACAAGGCCAGGTGATTGCCCAAACAGGCAAACAGCTCATGGAATTACAGGTGGAAAACGTCAAGAGCAGAATGGCCAACTTGGACGCCAAGCCCGCCAGCTTCAACCCGGAGGATTTTGCCTCCAACGAAGATATCGTCCAGTTAGTGTGTGAGCTTCAAGGCCAGCTCGATTTCATCGAGGAACGGTCCATGGCGCGTACCTTCAACTCCCACTTGACCAGCTCCAGCAAGGAAACAGACAACATTGCTCCGTTGTGTAACCGAGACGGTACGCCAGCGCCGGAGTTCTTTCCGAAAACCGTGGGTCAACTAAACGCCATTGCCGCGGCCGATTTGCTTCGTCTCTGTGAATTCTACGATTTAATTGTGGAGAACGAAACCAACCCAGAGATTGACGCCATTGTGCAATCCGACAACTTGACGCCTGAAGACGCGGAGAAATTGCTGAGCAGTTTGCTGAACGGTTTGCTGAGCAGCAAAACCATTGAGCAAAAGCTCGACCTGTTTTCTGCTACGGATTTGCATGACTTATTTGACGAGTTGGCCAGGTTCATTGGCGTGAGGATCAGAAGAGGCTCGCAGTGGTAGACTCCCCGAGAAAACCCAAACACAACCAACAACAACAACAACAAAAAAAACACACACACATACAAAAAAAAAGCCCCCAAATTCCGTGCAGTTACATACCATACCACCAAGACGGAATATCCAGCTAATACCAAAAAAATAGACCCTAGAAAGGAATTCTTCTCCCAGTAATACCACTGCTCAAGGTATGGACGCCACTGGCGGCGGTCACGTGCGCGGGGATTTCGAGGGCTCGCACCCTAAATGCCACACCGCAATATGCCGGTTGCGCGGGCCAAAAAAAAAAAAAAAATCTTCTCGCACTCACTCGTGAAAATTGGCTGAAGGAATTCTCAACCTCTTGGAAATTATTGCCAAACATCAACAATGGGTAGAGTTATTCGTAACCAGAGAAAGGGTGCTGGCTCCATTTTCACTGCTAACACCAGATTGAGAAAGGGCGCCGCCAAGTTGAGAACCTTGGACTACGCTGAACGTCATGGTTACATCCGTGGTGTCGTGAAGCAAATCATCCACGATGCCGGTAGAGGTGCTCCATTGGCCAAGGTTTCCTTCAGAGACCCATACAGATACAAGTTGAGAGAGGAGACCTTCATTGCTAACGAAGGTGTCTACACCGGTCAATTCGTGTACTGTGGTGCCAAGGCTTCCTTGAACGTCGGTAACGTTTTGCCTTTGGGCTCCTGTCCTGAAGGTACCATTGTCTCCAACGTCGAAGAGAAGGTTGGTGACAGAGGTGCTTTGGGTAGAACTTCTGGTAACTACGTTATCATCATCGGACACAACCCAGACGAGGGTAAGACCAGAGTCAAGTTGCCATCTGGTGCTAAGAAGGTGATCTCCTCTGACGCCAGAGGTGTCATTGGTGTTGTTGCTGGTGGTGGTAGAATCGACAAGCCATTGTTGAAGGCCGGTAGAGCATTCCACAAGTACAAGGTTAAGAGAAACTCGTGGCCAAGAACCAGAGGTGTGGCTATGAACCCAGTCGATCACCCTCACGGTGGTGGTAACCATCAACATATTGGTAAGGCTTCCACCATCTCCAGAAACGCCGTTCCAGGTCAAAAGGCTGGTTTGATTGCTGCCAGAAGAACTGGTTTGTTGAGAGGTACCCAAAAGACCTCCGACTAAGCGAGTTGCTAATTCAGATGTATAAATAGTAATGATGCAAAAAGAAAAGTAATCGAAGGTGGTATCAAGATGTTGCCTTGGTGGCATATGTAGACACATTTTAATAATTTTTCCCACAAAACTGAGCCGTTTGAGTGAGCTACTCTGTAGACCCTAAGGGGTTCCCCACATTGGGTGTAAAACTACTTAGTTGTCAACTTTGATTTCCGACTTCCCTTTAGGCTTAACTTCCGGCTTCACTTCGGGCTTCGCTTCGGGCTTCGCTTCGGGCTTTTCTTCGGGCTTTTCTTCGGGCTTCTCTTCCGATCTCTCTTCCGACTTCTCTTCCGACTTCTCTTCTGACTTGTCTCCTGAACCTAAGTTATCCCCAAGAATTGCCTTCTTGGAAGCATTCTCATCTAAACTTTGGTTGGTTTGTTCGGTGGAATCCCCCTTGGAAAGCGCACTATCACCAGGAGCGACGGGAAGATCACCTGTGGCAACAAAAGCCACATCTGGAGAGGCGGTCCCATGAAGCCTTTCATCGGGACTGGTTTCAGCAACACGATTCTGGGAATCATCTAAATCTTGAGAATTCACTTTCTCAGGCTTCGCATAATTCTCCCTGTCTCCATTAAGATAAGCCCGCATGACTACGATGGTGTTGCCACAACACTTTTCCCCACTACAAGTGCTTATGACTTCATCCAATGTCTTCTCCTCTGGAAGATCAAGAGTTATGATTGCATTATGAGAGCGATGTTTCAAACCTCTCATCCATCCTCTGGGCTTGAAAATCTTGATTTCGGTTGGGTTGAAGTCCTTGAAGATGGCTCTGAGGTCATCCTCGCAAGTTTTTGCTTTCAACCCTTTGACAAAGATGCCGTTCTCGGAGTACTTTCTCTCCACAGGAGAGTGGATGGCTTCCACATCGATGTTTTCCTTGTTTTCATCCTTGGGCTCGGCATTGTCACTCCGAGCCAATCTTTTGATTGAATTGACACTCGAGAGACGCGAGAGTTTTTGGCTAGGTGCGTAGGGCACGTGAAGCTTAACCTTGAGCTTTCTGTCTTTGAACAGCTTGCCTTCAAACTCTTTGATGAAGCTTTCGGCATCCTCGGCGGTAGGAAGATCGGCATAAGCAATGCCCAAGGGCTTAAAGCGCAGGCTACCGAAGCCTACAAAGTAGTTGGGGATGAAGACATTGGATCTGCGGCGGTTAGTAGGCAAACAACGACACCATTTCCAAAGAGTTTTTATGTTACATACGCTTTAGTTCCAGCCAAGTATTCCCGCAACTCATCCTCTGTAGTATGGTAGTTGAGATTGGAGATGTAGACTTTGCTTTGGGATGTCATTTACTTGGGAAGGGCGGTTGGATGGTTTGGCGGGGTAATAAATTTGCTCTTTCGTTGGTTCGATCTTCTTTTGACCGATGGGTGTATCTTTTTCAGGAGTAGTTTTCTTGTAATCGAGAAATTAAGGGGGATTTTCTGCTTAAAATTTCAACGTAGATTTCCGAATTGTGTGTCATAAATATTTTTTGGGGGATCAAAGCCGCCCCTCTTATATATGCGGCGGGATGTGTTTTTGCAGCCTCACGCTTTTGTGTTTGGTGGTGCAGGAAACGCGCGACACATCAGTGTGGAGTAGCGTACTAGGCGTGGAGAAACAGACGGGGGTTGTTAAGAAGGTGTAACGAGTCACGAAGAAGTTTAGAGGGGTTACTAATAAGTGTGTTTTTTTATAATATTCTTGTGGTTTACTAAAAAAATTATGGTTTACTAAAATTATTAGTGCTTTGCTACAACATATAAATTGCACTATACTAGCGAATCAATTGCGAAGGAATTGCCTGAGAAAGGGAAGGAAAGAGAAAGAAAGAGAAGGGGGCCGATGAAGCAAAAACCTGGAGGTGTCCTTGTAAAAATGGAGAAGCAAAGCTTGTCGAAGCGTAAATAATGCCATGAAACTTACGCCTCATATAAATGGGTAGGAGCACTAAAAAGCACGTATAATCTTTGGTAGAGTGATGGATAGAAATAGAGAGGTCCTGAAAGGAGGCAGTGATGTGAGACTGTGAAAGTGGAGTGGCTCGAATGTGGTGGCCGGCAGAACACGCACGACCATAATTATTAAAGGGAAGTTGTCTCTGGTTGTTAGCTACGGGGTGGCCTTTTCCTTGGACCATCCCTCCTCCCTTTCACGGCGGGAAAGAAATCAGGGCTATTTTCTTGGGATAAGTTCATTTTTTCAATAAAACTAACAAAAAATACCGCGTCAGTATAATATAAACTTGTAGTTTTGAAATATTTGAAATATGTCGATGTCATTTTTTCCCGCGAAACTAGCCTGTATTCCGTCTACATGGCCAACAGAGGGCACGCAGTGACATCAGAAATAGGGCAATGGAAGAAGTTCAACATAGACAAAAAAGTTGACAAAATACAACCCAAGGCACGAGCAGCATTGGAACGATAATGCGCATATATTACTATAATAACACCCACATACGCATTCTAGTACAGAATTTATCTAGTAATAAAATCAAAGTGGCGCCCACGCAATGGCGGCATTGATTAGAATCGACGGGCTGGATTCGCATTGTTGGTGCTGTTAAATGGCACACCTCTCTTATCCGGACGCCTACCCCAGGACATTGAACCGGTGAAATTCCCAGGAAAAAAATGGAGAAGGTCACGGAAAAGTGTTTTTTAATGCCACTTAAGTCGAATGAACTAATATCTAGATTTATTTGAGCCCTGTGGCTGATGGAATTGCCGAGGTGGTTGGTTGTGATCCTGTTAAGAGAGGTGCATAAATTGAATTTTTGTCGTCCTTTTACGTCAATTTCGCGACCTTGGAACCATATAAACCATAATTAATCTTGTTGAATAAAGCACTTCCTCATACCAGCATCTTGAGATCCCGCAAAGGGGTGAAAAGTTTAATAGTTGTGGGTAGCCCACGAAAAAAGCTCTCAAAGTATCTGTATAGAACCTTTCAGAATCTTCAAGAGCCTTCAGCAAGTGGCACCTTTCGACTCTTCGGTGGATGTAATAACACTAGAGCCTAGTATCTCGGCTCGATAAGGGAAGTGTTTGTAAAGATTTTACTATAAACCGTGGTGCTACAGTTTAAAGCGGACAAGATGAGATCCCACGAAATACTAGATAATGAGTGACGGAGACGAACTGTAAGGAAGAAAGAATACTGAAATTGGCAATAGCGAGGCTTCCTCGTCCATGATTCCTGAAATACAGTTTGGGGATGAAAAAGATATATCGTCACAAAGCTAAATTTATTCACAGGAGTTAAATTTATTCACAGATGTTAAAAAAAAACCAATTCAAGTTGAGTGGTTTCCGTCCAGGTTTTGGGGTGGACAAACCAAACGGTGTATTTTCTACTTCACCAAAGGTGCTTGACAGGACCTTTAGTCAAAACCATATAGGACCTAAAGGAGAGTGTTCTTTATAATTGTTTCCGTGGAGGAGAAATAAGAAATTGATGAGCAATCTGAGTCAATAGATATGAGAAATGTGCTGGCATTTCTAACACACATTCTTAAAAAAAATATTTTAGTCTTGTGATTTCATTCTTCACAAATTCTTTGAAAAATTGCGTGTATGCTTTCACCAGAGAAAACTTGGAGTGTGATCGTGAATATTCACAACCATATAATATGCATCTGCTCAAATTCACCATGTCAACGGGGCCATTGATGTCCAGAAAGGATTTGGATTTCAAGTATTATTGAATCATACTTAACAGGTACTTGAAATCCGTAATAATCAATCGATATCTCTGAAAACTGCTCGATGAGTAAAGACTCCAAAAAAGAAGAACGATTTATTGGAAGTTCAATTCCCGGGTATCAGAGGATAAAAGTTTCAAAGGAGGTCGTTTAGAATAAAAAGCTTTATGCTGAATATAAAGAGCGTGATCAGCCTCAGGCAATCAATAGAAATATTCAAATCAATCTAACCATATAGTATTAATAGTGTATGTCAAAAATAGGTTGATACTTCTGCAAATTGATCGCAGAATATGAGGGATTGCAAAGATTAGATATATTGACTTACGTAGAATGAGATCGGCACTTGGAAACTAAATAGGAGGAATATTAGTTGAATTATAGTAAATACCATCAGGAAGTGAAAAAACTGGGGCCCATACAATATTCAAGACACGTGAGTGATTTGAAATCTTCTGATATCCGTTGTGCAAGATTACACCAAATTGAAGTCTGTCTTAGATAGATGAGCCGAGAAGAAAACTTTCCCGAGATGTTGATCCAAGTGTTTATGAAGGGTGTTAATGGGTCTAGACTGTTCATTTTCAACAGTTTTATAGAGTATATCTATACTTGAATCCTTGAAATAGCACCAGAAGTATCATTGATTTACGCACCAAGAATAGAAGAAAACATTCACCTTCACACGAGTCTCAATGGAAGACGCATGGAAATATAAAATCTCTTTGGCCATGCACTGGGGCTTACTCTACGGACCAATACTTTACAAGGGCGAGGCAATTCTTTGGAAACCACCAGCTGACGGGGGCATAACTCAGACGCACTCAATGAAGAAGGAAGGGTATTGAAACATCTTGGATAAATTGTGTTTCATCACTAACCATTTCAATTATGTTACATCATGATATCGACAGCATGAAGCCACCAGCGAATCTATTCCGGAACTTCGTGGGTTGTCCTTTTAATACCATCGGAGCAAACACCAATTGAGCCCCGTGATGAAGAAAGGAAAATATCCGGTGATAGCCCACGAAAACTTAGGTTATAAACAAACACAGCTCATGCCTCACTAGAGGACCAAGCAAGAACAGTTTTTGTCCCCTTCAGTCTTGGAATAGCCAATTCTTCAAGTCTATGGTCACACCCCCGTAAACAGACAGGCATTTTTCAACTTCGTACCGGATACACTACAAAACATTCATACAGGACAATGTCATCATTTCGAAATAACAGAGGGCTTCAGCAGAGACTGTGGTATAGACACGAGTAATAAGATGGTGGACGCAATAAAATACGCATGGCACCACATACACCGTCATTATCCCATTCCCACATCTTCTGCCAAACACCTGTCTACTACAAGCTTAGTCAAGATTAAAGTAACATTCGATACTAAAGATTCATACACAAGCGAAACACTTAGTTTCCTCCCTTACCCTCAGCAAGAGCCTTAGCAGTACCTTGCAAAGCGTATCTGTGGTTTCTTCTGAACTTAGCGTCAACGTTCTTCAAAGATCTGTATCTGTAAGTCTTAGGCTTCTTGATACCGTTCTTGTGGGCCTTCTTGTTTTGGTTGTGGTTGGTGTGGTTCTTGGACTTGGACATTTTTACTGTACGTTAGTATTATGATGGTTATATTTTGTGTGCTTTTCTTGCTAGAATTGTCCATTTGGAAGGGTTTGGTGACTTCCCGGGCGAGTGATTTGGGGGCATTGAGATTCATCCAAGGAAATACACGGAGAATACCACATCTTGGGTGTTCGAATCTATAGCAAATCTATAGCCTCATCGATGAGACGTGAAATATCGTAAAAATTCACCCATGTGATAAAATCATCCGGAAAAACCACCACTTGCGTCTTTTCAGTCCCAACCCAAGGCTATGACACCTGCCCGGTCACTATAACACCATCTCCAAAACAATAGATTTCTTCTGCAAGCATATCCCTTCAGACATACCTTTGGTCTATAGTGTGGAAGAACGAGAGTCTCTGGCCACAGTGATTTTTTCTGAAGGTGAGGCCGGGTGCGCGCAAAATTTTTGGCGGTGCGCGCACGACCAGCAGTCACAGGGGTCACGTGAGCAGACATGCTCCCGGCGTGTGTATAGTGGCGATCGATGAACATGTAGCAATACAGGGATTATGAGTTATTTGGAGGAAAAAGAAGATGTTGCTCTGGGATTGAGATGCGTAAGGCTGATGACATTGGTGGTGGTATTGGTGGTGTTTATTCGGTTAAGCCATATGTCTTATATTTCACAAGCGCAAGGCAGCGTAATACGATTTTTAGAGCCAAGCGTCGCGTACACTTGTACGAGTGGTGCGTAATATTTGCAGTGCTCACGGTCGTATTAAGATACATCATTTATGACAGGGTTGAAGGGATTGGGTTGACAATATTTTCAATCACCGATGTAGGCGATTTCCTCAAGAGAGTAGAGTGGAGTCCATATCTTGTTTTTGTGCACATGTGCTGGCCCTCGCTTTGTGTGGAATAATCCTTGCTATGGCATTAGTCTCTTATCTTGAAGCTTAGATTCTTTTGAGAGTATAGAAATTACGGGTGGGATTCAGGAATCTGGAACAATGAAGTTGTAATAATTTCCAAACCACTTAACAAATGTTTCCAAAGTCATGAAAACGCAATTTTCAATTCAACTTGTTTTCGATGTATTCCGCTGGGTTTGAGCATCCACTCAAGGTTCTATTAACTCTCATACTTATTCACTTATTCCCGACATTCTCAACACCAAATGTGGGAAATTCCCATGCTACATCGATCATCGCTTACTACACATTTAACCACCTCAAGTACAATGAAACCAATTAGTTGAATTAAGAATATTTACATTACACGAAGAAAATCTAAGCTTGGGCTGGGGCAGGGGCAGCAACAACGTCCATTTGCTTGGCTCTCTTGGCAGCCTTGTCGTTGTGCTTCTTACCCATGATACCACCTCCCCAGTGCTTTCTGGACTCCTCGTACTTCTCAATGAAGTTGGCGTTGATGGTGGAGATCAACTTAGCCAAGTCAGCCTCGTCAGCAGCAGAAACCTCAGTCAAAGCAGCAACCGAAGACGTCTTCTTGTGCACCAACGTACCCAATCTAGCCTTACCCTTGACAATGGCGTATGGAACACCCATCTTTCTACACAAAGCAGGCAAGAAGATCACCAACTCAATAGGGTCGACATCGTTGGCAATCAAAACCAACTTGGCCTTCTTGTTCTCGATAAGAGAAACAACGTGGTTCAAACCGTACTTCACCACGACAGGCTTGGCAGAAACGTCAAAAGCCTTCTTGCCCTCGGCGATGGCAGCAGCCTCCTTGGTCAATCTGTCCTTCTTCTCAGCGGCAGTCTCTGGTCTGTACTTGTTGAACAACTTGAATGTTTGAGTGGCGGTGTTCTTGTCCAAAGTGTTTTGGAACTGAGCAATTGCAGGAGGAACCTTCAATCTCATGTTCAAGATCTTCTTTTGTCTTTGCAATCTAACATATTGAGGCCACTTGACAAATCTGGTCAAGTTTCTCTTTGGCTGGATGCTTTGACCAATGCCAAAGTTCTTCGAGCTTGACTCAAAGAGAGGGTTCTTGGCGGCCTTGGTGGTTTGGCTCTTAGCAGCCAAAGGGGCTGGGGCGACTTTCTTGGAGGAAGGCTGTGTCATTGAGTTAGTTTTTGTTGTTTTCCCGCCGGGTTTAAAATCTTCAAAAACTTCACTCTACAGTATCCCTAGGGATACTCAGCCTGTGCCAAGAAGCGCGTGCGCATTCTTGCATTACTAAAAATGTTATGATAGACATGGACTGGCTATGCCAACCCGGTATTCTAAGATCAGATATGATGATTTTTTTTTTGGAGAATAATGAAAAGATTAAAAAAAAAAAAAAAAAAACCTCAATACCTCTTCAAAAATCCCGGGGGTTTCCCATATCTCACATTAAATTAGATGTAAAATGGCACCGCTTCCTGACACATAATCCGTAAAGGGTTCGTGCAGAAGATGTCTTTAGAATGCAAAACATACCATTATGTATAGTGTTGTGGAAAGAAAAGAATGTAGTTGGAAAGGAAATGAAAAGTTTTTTTCTTGGAATGCGAAGAAAAGATGGGCCCGGGTGTACGGGTGTACGGGTTCGAATTAAACCAGAAAAAAAAAGAGGACGGCACTTATTGTTGATTTTTCTCGCATTTTTGTAAGCAGAATCGTCTGGGATAACCCGAGGGTCAATATTTCGGTAAACGAATAGCCTTGGTATCCAGAGGGGCTGTTGTGGAGTTTAGAAGGCCCCATCGTTGTGCACGTGACGTATATCCTGCATATAAACACAATCCAGGAATTGCCCGTTTCAATATGACAATGGCAAATAAGTCGGTCAGATAATAGGGGGTAATTGATTTTTATTGATTTTGTCAAATCACTAGTCTGTGAGGTGTCTGTTGTAGTGCAAATTTCCACTTTGTGGAAATCAAACCACACTATGTTCATTGCTAGTGATCGACTTTACCCAAGGTGTATACAGTGACGATAAAAGATAAAAGAGGGTTTTGGATGTCGTGTAATGTTTATACAGAAACGTCCTGTATATTTGCTATTGTTATAGATGTTTTCTGTATGAAGTATTTAAACGGTTAAGATCGTTTTTGGATTCTTTTTGTCCCATTTCATTTGTTTTTGTCGGGGGTTTATATTCGAAGAATCCCCCACCATGCATTACGAGTGGATGCACCATAATGTGAATAAAAGCCTTTAATTATGGCTCTTATAAATTCATTGGGTGCCGGGGAATAAATTAAATTGCAAGAAATAGGTCAGTAAAAAGATCCTAAATACGCAGTAAAACCTTTGTCACCGTGTTGCATTCTTTTAAATCGGGTTGATTGAAACACAATGAAAGACGGACCCCTATTTTGCAACCTCAAGTAAAAACCAAGAAAGATGAAGGGGCGGGTGGTGTAAAAACAATGTATTTGTAATGTATTGAGCACCATATTTTTCTATAACACCACATCACCTTATTTATAGCCCATCATTTCTCCGTTTTCGCCCATCATTAAAAGCGCAATTGGATGCATGTTAACGGGGGAAGCTTGCATCAATGAGAAAACATTATTCAAAACCACATGAAACCATCTACTGAGTCAATTGAAAGTTCAAGAGTGCTAGGTATTTTGATATATCGATACTTGGTAAAATATCTAGACAAGGGCTGTCAGCCACATGGCTAAAGAAGTCAAGGGGTACTGGAGATCACATTGACTCTTTATACTATTATTAGACATTTATCCTAAAGCAGAAGCCAAGTCATTATGTGACTTTTGAATGACCCGAACAGAAAAAAGACCATGCAAATCTTCTTTTTTTGAGGCAAAAGTGTCCTACATCCCGAAGTTTACTCGATATTCCCAAAAAGACCAAAAATCTATAAAGAACCGTTTGGACCCCGTTAAAACCTCGTTTCCCATTGTCTTTGATCACTTTCATAGGGATAAGAAAAAAAGCCCACGTAACAAACCACCTCGCAAGTGATACTTGGGGTATTGTGTGTTTTTATATGCCTTGTATTCTGACCACCTCCTGTTGGGGATATTCGAGATTGGAAAATCACAGCTTGAACCCCATTTGTTGCACACGCAGCACAAGACTATTAAATACCCCACTAGTGTCTCCTCAGGAACGTCAAACGGTATAATTTGGCAACTTCCACCCCCAACCATGAAGGCTTTATCCCTTGTTTTATTCGGCACTTTGGCGTTGGCCAGTGAACCCGTCGGTCACTCCATTCTAACTATACCAGAATTTAGAGTCGCTGACAAACCTGCTGGGTTGGATATCCAAAATAATCAAATTGCCGTCACCGATACTTCGGCTGTTGTTACGTTTTCTTCTGGGGCTTTGTATGTAGGTGATTCCAGACATTCCTTAGCCTTCGATGATGAGGGATATCTCTATTTGGAACACCATGCCGAACACGCAGACAAGCAGTTTACCATCAGGCCGCAAACGAGTTCAGGGTCGCCATTGAAGGTGTTTTATAAAGACAAGGATACTTTTATGCTTTGTCCAAATATGCTCATCAAATATAACGGCTTGTGTAGGGGAGGCCGGGAGGTTTCCCTCACGTACGAGGGTGTTAGAAAGAGATGGTGGAGAAATTTCCCTTTTGCGTTTTAACTGGTGGTGTTAATAGTTGAGTGGTTTTTAATTTTTTTCATGAAGCAAAGACTTTCAATGGCGTGGGTGTACTACATGCCCAGGGGGTGTAGACTTATTCTATAGTAAATTCAAAAAAGTGTTTATTATTTGTTGCAAGGGAAGAACTTAAGGATATTGCCAAAGCAGAATGTTGCCATAAAATCATAATGACAGAAGCTTTTGCCAGAACAGTCACATATTGCGGCGTTTTCTCGCACACACCCGAATACTGTGAATTTGGACTCTCCTTCAAGAGATGAAAGAATGGCTTAGCCAGAATGAGAGAGATTTTTGAAAAGCTCTACTCCGACGAGGCCTTGGCCAACGCCACGCCTACCCTTTCAATTGAAAACGAAGAAAAAAAGAGTTGGGAAGGGGAACAACTTAAGGATATTGCCAATGCAGACGTACGTTTGATGAGATTTAGGAGGGGGTTTCTAATCACCTGGGGGAAGTTTACATCTGTTTTATGTATGGACTGGACTTTTCCTGGTGAAGAGATTTTATTGACTAGATATTCAATTCTAGAGGATTCGCTCTCAGGCGGATCAAAGTATCCGAATCGCTCAGAGCATTTCGAAGCCTTCTTCGGCATCACTGTTTTGGGGAACATCTTCTGGCACATCTTGCGGCATCTCTGACAGCCTTGGGCCAGTTGCCGGGACAGTTGCCGGGCCAGTTGCCGGGCCAGTTGCCGGGACAGTCGACGAGGCAGTCGACGAGGCAGCTGAAACCATCCATGGGATATATGTAGCCGCTTTGGTAAGAAGATCAGCAATCGGAATCAAATATGGCCTTCCCACCGCCGCCGTACGTACCATGGTAGCAGTGCCACGTACAAACGTCTCGGTAAGGAATAATATAAGTTGGGGGTCGAATTTTGGAAACGTCAAGGCGCGTTTGGTCTTGGCGGTGTCGGAAAGTTCGAACAGGATACCGTGTGTTTTCAATATGGGGGATATATCTTTTTTGGTGAGAAACGCAAACTCTTCAATAGCCTCGACAATTCTGCCCACTTGGTCGGCAGCAACCTCGATGAAGTGGTCGTGGGATTTATTTGAGACACCCATGGGGTCAAAGTTGGCATCCAACGAGGCAATTTCGGGCTCAAAGTGGTCACCAGCAAAGACAGTCATGGCCAATACTCCAAATATGAGGGTAACAAAGTGAGCGAAAATCATGTTGGTGGCGGGGGACTAGTCGAGTGTTTTTGGGGCTAGCAAATGGTTTACAAACGGCAAATTCTTCTTTTTAAGTAGCCAAATCTTCAGAAGTCGTTGTTTATTTTCACAACCTATGCTTTATATTTAGAAGCCATGCTTTGGGAAATACTTTGAGAATTTTCTTGTTTGAGAAATTAGAAACAGAAGTATAGAACGAATTGTTGACAGGAGTCAGACGTTTCCATCATTAAAGATTTTCCCATTGACATTTAGAAACAATGGTGTATGTAGAGTTTACCATGAAAAGCAAAGGCTGGCCCGGGTATTTGCACGAATCAAGAAATATCCGCATTTGGATAAATGAGATTGGAAAAGGTGGACTGTTTTTTTTTGTTCTAAAAGAAGAAAAATCCGATATCGATATTTAAAAGTTATCATTTTTACTGAATAGAGCATGGCTGGGTGAATCTGGATTTCCAGTAAAGAGGTCCGGTTAGTATTACCGAGATGAAAAGAGGAAAATAAAAAAGCAGTACAACGATAAAACAAAGAAAACAAAACCAAACTCATGGAAATATTTCCCCAGAAAAGGAAGATCGGGTTGAAAATCCACTTTTCAAGTGTATTGATAATGCAGTCCGCCGTCAAAACCTTGCCCTCAGACAGTTTTTCAACTAGTAATACCGATTTCTCGAATCTAGTATCCTCCACGAGGATACATTTCACTCCAAAAAGAAAAGACGTAAAATATCCCCAAGCAGACTCAAATTTCCCCGCAAGAAGAATAAAATGTGCTGGAAGTGGAGGAATATTATCCATAGCATGTTTTGAAGTATCCCCTTTAGACCAATTTTCCAATCAAAGAAATATATCATCCAGTGTTGTTGAAGAATAGTGGTCCACGAAACTTGGATGCTACGGCAGCAATAAACACTAACCTGGGGATTCCTGGCATCGCTACTTGGTGTTTTTAATTGTAGGTCGGTGGAAACACAGAAGCGAATTTCCAAATGATCTTTTCCGTGCCTAGCATCAACTGAAAACCAACGGAAAATAGTCCACGCATTCATTTGGGCGAGTAGGGTTTGTTTTGCTGTTCACCAACAGAAGAGCTTTGCCGGAACGAAAGGAAAGTTTTTTAAGGAACACTAATTTCACGAGTCCAACCTTTTTTATCCCATATTCATCAACAAACTTTTAGATGAGCAGTGGAAAAAAAAGACTCCCCTCAATTTGAATCACCTGCGCCAGAAAACGCCTCATTTGTCGTCCCGTAAGGTTTGCCAAATTGGACAATCAAACATGGCAAATTAGAACTCTCTTCAAATTGTATTTACGCACGTAAATCAGGCCCGCGTCTTGATTCATCAAACCAGAAGAAACAGTGGGCAAAAAAACATACCCAATTGGTAAAACAATCAATGGAGCATTCAGTGATCTCTTTCGGCCCTGGATTAGGAGGATACTTCCTCACCCATCGATTCTTTTCCCGAAATGACTCATTTTTGAGAGCTATCCTAGCAATAGTAGAAGGAAGAAACGAGCGGTAAGCTATTCGGCACCGTGAAGTAGCAAATAGAGATGTTATCTGTCGTCATCATTGAATTTCCCCGGCAAAAGTAGTCAGTAGCCACAAATAAATGTATCCAGGCCCTCATAGGAACACACCTGTGAAATATTGATACCCAACGTCCAGTAACAAGCCTCCTCCCAAATAGGGATTGCGATTATGCCTCAATAACTTTGGATTACAGCGAGAACGTGAGTTTCAAGTGATCGCGCGATTCCTCAAAACACCTCACTGCATCAAACTGATCCCTGGAATATACCACCACAGTTCAGTTCTTAGGCAGATTTCTCTGAAGCTTCCGGAAATACTAACCTTTTGTTTCTTTTGGCTCCTTCTTGTGCTGCTTTTCCGTGGTTTCCTTCTCCTTCAATTTCATTGGTTGTCCTCCACGCGGAATCTTTTAGCGAGCATTGTACAGGGCCAGAATTAGCCCACCAAATGACACAAAAAATCCCGAAGATGCCCCAAAAAAAGCACGCCCATTGAAAACTCGCCTCTCTTTTCTTATAACAGAAAAAGAGACCCGCTACCCGCACGTGAAAATCACCCGTCAACTCTTCTTTGTTGGACCCGTACGGCTTCACCTTCACTCATGTCGCCGCCTGGGTGCAGGACAGAGAACAATTCCGCGACATCCTGTCCTTTAGCATACCGATTGGTCCCTGCACGAGAATTTCTCGAAGACATCTTATCTATCACATTTTTCCACAACCTGAAGATGTTTTCCTTGCTTAGTGCTGCGGCCGGAAACCATGCGTCATGGCACACTACCGTGTCTGGAATCATGGGGCTGACCTCGTATGTACCTTTCGATTTTGAGTGCTTGTGGGTGGTTCCTGGGAGCCTTGTCCCTTCCATTGTGTCCTTTTTCTTCCTACTAACCGTATAGCCTTGCCTGCTGGGTCGTGTTGCTGATGCCTCAGCTTATCGAGCAGTGGCGCCGCAAGTCAGCCGACGGAATCGCCATTGGCTTCATTTCCATCTGGTTTTTGGGCGATTTGTTCAACTTGGCGGGGTCGCTTTGGGCCCGTTTATTGCCCGAGGTCATTTCCATCGCCGTGTGGTTCTGCATCGCCGACTTCATGATGATTTTCTCCTACTTTTATTACACCACCATCTACCCAAAGCATCACCAAGTCAAGTCGGGGCCCCAGACCGAAGCCGTACGTTCAGACTCCGCGGAAGCCCCGTTATTGAGAAGAAGATCGTCCGCTCTCACCGACATTGCTCTCGAGCCAGAAAGCCATGGCTTGTTCACAAGATATGTGCTTCCAATCTTGTTTGTTATTGGCGCCGGAAGCTTGGGCTACTTCTTTGCCGGCTCGGACTCGTCGCCTGATGATGGAGGAAAGGATTCGGAGATCTTGATGGGCCCACAAATCGTGGGTTACCTCTCGGCTATTTTATACTTGGGTGCCCGTATCCCACAAATCATCCAGAACCACAAGAGACGCTCCGTCGACGGCTTGAGCTTGTTGTTCTTTTTGTTTTCCACTTTGGGTAACCTCACGTACGCGGGCCAGATTCTCTTCTATAGAAGCGACTCCCAGTACCTTTTGTTGAACTTGAGTTGGTTGTTGGGCTCACTCGGCACCATTTTTGAGGACTGCATCATTTTCTTGCAGTTCTACTTGTACAACGGCCACCACGAGGCCATCCAAATCGCATAGGAGCTCTTAAGCCTCGAGCGAAGTGTTAATTAGTTTAAATCCCACATTCTTTGCACCATAGAAGCTTCTGATAGAGCATTCTGACACACCGTTTATGCATTGAAGGTGTCTTCCGCGTTCCAGTTGTTAGTAAACAAGTTCATGTCAAGTACTTGTAGAGTGCTGGGCTCAAGATGCGCAGCATTGGTTGTAGGATCAAGAATAAGGAGCGACGGAGTAGACCTAGTAGGTCCGTTATCTTGGACAACGGTCGTCACGCTAGCTTGATCGGAACTTGTGGCTTCTGGTGACGCAGAGGTTTGCTCGGAAGTTAAATACTGCGAAATATATTCTCGTTCTGCCAATGTGTTGAGCACTATCCAAAAGTTCTCCGTCTGTAATGTCTTGTACAAGTCGACACCTTCCAAATCAGAGTCGTTTCCGGTTTCAAGGGTTTGGTAGCTGTGTGCTTGAAACTCGCCAGCGTCGGTGATTTCGAGGGGACATGTTTCACGGATGCACCCTATCAACTCTAAAATTTGGTCATCAGTATAGAGTATTGCTGCCTGCAGCAAAGTTTTTGGCTGCATAACATAGAAATCCAAGTCGAGCAAAGACTTGTACGCGTCGGAATTGATTTTTGCATACCTCCAAGCATAAAAGTATCGTTCACTAAGTAATTTGAAAGTTTTTTGCACTTGCAAAGTGAAGTATCGAGATTTCTGCAATAAAACCCTCATCAAGTGAACATCGCGGTGTTTATCATTCAGGATTCTCAGTACGATTATCCCACATTCAAGCGACATGGAGATTGCCAGACTAACCATAAATGACGCCAGTCTTGCAACCATGATGAGAGGGGTCATCACCAAAGCGAAGGAATTATCAAAGTACCTCTCTTGACAGAACATGAGCTCCAGGCATAAGTGGCCAAATTCGTTGATGTACAACAGAATGGTTTTCTTGAGAAAGAAAAAGCTCAACTTTTGGTTCTTTCTGCATCTATAGTAAAGATACAAAAAGTAGTTGGCATATGAAACGAAAATACGAAGACAGAGAAAGATTCTGATTTTGGCAACGGTGAAGATCCCCTGGTCCTTTCTAGACGCATTGTTCATGAAAAAGTCATCGATAACCCCGAGTTTATCTTTGATGAGCTTCTCGAAATCGCTAAGATGTTGAACGAACGACGCGGTGGTGAAACTCAGGATGGTATCGAGCGCCAAGTTAAGAATTGTGTTTCCAGCACTGAAAATTTCATAATCACGACCTAATTGGCTGACGGTGGTTTTCTCCAAGTCCAAGTCGACAAGGTTGGAAGATTCCGCATTGAAAGTGGGGAGTTTGGTTCTATAGGCATGGGCAGAAATGGCCCTGGGCACAAGAAATAAATACGACGTCAGGTAGTCAATATTGACAAGAACATACCATAACTTTCTCCTCAAGTTCTTTTCCCTTGCGTCACCAGGGAAAATTAGCAATATGGTCGGGATCACGGTTCAACATTAGCGACAATGCCATGTGTAGCAAAGAGCCCGTGCCCATGAGGCCGTCGAGACTGCAATGTGCGGTCTCGTTATCAGGAGAGAGCACCATATAAATGGTTTTCAATGTGTACGCTTGAAGAAGAATGAACAGAGACATTGACCGTGATTTACCGCGCAGCAACATCACTGTGGCCAAGTCAATCACGTCTAGCGATACCGGCGAGTCTTTTAAAAGAGTATCACCGACTAAGACGGTGGTGGTGATTTTTCTCGTTGTGCAGGCGGACGTTGGTGAAGAACGAAAGATACGAAAGCCTCAATATGATCAACACCATGGCCACAGTGATGACATCTTGCCGAGATGTCAAGTTCGCCGATTGGAACTCGCCCTTGGGGCCAGGGTAATTGAGGAGTCGGGTCACTTGAGCAAAAAGCCACCTCTCATCGACGACCGGGTACAACGGGTAGATTTTGGCGAAGAAACGACCCAAATACGCTTCCAACACGGGTTTCGTCCTCGGCATAAGTTTCCGGAGGCTCACCTGGAAGGTATCGTTCTCGCTAAAGGTAGGGTTGAATGTAAAACCAAGAGCATGGCCATACATAGAAAGCTGGGTGCGAGTCATGGAACGAGACAATCTGTTGCTGGAGAGGAAAAGCGGTCCAAAGTGGCGACTGGCAGCCTTGACGACGTCATTTCGTTTCGAGGCGTCCAAGCTTTGAACCGTCATCAACTTGAGTTTCTCGCGGATCGCGTTGTTGGCCCAGTAAATTTGAATGGCTGGGTCCTGTTGGGACAATTCAGCCAAGTACGTGCTTCGCTGGGAGGTCTTGAAGTTGTGGAACACATCCACGAAACGCGGCTCGATAAAAGCGGGTGGTTTGGGAGAACTGTCGCTGTCGCTGTCGCTTTTGCTTTGGGTTTTGTTTTGTTTACCTTTTGTGTTGTCCTTTCCGCCTCCATTTTTACTGGCTGAAAACCCCAGCAGCCCGTATAATGCCATGTGCATGTTCATCATATCTGTTGCTGGCACCAATGGGGCCTCCCAATCATATAGGTGTTTTTCCCACATGGCAGTGCATTCTGCCGGAAGACCTCAGCACGTTCTTGAGGAATTGGCGTCCTAGCAAACTCCACCAGGCGCTTGATAGTCAGTTCCAAGCGGGAATCGAGCTCAAGATCGGCAAAATCCGGAGTTGTTGATGTTTCATACAGACATTCGCTGGCACAGTGGGCCCGGACGCACTGGTCGCATGGCAACTTCTTATCGCACTTTGCCTTTTTCTTGCGACATCGCTGGCACACGACAGTAGACCGGTTCCTGCGTCGTTTTGGACACGGCTCGATGTCCATGATCGGTTGAAGGGGACGTAAAAGCAAAGATCTCAAGCGGATGGGGGTTCGGAGCTGCCGATTTGGGCCCTGGTGAAAATGTCGTATTTCTGCACATCAGCGAGCTTAAGCAAGGGAACATCCGTGCACCACAGTTGTCATGGTGTTGCTTTTCACTTGTCAACGGGGCCAGGACGTGTTTGGTGGCCACAAGGGCTGGGCCAGGCAAAAATTGGTCAATGGGGATGCCTGGGGTAGGTGGATGTTGTTTAAAGTTAAGAATTTGGCGGGTTAAAGGGACTATATTGTGAGGGTTTGGGAAGTCATTTACTCACCGAACGTCAGACCCTTACATGTGAATTTTGGCTAAATGGAGTTCAGTATAATGGGGTATCGGAAAGCTGGGAATTGGACTCTTTGTTTTTTCGTAGATGAAAAACGAAGGTAATTTTGTCGATCGCAACTTGGAATGTATCATAGTTGGTTAAAAGTGACTCCAGCAATTGTCTCAGGCAAGTGTCCGGATAAGAGGGGTGCATAGATAGTTTCCATAGCACAAGCAATGTTCCGGAGTGATTTGGTGACTATTGTTTGGGGAATCCATCCAATGATAAACCCCCTTTCACGTTAATTTCACCATTAAACGTTTTCGGAAAAAGGAGCCATGTGGCGTAGCAGAGAAAATTGATCCTCACGCTTAAAGTTGCACCACCAACCCTTTCTAAAACCCTGCAAAACCGCAGATATTTGTTTATCTAACAGCAAGATGATACACCCATATTTTTATGGAGATTCTCGGCAATCCCTTGGGATCACAGATGAATGCGCCTGTCTGTATGCCCCGAAATGTCTCTTGAAGATATACCATGTAGCAGGAGGTAGATAGGGCTTTATCCTCTTTAATGGGATTGACTCCATTAGGCCTGGTTAAAATCCACCTCAGCCATTAGCTCAGGTTTTATGAGAATAGAAGTTCAAAAACCGTTGCAGAATATGCTTGAAGACAACAAAGGCAAGTGATAATCCCGTAAGATACCCAGAAGACCGAGCCACGTGGGCTTCATCTTTAGGTTCACAAAAACCAAGGATATTAAGCCACCGAGATACCACCTAGCCAGTACTACACCCTTCCAAGCTCATACTGCCTGGATTAGGCGAGGATGGACACCAGCCGTATTCCACCTTACACGCGAGAAGCCCTACCACGGGTATTTGGAAGTAACTTTAGGGAGATTTGGCCCTATACCGCCGTTCTGACCCGGATGTATCAAGCCTGGCATCACGCCCCGAAGGATCGTTTCTCAAACTTAAATCCCAATACTTCAATAACAACAGGAGTCAGAAACATTACTCACAGAGTGTGATACACATGGCGCACATCTGCAAGTGGTGCCCAAGGCGCCAATGTTATATAATCATGAAGCTTTGCGGAAAACAGATACATGCGGTTCACATACGAGAGCGGGTCCAACTGGGTATGGTCTGCGGTAGAGGGAGTGGCTATTGCCCGTCACACCAAACCGAATGGGTGGGTTGTGCTCGCCCTGATGATTGGGTTACCACGTCAGCTGGGTGTCAACATGCAAGGAAACAGAAATTACTGGCGCTGAAGACACCAACACATTCCTGGGGTTGTCGGAAGGTAAGCGCCGAGTATTCAGAAGGCTTAAAATTTCGAAACGGTCTCGATTTCGCCCCTTAGGTCGCCTTTTAGGTCGCCCCTTAGAGTTTACCCTACCCGGCGGAAAATATCGCTGAAAATCACACCGTTCCATAGTCCCGCAACCGCACCTCCATACCATTGTTCTCCCGCACAATCAAAACATCATTCCGGATCATCACCTCCACTAGGCGGTGTTCCGCCGTCCCGGGGATCACAGGCACCCATTTTTCCTTCAGCGCGTCACCCAAGCGCAACACCAAGTTCTTGAGAAACGACACCGACAGAGACAAGCTCTTGCGGAAGGTTTGCTCATCCATTAAATGGGCACTTTCCCAGTCCATGGTGGCGTAAACCTTCATCATGACGCGTTGTAGGTGTTGATGCAAGCGTTCTTCATGAGACTTGGCCGAATCGGAGAGTTGGTGCATTTGCACAAGCTTGGTATCCAATTCCGCGTCATACGTGGTGCAATTGTCGATTTTGCGCTGCATGGCAGCCATTTTTTGCGGGTATTGTTGGGCGCGTTGCTTGATCAAAGCATTTGCAAGTTGATAGTCTGAAAGAATGCCGTGCAACTTGGCGATTTCCTCGGTTTTACGCGTATTGACCCGCAGGAGTTGCTCGGATGCCATTGTCTGTTGATCCACCGCCTCCAGGGTCAACGTAAGAGCGGTGGCGATGCCGATCAGGTCGTTTTTCATCGCCTGGTACGGCATCTGTTTGTACGCCTCATAAAGCGCAACAAGGTGCAACTTGCGGTCATGTTCCGACCCCGTATTTTCGTCGGGTTTGCCCGAGACACCTGCTTTATACACCAAGGGGTCGCTACGCACCTCAGGACAAGGCCCATGCTTATCCTGGAGAGTTTGGATCGCAGCCTTTGCTTGTTGGAGAAACTGCTTGGTCCGGGCGATATCTGCGGCCAATTTTCCCCGGTAAACTTCCTGGGAGACATTCCGAGGGGGCTCCAGGGCCACAAGCGCTGGTTTCTGCAAAATCCGCTGGAGTTTTTCGAGCTTTGTTTCCATGATTTAGCGTGTTTTGGCGGGTGTTTAGCACGCTGGGACACTATCTATGGGGATAGTGGGGGAGGCACCCCGGGCAACACACCCGTACACCACGCCGAGAACAGAGGCATCAACGTTTTCCACACTCCATCCAGGTGAAGGCAACCGAATCCAGTCGTTTGAAAACTTCACTACAAGTCCATCTCGCGGGGACTAGAACAAGACCAAAAGGGAAATAATAATAATAAAAAAAAAATGTCGCAAATCTCCCAATCCGCATTGCAGAGTCTCGACGAGACCTCCAGGAAGGAAATCTTGCAGTTCATAGAAACGGAAAACTCAAAGTCCAAGGTGCAGATGTCCATCCATAACTTCACCGACATGTGTTTCCAGAAATGTAACAAGGATGTTCCCATCACCACCAACACGTTGAACAAATCCGAGGAGCAGTGTTTGTCAAACTGTTTGAACAGATTCTTGGATACTAACATTAAGGTTGTGCAGGCCTTGCAGGGCCAGAGGTAGTTTTCTGACTGGCGTTTTCTGATTGAAGATACGTGGCTGATTTCTCCCGTTTTTCCATTTCTCCCGTTTTTCCCACTTCCGTGAGTTATTCTTGTGACCCGAAATGTTTGGAGGGTTGGGAGAGCTTCCGGGGGGTTCTGCATCCATCGAAGTCGTTCTTTCTCTTGTATATACTAATAGATAGTGTTCTGTTAACCATAGTCGAACCCACATTAGGTGGCACGGCTGCAAGCAAACCACCACGAAACCATGATTTTATGGATCATCGTGCCGAGGTTGAAATCGTTTTGACGTCCTGGGTAGTGTGTTGGCTTTTCAGTATCCATGCAAGTTCTTCTGGCGCAAGCTATTATGGGCCCCAAAGTTGAATTTTTCCTTCTCCGTCGATAACCTTGATGTGACGCTCGCATCACCGAAGATAACCGTATTCCAGTGACATGTCTGAGGGTGTCTGTAGATGAATGTTGTCAAGAAAAGGGGCGTTAAAGACCGCCAATTAGAGTCACTCCCTTGTGAAGCTGGGGCTTCAAGACTACACCAGGCGAGCGAAAGAAACACGTCGAAAGTTCTTGTGGGATATCATGGACTCGTCACTTCCGGGTTGTCTGGAGAAAATGGCCACCGTCAAGATGGTTGGAAGTGCTGGCTTTTGTGGTGTCTTTGCCTCTCCCAGACCTCCATTATATATACATGGTGCATGGTCAATTGTGACCAAAATTGACAATGTCGGTTTTCCACTCCAGTGACTAAAGAGGAGGTAATTGCCCATCCAAACGTAAAATAATATTCTCTCCGAGACTAGAATTACCCTTCGCAGGAGACAGTTTTATCGTGGCAGTGGGGGAATCATCCATGGCATTTCCTTGAAATATCCTGAAAGAATATTAATCAAACATGTTATCATCGATGGCTTGTGAGTTTTGAATGATTTCATTATCCTTCGGGAAGTTTGAGATAGAATTATTCTCGATGGGTAAATGCCCCGGTATTCGTAAGGAGTGTGGAATACGCCCCATATTCTAGTGTTCACATCACTTGCGTTTGAAGCTAGCCGTGTATAAAATGGTGTACTCAACGAGACGATTTGTTTTCCCTTATTGAGGACAAGTATAAGGTGGAGGCATGTTAAGCTTCAGGCGATATTTCTTCAAGCTTTGGCGATATTTCTTCGAGCTTCAAAACGAAAAGCACCGAGGCCTCCCGTAAACTTCTTAAAGGATCTTCGCAGTATCTGCCTATCCCCTCTTCAAATAGTGGGCAATTCCAGCGGAGGGCCTCGTTAAGCAGACATACGAGTATTGCACTCACCCCATTTTATTTTTTAGGCGGTCTTGACGAGAGCTCGCTGGTGCCATACGTTCCAACTGATGAGTCGATTGACGGCCTTACGCTTTCATGGAAAATATTGAAGAGTAGGTACGTCCACGGCCAAGCTCCGTGAGCACTCGGTGTACCATGTATGCCTTCTCTCGGAAAAACACTGATATAAAATGGCCACACCATGTACAGTGAAAGGATAGTAAGTCATGTCACCAAAAAGAACCTTATCCTAGAATGCCTTTGTAGCCGAAAAAACGAAAGCTCAACCAAACCCATCAATTGCACAGTCATTCTCCAAATACCCCAAACATGTAGACCAGTGCATATCAGGCTTGCGGGGCCCACAAGCTACAACACTTCCACTTCTTGTTTGGACCCGTGACACTTGCCGTGGTCTTTCTCCAGAGAGTTCTTTTGATCTTCTTTCGAATGATGCAATTGAAGACCGCGTTGATAGCGAGAGAATACACCGCAACTTTCTTTCTAAACGCAAATTTTCCGTTTCGAGGCCATTTCCGCATTTTAGAACCTCTCCGTGGATATCTATTTCTTGTATATCGTGAAGAATGGCACGCAAGAATAAGTTGGGGCGAAAAAGTTGGATTTTCAGCTAAACCGGGGATGCAGGTAAAGTGGAACTGAAACTCCAGCAATGAAGATTAGTCAAATCCACCCACGAAACGAACAAAGCTTTGGGTGGGGAAGGTTATTTGGGATGTTCATGGAGTAAATGTTAGCGTGCACCACTTTGACGGGTCAAGTAGACTTTCATTGTAGTAATTGTAACCCGACCTGAGGCCAAACACGTTTAAAAAGCGTGGACACCACAACCTCGCTGGATGCCCATTTATACCTTTTTTTTTTTTCCAGCTGAGACCTGAGTAAATGAGGACACATAGATTAGCAACAAAGAAGCACGCACGCTAATAATTTCTTTTAGCAGGAAGATGCTGGAAATCAAGCCAAAACCAAATGACATGATGGGACCTTCAAACCCTTCGGATGAGCCGCATGGCATCGTATCTCGGCATGTGATCTATTGGCTGCATTGGCTCGGCTTTATAACGTGTGATACGAAAAAGCGTGAATCTTCACGGCGTCTCCCCGAAAACCAAAAACAAGGTAATTCTTTTATACCCCAAAACATGGATCTCATTTCCACGAAGGTCATATGTAGCAGAAACGCGGGGCTGACCAAGGTAAACCGCCCGTAACAACTGGAAGGCTTGTTTCTCGGTGTTCAAAAAAACCATCGGTGTTCACTTCCTTCAGAAACTTAAGCACAAAAGACCATCAACACTTGATTCCCACAAACACACTCTCCACTCAAATTATCTCGCGCAATTCGGGCACTTTGGTCAAAACAGCATCCAAATCCTGCTCCACGTCACCCGCCCCGGCCTTTGTTGATAATTCTCGAATAAGACGGGTGTTTTCTCGGATGGCGTCTCTGATATGCGGGGAGCCGACGCCAAACTTCACCACGCGTTTGGCCAAAATGGCCCACGCCGCCAAAAAGTCTAACCGATACTGCAAAACGAGCACCGCCGCCAGCGAATCCTCGTGTGCATTGGCCAATCCCAAAATATCCCTCTGGACCCCCAAAGCAGCCTCCACCACACAGTGGCCATTTTCCGCCTCAATCACAAAAGGGTTGGAGATGGTCTGGCAGAGCACGTAGTTCACCCGCGAGAAACACGCGAGAACAGAAAGTTGCAACTTTTGTAGCACAACATGAGACACCTGCGAGAAGAAAAACCCAAGCAAGGTGTTGGTGGCTGCAGTGGCGGCGGGGTCATTGGGGTTTCTGCCCAGAACATGCGAGATCAGTGCCATAAGATGGCTATTGAGAATATCCAAGTAGGTGACGTAGGTGGTGTCTTTGTTGATATCCAAGATGGAGAAAAGAGCAGGGTACGCACCGTCCTGGAGCAAACGAAGCGAGGTTTCCGGCGGGGTGAGTTGCGGCAAGTATGCCAAGCACGTTTTCACGGACTCCTCAAACACAGAGACAAGGCCGGCGCGCACCAAATAAGCGCCGTCCGCCACCATTTGCTGGAGCAAGAAACAGCCCTGGGCCCTGAAAAGGGGATCCAATCGTCCATGACGTTGAGACAAAAGACGGCACACTTGGCGGCGTATTCGCCAGCACCGTCACAGGCCATTACAAAGCACCACCGAGGAAAGAACCGCGACATTTTCCGACGATTTCCACCCGCACGCTGGGTGTCTTCTGTGGAGCTGGGGATCTGGAGCCCAGCGCCGGCCGGGCCACACGGGTCTTCAAAGCGGGAGTTGGCGCTGGTGCTGCGCGCATTGGCTACGGTGGCGAGTTTGGCGCCCGAAACCACGAGGAATCGAGAAAACACCGTTTGTGCAAAACTGAGATAACCAAGGCTTTTGGGGTTCTTCACATCCATGCTGATGTCAGCGAGCTGGCGATTGCTCCAGGGCGCATCCTTGTTGGGAATATAGAGAAATCGCAACAACCAACTGGAGCTGGAGTTCCGTGTCAGGGGCATTTTTTTCCACCCACAGAAACCGCAATCTGCTGAGTGCCTTTAATTTGTCTGGGGCAGCCGGATGGAGCCAGTCCGGGGAGTTTGCGAGAGATAGTGTTTTGCAAATTTCAGGGACGAGCAGATGGTATTCTTGGGGTTGCATTGCGTTTTGTTGGTCGGAGAGCCTTTTTAAAAGGTCCAACAGGTGTAGCAGATTCTCGCGTAGAAGATGTATTGGAGAAGAGGGTGCAAGGTCGGAAACGAGGCCCATGGTTGGTGGGGGTTGTGGGGGTTGTTTTTTTGTATTTTTGTGGTTTTTCTTTATGGTTGAATTCCAGCGTGCTACGTCCTTGTAAGCTTTTGTGTAAAGATATACCGCCACCTTTGACGTTTCTTCTTCACTTGCACTCTTTAATGGTGGGACGCGATGTATGCTAGGAAGCATGTTAAATCGCGATAACGCGGCGATGAAAAACTATGAGAATGCGACATTTGCACGACATTTGTGCGACATTTGTTGTCCTCCACACTTCAACCCTAATAAAGCGCCCTGCCACGGGTGTTTTTACACCAATGAATCGTTCATTCGACTAGGAAGGTTTTCACCCGGAGGCGAAACTAATAAAACTCATTATTCCATATGGATTGTATGGCGTAGTTAAATAGTATTGAACATTTAACAGTAATAAAGCCGGCCCTGCTAGACTGACCCTGAAGAAAGTAATCATAGAGAGTCTTTTTCCTTTTTTTCCTTTTTTTAACCATTAGCTTGTTTTAGAGACTCTGTTATTCATAAATAATTACAGAAAGTGATCAAAACGCTAGTACGTATTTTCACAACGCAACGCATTACGCATTCTGTTACGATTACGCAATTGAATTTTTGCATTACGACGAGATTTTTTCCTTACGCGCGTAATAGCGCCGTTACGGAGCTCACTGCTGTGGGGTGCGCATGCGAACCGCCTGTTTCATCACTGTTTCACATTTGTTCACATTTGTTTCACGAATTCCGCTTCCTTCCCTATTTCAGCGACCTCTTCCAATGCTTCGTTTTGGTGCCAGAGCGTCGTCCAGATCTCTCTCCACCCTTCCGCTCAGGGTCTCGCCCGAAATCACCCAGGCTCTTCATGAAAATAAACCGGTAGTGTCGCTAGAGTCTACAATCATCACACATGGCTTTCCGTACCCCCAAAACCTTGCTATGGCGCGTGAAGTGGAGCAGAAAATCAGACAAAATGGATGTATCCCGGCCACCTGTGCCTTCATCGAAGGTGTGCCGTATGTGGGGCTTGAGGATGTTCAGATCGAAGCGTTATCTGAGCTTAAAGCTGCAAATAAAGTTTCCCGTAGAGATATTGGCGTGACTATGGCAAAAGCGCCTCAATGGAGGCACCACTATTGCTGAACGATGATTTTATCCCGAATGGCGGGTATCGATGTGTTTGCCACGGGCGGTCTTGGCGGCGCACCGTGACGGGCACATTTCTATGGGATGTGGGTGCCGACTTGACTGAGTTGGCGCGTACTCAGCTCACGTGAAAAGCTGGCCCGAAACTGATCTTGATATCTCTCGTACAATGGAGTATTTAGAGACACTGGGTGTTTTGGTTTGGACATGGACGTACAACGACGATGGGCGCGCCAACGTTGAAATCCCGGGGTTTCTCGAGAACTTCCGGCGTCAAATCGCCATACTCGTTTTCCTCCTGGTCCGAGATTGCGGCCATTGTACATAACCAAAACAATGTTATGGGGCTCACGTCAGGAAATCTAGTGTGCGTACCGCCTCATGAATCGGCACTTGCGGGGACTTTCATTGACGACATCATCGAGGCCGCCAATGCCGAGGCCCTCGTTCAGGGGGTTAAGGGAAAAGAGCTCACGCCGTTTTTGCTCAAGAAAATTGCCATCGAGACCGGCGGCCGCTCTGTAGAATGTAACAAGCACTTTGTCATCAACAACGCTGACGCCGCATGCAAAATCGCCAAGGAGCTTTGTGAGTTGAAAGCGGCGGATAAAGGAGTCCCCTTTTCTGATACAGCTCAACCGGTACGTTAATAAGTCTTGAACCGATTTGTTCCTTTGTTTTCAATAGATTCTAACTCTTCTAGGTGACGTTCCAGCCCAGTACGGATTTGAAAAAAGATCAAAGCGAATTCGAGTTCCACAGTAAACCTGAGCGACCAGGATGGACCCCTGGTACTGGAGATTACAGAAGTCGCGAGCGCAACCGAGTCTCGTCCAGATATCGTGGATACAATAATCATCGGCCTGGTGGCGCTTGATACCATCTGTACTTTTCAGCAAGAAACCCATCATGGCCGATTCAAATCCGGGAAGCTTTTACAATAGTTTTAGGGTGGTGTTGGTTATAATGTCAGTCTTGCATGGGTATGCGCTTCAAGAACCAGAGTATCCCAGCATCGTACCGGTTCGTTTTCTGCCGGTTGGGCGACGACTTGGCCGGAAACACCATCATCAAAAAAAGTTCAAGACATGGACCAAGACACGTCTGGCATCAAGATCTGCGGAAGGTCAGTCTTCTGCACAATACAATGCATTCTTAGATCCACACGGGGGTTGGTGTTGGCGTGTGCGGATATGAAAATCTTTTGAAAGTGACACCATATTACACTTGACCACTGAACTCGCTAGAACCAAAAAGCCGCGGGTGGTGGTTGTCGATTGCAATCTCCTGGCAAAAGCCCTTGACGGGATCTTTGATGCCGTGCAATCAATGCCCGTGTCCCCATTGTGATCGTGGAGCCGACCTCCAAGCCAAAGCTGGCCAGAATAAGTCAAATCAACTCCAGAAAAATACAGGTGTTTCGAACAATACTGTTCTGTTAATCACACCCACTACGGCAGAGCTCGAACAAATACATGCCTCTTTCAGTCAAAGAGAGTTCTTTTCGATGACTACGACGCATGGTTTCCTGCTCTTGATAGCTTGGGAATAGATTCCATATTTCGTGAGCGGTTGAGTGCGCTTAGCCCCTGCATCCAGCGTTGAAGAACCTCATCAAACAGGGTACTTTCCAGCAGGCGTTCCAGCTTCTTCCCTACATTCTAACATCTTGGTGAAGCTTGGCGAACACGGGTGCGTTCTCATCAAGCTCGGTGGTACCAACGTGAACGATTATAAGTCCATTCCACCACCTCCAAACACAAACCGACCGCAACCTTGATCTCAAGTGGCAAGACCCATGAAGACGAGAAAAGGTTTGGCATTGTGCTTGAGTACTACGACATCCCTCACGAAAAACAAGCACCTTTGACATCGTCAACGTGACGGGGAGCAGGCGACTCCTTCTTGGGCTGCTTAAGCTCGTCGTTGTTGCAAGAAAACTGGCTTGTTTCAGAAATCGAAAACGTTGGAGCAAGAATGGGGAAAATGGGAAACCATCTACAAAAACCCAACTTGCCAGTGGCAAAAAACTTCAGAGCAAATTGGCAAATCAGTGAAGACATACTGACGATCTAGGTTTATTATTACGGAATCATGAATGATGATGGCGCAGTTCCACAGGAGAATAAGAGCCCTAGTATTTTGAATGATCTTGCTGAAAAGAGTTGTTTTCATTAATGACATGGTAATTGCGGCCGCCTTCGTGCGCACACTGAGGCCCGGTACAATGCACGATGTGCGAAATTGCTCACTTCTCCAGATTTTGAAACAACCAAAGAGAGAAAGCTCTGGAAAATAGAGAACCTGTGGAACTCCAGAAAATGTGGACACTATTCAGAAAAAGTTTGCCCAAGTTGTCGACGTTAGCAATTCCTAAGCATTCAAAGAGTATCAAGGCTTCTTTGGCCACGCTTTCTCTGGTTTCGCTTCTTATTGGTGGATCCATCATTGCAAATGACCAAAGCACCAATTCGTTGGATGGCGTTTCGGTAGACTCGTCGATTGATCCGTTTCCCAACGAAAATCAGTGGTGCCGCAAATCACCTCTTTTCAACTGACTACACTTTTGATTGCTTCCGGAGTCAGGGTCGGTGACATTTTGGGGTTTAAGGTCTACGGCGTGGGGCTCTATATCCCCAGGAAAAGCGAGAGAACCGTCGTGTCTGTGGTGGCAGAGTTCTTTTGAAAACCACCCGGTCAAACTCCCAAAGCATTCTCGACGATAAGACGGTATCACAAGACCTCGTAGCAGAGCTTTCGGAGAAGGTGCCATATGCCATGAAGATCACCCCAGTAAGAAACACGGACTTTGGGCATTTATGACGGGCTCACCAAATCAATTTTAGCCCTGGCCTATGGCCAAGCATGAGGGAAGAGAGGTTTCTCTGGGCGTGGAAAGCTTCGAGAAGTGTTCCAAGGGTTCAGAGGGTCTGTGCCAAAAAAAAAACGATACATTATGGGTTGTTTCTGATACTAAGTCCACCACCATTGCGCAATGAGACTACAGCTGCAAACACATATTCAAGACATTGGGGTGGTAACGGAACCAGGTGATTGCAAAGGTGTTGTTGGTGCTGTATTTGAGCAGCGTCAAGCCGTTGAGTGAGCCACTCAGAAAGAACTTGTGGGTTACGGGAAAACATGGGTTGAAAACAGTTTTGTAGATCGATTCTTTATTTATATTCAACTCTATTGAAGCTTGCTATCGACTACCTTCAAAAGGATTAATTTTGCGCATGATTATCCATCATGAATCAAATTTCAGGTAATGTACAACAAGAAAATAAGAAAAAAGCATCAGCTTATGCTTCCTTACATAATAATGGCTTCCAGCTCAACGTTTTGCAGAGATGCTCTTGAGGGCAACACCTGGCGCCGTTGACGTGATCTCGTTCTTGATCTCGACGTCGTCACCCAAAAAACAGTGCAGCCCTCGGTTTCTGGCCCACTTACCGATTCTGGAGTTCCATCCAACAATGGTGGACTTGACCCAGGCGTGGGTCCTGACTTGAGAGTTGGCCAACACCGATCTTTGGATTCTGGCACCCTCGCCAACAATGACACCAGGCCAATCACGACGTTAGGATAAATCAAAGGCACCAGGGTGGATCTGTGCGCTTAATCCCAAGACGTTTGCCCTGGTGGACAAACTTCTCATTGCACATCTCCTCAGGCTTTCTTTGGGTCAAAGAGGAAAGGTAAGAACAGTGTACCCGGTCAAAAGTCCTTTGGTTGACCAACGTCCATCCAGTAGCCCTCCAAGTCGAAAGAGTACAATTGTTTTTTTGCTCAACCAATTGTGGGAAAGTCTCCTTCTCAATCGAGGTTTATTCAACTCAATCAAGTCAAGAACAGATGGGTTCAAATGTACATACCGGCATTGATTCTGTTACCGACAAACTCAACTGGCTTCGACGAAACGGTCAATCAAGTTTGGAGTGTCTCTGTCGTGTGACCAATGACACCGTACTTGGATGGCTCGTCCAATCTTTGGTGGCGACAATGGTACCAGCGGCACCGTGGGCGTTGTGGAAAGCAACCAACTCTCTTGAATGGGTAGTCACAGATAACGTCGGAGTTCAACACGAAGAAAGAGTCGTCCTTTCTTCCCTTAACACCTTCTCAGCGAGCTTCAAAGTCCGGCAGTGCCCAATGGCTCCTCCTCCTTGGAACAAGAAATGTTGATACCAAACTTGGCCTGTGCTCCTCCAAAGAGCCTCCATAACTCGGCTCAGCAGAAAAACAGCCAACATTAATGTCAGTGACACCGGCCTCAGCCAAAAGCCTCGATCTGGTGCTGGATCATTGGGCGGTTACCGAATTCAACCATAGGCTTAGGCAAGGTCAAGGTCAAAGGTCTCAAACGAGTACCATAACCGCCGACAAGAATAATGGCCTTCATGATTTAAAGAGTTAGATGCGATAGGTGGGGGGGTAAAAAAATCTGAGGAAAGTCCTCAAAGAAAAGAGAAAAGAAGCAAAAAAATCAAGTGTTGAGGCTACGCCAAGTCTTATAACAAGCGGGTGTGGCCGAAAAATGTCGAGCGTTCCGCCAAAACAGACCTCGGAAAGTCGCGCCCGCTCGACGTGCCGCGGGTTATGTGCCTGTGTGTAAACGGGGATTTTTCCCTGTGTGTGGCTCCGGGGCCCAGGACCCGCCGCATCCACCAGCGCCAGCCTGCGCGAGTTTTACCACCAGCCTGCACCAACCGCACCAGATCTGCATCGACGGAAATCGGTGGGACTCGTGGGCGAAGGTATTGCGGTGGGTGCGGGTTTCGAGAGCGCGTCGACTGCGTGAGAAAATGTCGTTTTTTTTTTTTTTGCTTTTTTTGCTTTTGCTTTTGCTTTTTTTTTTTTTCGGTTCGCTTCGTTTGTTCGATTCTGTTTTGTATGTTTTGCGTTTGGTATCATCTTTGTTTTCCTGTTTGCTTGTATTAATTTTAATTGGTACTCTTTCAAGATCCCCGTTTACGATTGTTGGGGCGGCCTAATTCCGGTCGCACCGATGAACAAACATTGGGGGCTGTTAAAACCGCCCTGTTTAATTTATTACTGGCGACTTTAAATGAGGAAAAAGTCGCTAGTGGGCTTTTTTTTTTTTTTTCACCTCTCCCAAACCTTATCATTGTTTTTTTTTTTTTTTTTTTTTTTTTTTTTTTTTTTTTTTTTTTGCTTTTGGCTTGTCCGGTTAAAATTCTACTTCTGCTTGTAGCTGACGGTTTAGGTATGGGTCCTGCGTGGGGCCCCCCAAATAAGGACACGTTGTCCGAAACGAGGCAACGCGTGCCATGTCACCACCTAATAAAGAGAAGAACCACGTTGGTGCTGGGGACCCATGAGTGTTTTTGTCTAGACCGCAAATGTTTACAGAGATGTGGGCTGATTTTTGCCTGAATGGAATACTTTTCCTCATGTTTTCTTTTATATGCCTCTGGGGCTCAAATGGGATCTTTTTTGTGTTCTTCTTTGTTTTCAACCCTTCTTTTTCTGCCTTCCGTCGTTTGTATGAACACTCAAGTTTGTTGGGATTGTTTATTGGGTGGCAGTGGCCGATTTGCGTGATTCGGTGGACCCACGCTACTGATGAAGAAAACTAATTTCGGGATTGGGTGCAGTACTGCGTCCCCAGGGGCGAGGAATCGATCTTTAAACATTCCCCACCAAGGCAGAATGTCGTGGCTGGAAGAACAGCAATTCAGATCCACGCCGCTTTTGCAGTGTGAAGACTTTTCAAAATCATTTTTTCCTAATAATCTTGGGCTCTCGCCGTCCGTGTTTGGATGGCCCTCTTAGACTTATCCTTTTTCATTATTGTTTATGTCTTTTTGCTTGGCTCTCAGCCTTTCGATAAACGCACCCGTGCGTCCACTACCGCTACACCACCAGAATCCCATGGCCACCTGGAACCGGAGTGTAATATATTTTACCTGGATACAGCCCACCGCCAGTTTTAGATTGCATTGGTAGACAAACCGGGATATTTTTGTCGGGAAAAGTAATGTTCATGTAAGACAGATTGATGTATATTGCTTGCGTTTTTAAACCCTTATACCAGGGCACAGTTTTTTTACAGACATGCCCTTTTTTAGAGTGGGCTGCTTTGGGGTAAATTAGACAAACCATTGCAGATATTACACGACTGACAGGTATTGGTCTAACCAGCCACCTTCGCTACATGATGATACATGATGAATACATGTCCTTTTTGCGTTACGTCATGTATGGCGACGATTAGATAGTGGGGTTTACTGATGCCACAGAGGACTCGCCGTATTCAGGTTGACTAGATCCAGGGACGTGGTTTATGATGCACAAATCTTGTAATGTTGTAATCTCGTAGAATAAATGTAAAGGGCACAACAAACAGTTTAAAGGGCAACTGGGTGGCCTTGATGATGACTTCATTACTACAATATAAAAAAAACCCAGATCCTACGTGAGCAAATCCCATGGCTATTTCCTAACACGCATATCTCTAAACGAGAATAAATAGGCTTTTAAAGCTAAAACTGTCCCCCCATACTTCACCAGCCAACCCTTTTGGGTGAGCACACCAAAGAGGTAAGCATGACTCAACTTTTGCAACACACTGTTCTAATAAAAATAATTATTCCATTGCTTCTGTCGCCAACCATTAGGTTTTATGCGAAATTTGCTCAGAAATTCTTCATGCCTCTCCTCCACCAAATGCCCCTCCAAACAAAATGGAATAACGATGGCAATGCAGAAGCACGTGGCCGTGATCTTTAGTAATGGTCCAAACAGCCGAACTCGCCAGACTCGGGAGCACACGTCCATATTGTAGCATGCAAAAAGAAAATGTAATACCAAAAAAGCAGGAGCCACCATGAAAGAGCCCCACGTGGGGCCCATCAAATCAACGCCCCAAATCGAGGCCACCACGGTGAGGAAATGCTGAATAAACCGCCGTAGCAGATTCCGTTGAGCAGGGAGATCACGCCGAAGCCGACCCGGAAAGAGGGCGCAGCCTGGCCAGCAATTCCAACACCAAAAGCGCAATCACAAAAAACCGCTTTACACACGGGTATTTTACGTTTTTCGCTGGAAACCCAGTCAATCACCACGCCGATGAAAAAAAGTCGGATCCCCGTGGACAGCGCAGCGATAATGATACTTGGTCCGACAACTGCACGCTATTGCCGGCTGTGGCATCGATAATCAGGCCCCAGTTGTTGTTCTGGAAACTCTCCGGGGGCGATGGCAAGAAGAAGAGCGCCACAAGAGAATCCACGCGACTTATCTTTCAAGAAAGCCGCGTATCTTTTCGCGATGGTGGGTGGCTCCACGGCTGAAAGCACAGGCGTGATGTTCTGGTCGCTTTCTTGGGCACTTTCAGATAAAAAAGCGGCTCGGACTCGAGAAAATGATATCCTGCTCGATGGTGACAATCGAGTTCGATTACAAGGTTAAGGAACCCCACCACCAAAGTACAAACCCGAGAAAAAAACAGAAACACCTTGTAAAATCCAAAACGTCCGGTGAGCGGTGGAAGTAGTCGAGTTTCAAGATCTGCGACCCGGAGCGACGACACGCCATGTGGCAACCACGGGCAACGAGATGGCAAGCCCTTATGGTCGGGGTAGATTTTGGCACATGTCAATAAGCTCGAAAAGTAGAGCGCACTTTGTGGCAAGGCCAATGGGCAAAAGCTGGCTGCCAACACAAAAACACTGGCACCAGATAAGCTCAGGAAACGGCATTTTAATCGACGTTTTGCACCGCCTTCACGATGGCGGCATTGACAAAAGCAGGGCAGAATGCCCAGATGGCTATCAAAATAGATAGGAGAGCTGGGCCATGCCAGTCTGCCGTGGCCCAATACGGGCAAACATAAGTACATTCCCACCGCCGAAAACGACACAATGAGGTTGATCTGGGTGTATGTGAGGCCGACCGAAAAGGTGAGGGCCAGCGAGAAGAGCGAGAAAAGCATGATCAGCAGGAGACAACTCCACGAGGGGCTGGGCAAATGCCCACCGTTTCAAATGGGCCAAGTCGTGAAGAGACGAAAGAACATGCCTTATTCGCGATGTGATCTTGAAGAGGGTTGTTTTCATGGTATAAGCTATTCTAATGCTAGCGAGTTTCTTTTGACTGTTTTTGAGTAGCGAATATCCGTTTTAGGGCTTATTTGGGGGGATTTCCTTGTATTCACGAGGTTTTTCCGGGGGGTTTTTCCGTGTTTTTCCGAGACTTGTAACCTTCACAAGCGGGCTCTATTCATGTATAATACAGCGGACGAAGAGAGCAAATCTTTCGGGGTATTGTTCTTTGATCCAGTGAGAGTGGTGCTAGCAAAATATCCGTGTCTTTTATCGGGAAAAAGGAGCAAGTCCTGAGCTAAAGGAAGCCTTTTCTTATTTAAACAGGAGCTCCACGAATCCGAGGTGCAAAATCTCATCAATGAATCATAGGTGCAGATGTCCCATCTGTGCAGGAATGACGTGGATGGTGATTACCAATGGAGAAAACAAATGGCAAAGGAGAACCGTGCAAAAGGTGGGTGTGCATGGGAGAGAAACTACTGACAAAGTATTGGATCATTTTGGATGTCATAAAATCTTTTAGGGAAGACAAAATGGTACTGTGCAGAAGACTTTATGGGGTGACGGGTGGGGTGTGAGCATGACCATAAGTCCACCACCACAGTGGTTTTCTCCTGTCTATAACGATACGACCGACCATGGACATTCGAAAAAACGAATAAATAATTCTCAAATAAATGCTTTTTTCGTGTGTTTTCGTGTTTTCATGTTTTCGTGTTTTCATGTTTTCGTGTTTTTTTGTTTCAGGATACCATAATGAAAGGCCTAAACGTGGAATACTACAATCGAGCCACTTCACGGTCACTATTCTCATTATTCTCATGACTTTTACCACCTCTTCAATATACATTGAAGTTCACACACGGTTCAATGTATGATTAAATAGAGTTTATGAACTTGCTGGAACAAAAGGCATTACGCAAGCACTCGCTCGTCAATAACGTAGTACGCATATGGATTTCTAAATGACTATAGTCCGAAAACAAAATGTGGTCAAATGAGCATGTATTCTCGCACTGAACGGCTCTAAGCATTGTGCATTGTTCCGTATATGGCCTAAAAAACTACTTTGTGTCTGGATATTGAAAACATCACTATGATGTGGGAATTGCACTGTTGACGCACCTTTTACTGGAAAACACGATAATACGATAGCCTCTGATCAACACACGAATCTGAAGTGCTACTAACTGCACCAAATGGATTTGAACTCCCAAAAACAGAGCTCCAGAATGTTATTCAGTAGGTCTTTGCCGGATCGATGGAGTGGTGTGGGTATCCTGATAAGAGAGGTGTATGGTCTTTAACCGGGAGAATCAATTCATCCATTCAATCTATTATTTCTTAGAAACACCAAACTTCAAAACAATGAGAGCTCACTTATTTAAAACCATGCTATTGTGTTTACCTTATGATGAAAATGAACTTTTTAATATTTCCATGTGTAAATAGCACCTGTCTCATTTCACTTCCAACACTGCTGAGCAGGCGTTTCAGCTCGTTCGGCGCAGCCACCAGGGCACTGCCTCTTTTATAACGATACGCTATGTTCTCCAAATAAAGTATTGTCTGGTCAAAAAAACAAGGATGCCACAATCGTGAACCTCTGTTGTTCTCACTTCTCTTTATACTGTATTCCACTAAATAACGAAAGTCACATATAATCCTCATGTCATGTGTGAAGCGTGGTAATTCACCTGAAAGACCAGGAAGAGATTCGAGGAATTGTGTCCTCTTATTTATACTTTGGTTTATGTAAACACTAGAAGGTGGATTCCAAGCCTCTTCTTCCTGATTTTAATAATATAAAAGTTTAACCAGAAAAGGCTCATAACTGTGTTCTAGTCTCCGGCTGAATATGCACTAATATCCTGTATATGGTCGTGTTTGGTCGCGTGTCAAATAGATATAGCCGTGCCAACACATTTTCACACCTATTTTCTTTTCGGTTACAATGTGGAAGATGAAACCGAAATGACAAGCCAAAAAAATTCAGTTTAACTTTGCAATATTGTCCGTTATAAACACCACGGAACATTCTTTCCGCACTGCACAGAGATGTAAATATTTGTTACCATGAAATCATGCTGCAAAGAAATGTAACTACAAATGGTTGTAAGAAAGGTCGTCCCCACTTATCGAGAGCTGCCTCAGCCCAAGAAGTGACCGAGCAAACCAACAGAGAAAACACTCAATGACTTGAGTACTAGAAAAGGAATCAACGCAAGGACAAACTCGGAAGCGAAGATAAGGCACTTTCAAAAAAAATCCAAGGAGTGTCACTACCACAACTCCTGAACAAACACAAACAGGAAACAACCGAATCCGTCAACCAACACGTTAACGCCTCAAAACCCCAAGGCACAGAACACCACTGTACTGCCCGAATACCACCGGGAGGCTCCCTAAATCGACACACATCTTGGTGAACCCTAATACCTACAATCCCCAATACAGAAAACATGGGGAAGGTATTAATAAACGGATCTTATCCATAGATCAGGTCCAACCCAACCCCAGGAACAGATCGTTTTTCTATGTCTCATTAGGGCAACCGACCTGGTTTTATGCTAGATATGATCAACCATTTAGAGATACCAACATGGTTGATGATGCTGGTGGATACGGACGTCGATGACCAAGTCTGCGGAGCCTTTCAGGCAGGAATAAGACCCTAACCTCGAGGGGGGTTGGGAAATGTAGATTCCTGACCACAGCACAATGTCTGATACAGCCCGAGGGGACGATAGCACAATGGAGGAACAAGAGACACACCCTTACGAAACAGAACCATCACAGAAGAAGATGAGCGGCCAGGTAACACTGACCAATCTTATTGATGATGAATGGAAATTACTGATGGGCACTCTTGAAATCTGTACAGGATCAAGAACCTAATTTTTTTTTAAAAAAAATCACAAATACTAGACCGTGGGAGTATCTCCATAGGCTCTTTCAACATACAAAAAAAAAAAACCTTGAGTTCACATAGAACTCGCAACTAATTATGACATCTTCATCCAAGAATTTCAGGCTTCAACGAATAATGTCAGGGCAGTTCGCGATTATGCCAAGCGAGCTGACCCCAATGCCACGGACATGGGTCCAATAAATAAGAATAAAAACTGGGATTCTTTAAAACAAAAAAAGTGAAAATTTAGATTCCAAGAGGATTGAGTTGATCTCCGATCACTCCTGTTCTCCTCAAAGATGTGCGTCCAAAATCAATACAGAAATGATCTTTTTCCAAAACTTTTACCTTCCCTAAAGCCAAAATTACTCCAAATGAAGATTTTGAAGATTCCAAATTGATTTGATCTAATATTTAAAGAAGCAATACCTCACTTCTATTCAGGACCTCTAATCACCTCCGTAGAAAACCCTCTGATGAAGAAAAGAAAATCCATCTGCTTATAAACGACCTCCACAATTGGTGAAACCCAAGATATCGCATTTTTATTTAAAATATCCACCTGCCCTACCAATCAAATTTAAACATGAATTAAGAAAATCCTGCTCGTTTTGATTGATTTCATGCACCAAAAGAAATGGCGTAAACGAGCATGGATGATAAGGAAATCAAAAAACCGAGTAAGATCACATCAGCACATCATATGATCTCAGTGGAAATATGTTTTGAATAAGGAGATAGATGTCCAAAATGGGCCCCTGTTTTCCTTCCCCTGAGGGAAGACTTTACGCTACCATTTGACGCAACTCGAACTCAAAATTCATTGACCCAGGGCCGTACCATGGAAGAAGCCCGCCGATGAAAAGATGATGGATGGAATATATTCAACTTATGGGAAGCATAAGAAAAAAATAATCCTAGGTTCGCCGATCAGATAATTAATGATCACTTTAAGCAGTACTGGCGGGAAGAATTCCCCGAAAAGCCTCCACAAAACATTTTTTTTTCGAGGTAAGAAACCAGAAAACGCCTATCTACGAAACTCATCAACGGTGCGAAAGGAAAAGTCGGCGGATGACACTGGATATATTAGCCCTCGCTAAGGAATACTATGAAGACTTTATAAGCAAAGCCGATCATATTGATAATGGAGAACCAGCTTTTCATGGAGCCTTAGACTAATCCATCTCCACAAGAACAGACGGAACTTGCCCATTTACGGCAAATGAACTCTTAGTAAATCATCCAATCAGGGGCACAGCCTGGGCCAGACAGGTGCATTATCATGCCGTCACTATTGAAAGAAATCAGCCCAATCTTGACAAAGAACTGCTTTAATGAGATAATGCGCAGGTAAACTCCGGAATGTTTTCAGACAGTTTTATAACGCTCCTTCCTCAGATTTTAAAAACTTCAACAGATATCAAAGACGGTCGACCTATCCTGTTGTCCAGTACCCTGGCTTTAAAGTCATATCCAAAGCAAAAGTAAAAAAAGACTTAAAAAGTGATGGAAAAACTCATTACCCAGGCCAAGAGGGGTTTTATGAAAGGCTGGTGAATCAGCCAAAACACCATCGAAGTATCTTACAATGATAGATCTCAAGAAAGTCAAGGAGACTGAAATTACACTCCGACTATCAGCAATTTTAATGGCTGACTTTATGAAGGTGTTTGACCGCATATCACATCAATATATGTAAAGCAGTTCTTCAGAAAAAAGTGGGCTTTTGCCCATCTTTGAAAAGGATATTTGCTAATGCTGGCATGAGCGACTAAATGCGCAAACCAAATGGACTGAAGGCATCTGGGATCTCAATTCGTGGTGTGGAACGACAAAGGCAAACCCTTTGAGTCTGTCCTACTCCTATCTTCAACCTAGCATTAGAACCCTCCTTTGTCACCTTCGACAAACTAAAGGGCCTCCCTTGTATATGAATACCCTTCAATGAATCAAAGCCATCATGCATTTGCTGGATGTAGATAGCATATCTTGATGATAAGATTATGCACAAAGGTATCTCAAATCATCTCGGAATTGAAAAGCTAATAAGTGTGGTTCCATGTATCTGGTATTACTTAGGTTTCATCATGATGGGCTTTGGTGCCCTCAGGACAAAATATACTACCCCTTTCAGACCTACATCGGGGACGGTTGATACATTCCTAAGATACATTTCAAGGGTCTGATTGGAAAAGCGTTTCTATGAGTCTCTAATCAGTATAGTCACTCCATATTCACAATTAGCTTCTGCAATTGAGAAACCAAAGGTACGGAGGGGCTATAAGTTCTAGTGGTCTATACGATTTTAGTCTAGTATATGACCAAAAAAAAAGAACTTTAATGAGAACATGACGCTATAAAGAAAGTCTTTTCCCATATATTGGCAGGACATTTGGCGTCCTAAGAAAATGGGGGGCATGGTACTTGAAATGACAGAACAGATGCAAGGACATAGGCTTTTTTAGTCCTTATAACAGCCTTGACTGATACAAACTAAGATTGGTACAACATCTCCAAGTTAAAGATTTTACACCATATGACTAAAAAATATACCCAAAAACAAATGGGCCAATATCAATGGAACTGGGAGGCCTTCTTTTCATTGATTTTTCTTTTAGACGTACAAGGGAAATTCTTGAATTTTAGATTGGACTTTTGCAGCGGAAAAGATATGGGACCTGGAAAAGGTTGTTCAAGGACAAGCTAATCGGAAGAAAGATACCATTGTTGGTTGTATCTTCCTCCCACATTAGTGAAGCAACACGCAAACTCAGGAAAACATCTTTTCATCTCTAGGGAAGAATATATATGATCGCAGCAGTGTGGAATTTGTAAACTCAAAAGAGGAAACAAGAAGAATTATCATAATATTTTCATGGGAATTTACAAAAGATTTATCCGGAGGTCAACAAATAAGATGGATGGAAAAAATCTGGGAATCTTTACAAAATGACAGATGGTTGGCACGACATGACTTCATGGCATCATTTATTCAATTTTGGATCCTATGTCCCTATACACAATACCCTGAAAATTCCAGGATTCCCCAAGTGTCACCTATGTCTCCTGAATGTAGCTGGAAAAGATTTTGATCCACCTCTGAGCAAATGAGTGTGAGCTGGAGTCTTGTGGCACAAAGGTTAGATTTGGTAACCCAAACCTTGGAGAAATGTTAGCTCCTAGCTGATAGGAAATATAAACTTACGGAAACTCAACTGGATCAAGATCAGTGAGAAAAGATTATGCACCCAACAAAGGAGGGCTGCGGAGTGGGCAAACCTCTGTTGCCGCTGCATAGAGACTGTTGCACCGAACGCTTCGGCGCACTGATCCAATGTAATGATCGATGACGAAAAATACATGAAAAAACAGGAATTATGATGTTGGTTTTGCAGAGGAGAGGACTGAGGAAGCAAAAAATGTTTCCTGAGTCAGCTCGGTAGAGGGACGCTGCGTCTACCTGAAAGTAGCATCAGATTTGTGAGGATTTTCTGAGTATATAGTTTTTATAGGTAGCCAGGCGGGTACAGGCGCGCGCAGTGGAGCTACCCAGCTACTACTGTTGAGGGTAAGTGCCAGACGCGGGCAGGAGGTTATCGTACCTCTGGATACCCCATGCATCTCTAAAGTAGGCTGGAGTCAGTCCCCAAAAAAGCGCAGATCAGGAACCCCCCCCAAGGGCGATCAGGTAGATAGGGGATCTACCTGGAGTCTGAACTCTCAGGAGAAGAGGAGTCTGGGATTAGATCCACCTTCTGTAGAAAGGTCGCAGGTGTAGAGGCGATACCATAACGGGCATTGCCAGTATCATCCTTCCTGGTACAATATCAATCACACTACAAGCAGTAATCAGACAGATGTGAGGACTAAAGCAACACCAGTTATACTAAAAGACAACTGATAAAGGTTGCAATAAAGTTGGATTAATTCTAGATAAGAGCCAAAGAGAAGTCACAGAAAAGAGGCTTTTCAAAGTCGATATTTTGAAGATTGTCGTACGCTGTGAGAGAAGCTTTCCATGCAGTCACTTGAGGGCACACCATGTTTGGGCAGTCGAAGTATCGGACACTGATGGTCTGTGATGTACTGAACACTGAAGTAAAGTATATACCACAGCTCACATGGTCACGTGTTCAACAACTACATGACCTCATAGCATAATTTGATGTTTTTTAAAAAAAAAATATACACGAAGAAAACACTGTTTCCGATCAACGTTAGTTAAGCTTCATTAGGGTCAGCTAGGAGAGTAATTAAGTGAGGACTATATGCGAAAATTCGGTAAGTTGTAATCACTCTCTTTTTTTTTAAATTCAAAACTCGAAACTCCAAAACTCCCTTAGCTAATTTCGTCTTGTCCATCCAGCCTTTCAGAGGAATCATATTTTAAGACTGGTCTTTTTTTTTTTTTTTTTGTTTGAGCTTTTATTGAACAGGAGGCCAGATTGCTGGGGTTTTAAAAAAGACTGGCTCTGCATGCAAAAAAGGTAAATTGAAATGATGAGTATTTATGATGTCCCAGGGTAGTACAGCATACAGTTGTGATATTTTCCACTTTCAAAATAATGATACTTTAAGAAAAGGCAGAATGACCTCTTTCTGAAACGCCACTATTTCCACCTTTGTTCCAGATCCTCTCCAGGGGTTCTAATATTGTGCGCCCAGGAAATCTCTTTGCCTATTTTGTTTCTATCAATTTGCAGATCTATAAACATATTTCAAAACTGGAAACTCTCTATTCATTCTGACTTTGAACTACTTTGAATTCCTCAGAGAATACAAAGAAGAGAAAAAGTTCTAAAATAGGGCAATGATTAGGTGAGAGGGTGTGCAAGGAAAACCCTCGATTTGAGATAAGCAGGTTCTGCAGGGAAACTGCTAAGTGAATGGGGTGTACTTATGGAGGAGTGTGAGCAAAGGAAATAATCTCCTCCCAGGTAGATGGATATACCTACCCTGTGGTAATGCAGAACCCCGTGAACAAAGATTCAAGCCACCACCATTGCCCCACTATTCCCCTTTCTTCTATTTGGAGGGGTCTAATTATGGCCCACGCCGCACGCCTGCTTGTTGTTTGAGATCGTAAAACACGCAAGAGCCCACTCTATTCGTATATATGCCGGACAAATCCACCGATCATGCCACCGCCAATGGCAGCATGGGTAAACACGGTATTTAACAACAACACCGTCCGGATAGACCTCGAGGTGGGACATCGCGCTGCTGATGAACTCCTCGTTGGTTGTCTCATGAGGCAAAATGGACTGGAACGCACGGTCCTGTCTCAGCCTGCCCCCATAGCTGGACGTCTTCCCCGAAAAGCCTTCTTCTCAAAACCCCCTCTATGATGAAAACCTTGTGAGATACTTTGTCAAAGGCCGATACGATGAGGCGATTCGGTCGCATCGAGTGCGCTCGATGGGGTTCACTGAAGGTCCCTCCATGAGGAGGGCGGACCCGCCTTCGAGTCCACGCACCCGTCCTACGTGCCCGACTAAAGTAATCGATGGAGCGATTGAAGGGGAGGAAAACCACCTGGTGGGCCAGATGCAAGCCTTTGGGCACATAAACTCGATGTCGATCCTGCGGTGGTTATCCTTACCTGGAGAAAGCCCTGAAATGGGTCAGCTAGGTGGTAAACTGTATCTAAATGGCTCAAATTGAGGGGTGCTTCTTGTTCCACGCCTCGTCCTCTTGGACATTTAAGGTTGACCAATTATGGTATCCTTTGTCCGTTTTCATTAAAAGCAACTATACACACCACATTGCTTTGGGGAGTTTTGCTGAGGTGGCTGATTTCACTTTAATTTGGGAGCAAAGTATTTCTAACTTGCGAGCTTCTTTAGCCAGTCAAAGGTGGTCTCTGTCCTCAATCACAGTTCTTGAAGAATCCAGGCAACGCCCCTGAAATTTCCCACTTTGGGGCCGTGGTTGAGACTCTGCGCCCGGGGAATATTGTTCTACGGTCCTCCTTAACGAGTACGTCCAAAGCATCTGGTACGGTAGACATGATAAAAGCGAAGGTGGTGGTACGAAT
>BIMT01000027.1:0-20044 GCA_005406065.1 Metschnikowia sp. JCM 33374 | reverse complement strand
AAAACGATTTGTCGAAGCTTGAATCTTGCTTAACTCCTAACGCGAGTCTTCCGTTGATCCTAGCCAAAAGGACTCTAAAAAGATTACGCAAGGCCTTTGGAATCATGGATCAAAAGCTCAATTCTCTCATAAAACAATTTGGCGACTTCGGGAAGTACAAGAAAAAAAAAAAGAAAAAAAAAGCTAGATCTAAGAAACACATTAATCACACTGCTGAGCTTTCGGTTGAGGATATCATTAAAAATACAACGGAGGCAGAGCAAGCCAAACAGGTCTTGCGATCTATTATTCTTGTCTCATTTTCGAGAGGCTGGACGTATATGCAGATGGGGTATGTATCATGGGTCACGTGATGTGATAATGTATTTTAGCCCTAAGCATATATATTTGTGTTATATATACTTAGTCCTTTACATTATCAAGTGTGCCCGTTCCCATTGGTCAAGTAGTGAGATGAGCAGTGAAAACTCTGCTCCTCAGTAAATGAAGCCCTAACTCTATTTTTTACTATAAAACATTAAATCCGCTCTTGTAGTATTGAGCTGATTTAATATCATTAATCATCTTAACTTTGTTAACTCTACCACTTCATTACTCCTACACTCGATTATGCCTGGTGAGTCTTCTATTGAAAGCCTCAGTACTGATTCTGTTGAATCAGTACCCAAGTCTACCATTGACACTGTGGAACCCTTTCGTCAGTTCAGCTTCCACCGTAAGGCGTGGTCCGACATTGGTCTCGGCCGTACCTTTCAGTTTAAGCCTGCGCAGTACACACCACAACAGGTTATTGAGCCCTTTAACTACAAAGTGTATGTTCCATACCAGCTTGAGTTAGGAAAGTTGAACTTATTTCCGGAGTTTTACTACCTTTTCAAGAAAGCTTTTGCTAAAGCATCGAATGAAAATCAAAGCTTTACTCCTATTTTTCTTTGGATAAGTTTAGTTCTTTTTTGGGTTGGCACCCAGGAAGAAGTGTCGGTTGCAGTTGGTCTCGTCGAAAATGATTTTGAACAGAGATTCAAGAAAATGTCTTCATCCTGATCTTCTTGATGAATACTCGACCTTGCAATTTAACAGAAAAGGTGTCGAGACTACCTTTCGTGACGCTATTATTGCCGACATTGATGAATTGTCTACTGCTGAGAGAATGAACGAGTTAATTACTGAAGCTCGGAAGGGAACTGTTGGACCCTTCATTGAATTCTTGATGGCGTATGATCATGATGAGGATTATATCTGGTTCATGGTATCTTTCGTTTATTCCAAAAACGCGCAAACAACCAAGCAGAAGAAGATTTTTAGTGACCTTAAAGACAAGTTTAGAAAGGCCACAAATTTATCTCTTATGCGTCGTGTTAGGGATTTTGTTGCGAATCTCAAGTCTGAGGACATTATTGTTGAGAAACAACCTGCTAAGTCTGTGGACAAAGCACCTGCCAAGGTTAAGGTTAACAACACTACTCAGTCTCAAGCTTCGGGGGGTGAAAACGATGGATACTCTTCGCTGTCTCAGAAGAAGAGAAAGCCCCAGTACACCCAAGCAGAGAAAGCAGCATATAAAGACAGGAAGAAACAAGCCAGAATTCAGAAGAAATCTGGAGGTGAATTTGGAGGAGATGTTCTGAAGAAAAACCTCGGCTCCTTGCAACTGTTAAATACTGACCCCTTCCTCAATACAAATTTTTCCGGTTATTCTCGAACTATCTTCAAGTGGGATGGCGGTGCAGGTGTACATGTTGTTAAGGATAGATCTTTGTTGTCGAACTTCCGCCCGGATGTTACTTGTAATCTTCTCCCTGCAAGAGGCGAAATGCATGTGAGAGGTGCAGGCGACATAAAAGTTCGATTCAAAGATGGATCAGTTGGTGTGTTATATGATGTCTTTTTGGATGAGACATTGAATCTGAACATTATCAGCACAAATCTTTACAATCACTTCCATACTGGTGTTGTTGAAGATAAACTCTATCGTCTTGATACGGGTGCTGAAATTGGATACATGAAGCATGGTGCTCCAGAGGTTGAGGTTGAAGTTCTTTCTTTTGATTCTCCAATCCTGCCCGATGTATACAAGAAAAACACATTGACGATTCTACCAACAGTTGTCCCGGAAGAGCGTCATGAAACTTCCAAAGACTCTGTTGATGACGATGATGCGAGAGCAATCGTGGTCGCTGAAGACCCAGATTTTGCAGTGACGGATGAGATAGTCCATGTGGAAAGATTCTCCACTAGAGTCCCATCAGCTAAGGACTTCTATTGGCATGAGAAGCTTGGTCATCCTGGTCGTGAGCAATTCAGACATTCAGAAGAAATAACGGAAAATTCAGCAGCCGTAAAACATGTACCAATCAACTGGTGCGATACATGTTTACATGCCAAAATGGGAGACATATTCCAAGAGAGCTGCAAAATTTGGAACCGGTTGAAAGACCATTTGAGGGTACTTCAAAGCTGACCTAAGTGGACCCTTTACGGCACCGATCGGACACGACAATTCGTTGTATTTCTTGACGATTGTGGATCGGTTTTCCCGTTTCGTACACGCTTGCCCCATACGCTACAAAAGATGAGGCGTCCACGGAACTATTGAAGTTTATTCGTGAGACGTATACAGCGTTTGGATCAAAAAGGGTACCCACGACAACTTAGATCCGATAATGGTGCCGAATTTCTCAATGATAACGTTCAGAACTTTTGTGAAGAACACGGTATCAAAAAAAAGGGTGCCCTTACGCAAAGCTACTCCTCACACCAAAATGGAGTCGTTGAGCGTAAACACCCAATCAATACAGCGAAGATCAGCAGCGTTGCTACTTGGTGCAGATGTACCATTGATCTTTTGGCCAGAAGCAGTAGAATGTCAGCCATTCAATTGAACTATTCGGCGAGTCAGCCCCTTGAGTGGGAGTTCCCAGCTGAGAAGTGGCTTGGAAGAGACATAAGCGATTCTATACCAGACCTCCCGACTTTTGGGTGTTTGGTGCATGCATTATCCTGAGGCACTCCGTCTGAGGTTTGCAGCCGCGACCGTGCAAGGTGCATACCTAGGTCCCAGCGTGTCTCGTTCCGGTCACAGAGTGGTGTCTTTTGATCCACCACTCGTGTTTGATAGTTCACAGGTGAAATTCATTGAAGAAAGGCGTTATTTTAAAGTTTGACTTTCCTAGTCTTAAGCTTCGGAATCATAACAAACTCCCCCTGTCGTTGCTACCAGGAATAAAGAGGCCTTCTACTGCTGCTCGAAAGACGGATGAACAAGCTAAAAGCCGATTTACAGCTTGTGTCAGTCCTTCTTGGCTCGTTTGATGATATTGACAAGGCGTTGGAAACGACAAGAAGCGAAAAGCCCCTACAGCAACTCCTGCTGATCCTTCACCAGGAAAAGATTTCAAAAGCCGAATTCTGGTAAAGAGGAAGGGTTTCTAAGACTTCTCCACCCGATGCTGTGGGACAAAATCGACGTCTGATTTAACCCCAAGGTGAGAGGCAGAGGACGACCTAAGAAGAAAGAAGGTTGAGACAGTGTGTCCGAACCTTCTTCCCAGCAGACTACTCCACAGACTTCTGACGCACACTGGCATCAGAGGAAAGTTGAAAGAAAAAGTCTGATGGTGAACCGTGTGAATGAAACCAGCTCATTGTCTGAGTCAGATGTATTGGATCACCTCGACCAGAGGTTTCCATATAGACGCGTGACTCGAAAAGGCACGAATTGCTCACCTGAAGGAACAGAGTCGTCTCGGCAAGAAGACTGTTCTTATCTCCAGAGGAAGGAACGATATCAGTATTCGGAAACCAGTACCAACATCTGATGTTTTGGTTTTCAATACTCTTACCAGAAAAATTGACCAAGTCTATGGTATTGTTTCCTCCGCTGATAACTATGTTGGGGAGATTAAGAATAGTCTACAATCAGCCAGATGACCATGTTAAGGTAGCAGCGGATAACTCACTACTCACGGATGTTACTAGATCTGTGGTAGTAGCTGCAGAACAATTTGTTAATGGAAGGCCAAGCCTCCAAGAGCGGATACCTGAGTCATTTAAAAAAGCAAGAGTCCCCAAACAGAAAACGATGGTTAAAGGCTTGTGATGAAGAGATGGATGCCCACAAGTACAATGGGACGTTCACTCTAGTCCCCCTTGAGGAAGGGATGAAGCCAATTGGTTGTCGTTGGGTCTTTACTAAGAAAGACGGAGATGTCTTTAAGGCTAGACTTGTTGCTAAAGGCTTTACTCAGGTACCAGGCGTTGATTATGGTGAGACCTTTTCACCTGTAATCAAACACACGAGTTTGAGGTTACTATTTGCGATAGCCTCAAAGGAAAAGATGCAGATGCATCAGATGGACGTCAAGACAGCATTTCTTAAATGGTGTTTTGAAGGAAGAACTATACATGAGACAACCACCTGGTTATTCTAGCTCCAAGATTAAAGGTGAGTTCGTGTATAAACTCAACAAGTCGCTCTACGGCTTGAAGCAGGCGCCTCAAGTTTGGAATGAGACGATAAACCGGGAATTGAAGACTCAAAGACTTCAAATCTTGCAACAATGAACCATGTCTTTTGTGAAAGGGTCAGGTTCAGGCTACATCCTTTAGCGCTTTATGTTGATGATCTTTTGATTGTTAGCTCTAGTGATGAGGAAATTGCCATTGCGAAGAAGAAGTTGAGTGAGGCGTTCAAAATGAAAGATTTAGGACTTGCCAAAGAAATTCCTCGGTATGAATATTGAGTTTCATCCAACGTTCACAAAAAAATCTTGGTGATTATGTTAATTCACTATTGATAGATTATGGTCATGAAGAACTCGAATTATATCGACTCCGCCGCGCAGATTAATTTGGATGAATTACAGGAGGGTAAAGAAGATTTCTGTGATGACTCAGAATATCGTTCCATTGTTGAAAGTTACTTTACGCCGCTAATACTGTAAGATTTGATATCGCTTGCATTGTCCTGCAACTTTCTAGACATCTCATCAATCCAGGTACAAGCACCTAGAGGCAGCACAGAGGGTTCTTAGATATCTTCGAGGTACAACAGAGTTTGGTATTATCTTTGAGCATGGTTGCATGGACGACCCAATTACCTATTGCGATGCCAGCTTTTGCCTCCGGTAAAGAACCTGAAAGCAAATCTAGGACAGGCAGCTCCATCTTGTACGGTGGTGCCCCTATCAGTTGGAAGTCTAAACTTCAAACGATGGTTTGCTATCTCAACGGTCAATGCTGAGTTGATTGCCTTGTCTTACACAGTTGCGGAGTCCATTTGGTTGATCAACCTTTTAAAAGGAACTCGGTTTAACGCACAAGTGTCAGATGTATTGTGATAACCAGGTACGATTAAGACAGTTCGTAACCCAGCTTTGCTTGATGGTACGAAACATGTTCTTACTAAGACGCGCTTTGTTAAGCAATATCTGGAAGAAGGCTGGTTCAAAGTTGGACTACATCAACACCAAAGAGAATGTCGCCGACATCCTCACTGGGTATTAACAAGACCAGAGTTCACCTATCTAAGACTGAAAGGAAAATAAGAGAGAGACCTTAAAGAGGAAGTATCATGGGTCACGTGATGTGATAATGTATTTTAGCCCAAGCATATATATTTGTGTTATATATACTTAGTCGCACACATTATCAAGTGTACCCGTTTGGTCAAGTGGTGAGATGAGCAGGTGAAAACTCTGCTCCTCAAATAAATAAGCCCTAACTCTATTTTTTACTATAAAAGACATTAAATCCGCTCTTGTAGTATTGAGCTGATTTAATATCATTAATCATCTTAACTTTGTTAACTCTACCACTTCATTACTCCTACACTCGATTATGCCTGGTGAGTCTTCTATTGAAAGCCTCAGTACTGATTCTGTTGAATCAGTACCCAAGTCTACCATTGACACTGTGGAACCCTTTCGTCAGTTCAGCTTCCACCGTAAGGCGTGGTCCGACATTGGTCTCGGCCGTACCTTTCAGTTTAAGCCTGCGCAGTACGCACCACAACAGTATGTGTTTTTTCATCTTTACCCGGATAAATATTGTCAGTACTTGAGTATAGTCGAATTTGAAAGATTTAAAGGCGTTGCGGGTATTCCTGGTTTAATATGATGCAAAGATCGGCTGAAATGACGCTTGTTCTAACAAATAAGAATGAATCAATGAAGGGAGTGGAAGAAAAAATGCATCAGATATCTTCTAGTGCCAAGTACAAGGTGGTGCCTAAGTTCCGCAACTCTCCCTTGTGACGGTGTAATATATAGTGAGGATATTTTTGCTTGCGAGCTAATCACGCTTGATTCTTCATGTGTGATCTTGAACCTTTTATGGCTAGATAGAAAAGGCCCTTCTTCGAATTCATGGCACCTAACCATGCAGGACAATGGCTGCAAATGTCAAGACGATAAAACACTCGTTATTTTTATTTTCAGCACACAGTTCTAAATCGTTTTGGTGCTTGCTAAAGAGATTCTGACACTTTATGTAGATATACTAATCACTTAAAAAAGATTTCGATAAATCATTTCGGGGTTCGGACAGTGCCCTGTTATTTTATCTGCTATGAATCATCTGGGAGTTAACTGTGTCCTGCCACAGTTTGTCCATTTGTGATCCATTTAAAATGACTCACCAGAACTTCTTTCTAAACTACTTAATAATTCATCTTCATCACACTTGAAGGCTCTAAAAGAATCGTATCCAATTTGTTGATTCTAGAAGTTTCTATATTTAAAACCCGTGGCAGATGCTTTGGTATTGGTAAATTAGAACCATGTTTCGATTCATTCATGTAAAAAAACCATATTCATTTTGAAACCAGAATATTAGCAATTCATGAAAAACTAACAATAGAACTGACGTATACCCTCACTGCTCGATGTTTTGAAAGGTACGTAATACACACCTCAGTACTACACTTGTTCACTAATGTTTATAATGTATATTGAAATCTAGTAACCCAGAGAAGATAATCAACAACCTGCCAAAGGCATGGTTTATTTTTCGAAAATTTCAAATCTTTGAATTACTTAGACAATGACGCAAGAAGTGTACCAGCCAGTAGGGGAGGAAGCAGTCATGCCCCAGTTGTCTTTGTTTGGGGTGGAAGTGGTCTTAGAAGAAATTTTAGGAGCAGCCATTTTTGAGAATTCTGTATTGTTTTGGTTAATAAAGAAAGTAAACTGAAAAATCATAAAGGGAAGTACCAGGTATTTATATCAATTTTTTACATAGTATGGTAGAACCGTCTAATAGGGGTTATCATGTACATGCGCGGCACGTCACATAAGTTTCCCTGTTTGGGCCACGACAATATGCTTATAAGGACACTAAGCGTCTTGAGAAGTGCATGTATCAAATTGATAACGTTTCAGACGTATAAATGTTTTAAAGCTTGAGTAAGAATTACCAAAAGGGGTGATAATATCTCAGTAAACGTTCCATTGGTGAGTTTATCCAGTTTGATATGTTTGGAGACACACGCACAAATTCTCTTGCGTCATTGTACTCAACATCTGCCTTAGTGTATTCTCATAGTCATTGTTTTTACTCTTAATGAAAAGAATATTTTGCCTTTTCAAAGAAGTAATCCTTCCCACGTTATTATATCAAGCATAGAAAAAATGGTACTTATGAGAAACTATATGCACCTAACCCTTTTATAAAAATGGTAATTAAAACTACATTCTCAAGTGGCCAAATAATATAGAGCGGACCGGCACATTTTACATGGTACTCAAAGTTTGTCAAATAACCACGCGTGGTCCACATAAAATTACTGAAATCAAGTTTATTCAGGGAAGGTGTGTGACCCAGTCAAACTTCCTTTTCTTGCTATACAACCTATCATCAGCCAAGTTTGGGTGGAAATTTTCAGGAAAAAAAAACCCTTGGTAATGAATACGGACCATCAAAAGAACTCAAAGACAGATTATTCGATCTGCTCTTTTGCAATTGGGACGTATTGTGTAACATATATTGCACCTAAGGATAAGCCATGCCACATCCTGGGGTATTATTCCGTATGCATTTTCACTTACCAAATTCCACGTATTTTTTGGACCCTTATGACATTGGTTCTTATGTACCTTATCGACAACAGCAGCAGTGTCCTCAATCACGAAGACTGGAATAAAATGTTTCTTACCTCTCTAGTAAACGTTTCCCTTAAAAACGAAATAATCTTTCATCACCCCTCGACACTTTCTCCCATAGTTTTCCCGGGCGTTTCCCGTTAGTCCACGGAGACGATGCGGCTTCCATGTCTCAAAACCAAACAAGATTTGACATACTTTTCTTTATCGAACGCACTATGCCGACTGCCCTTCAGATCCATATATTTTATGGATTCAGCTTTCACGTTTTCACTGAAACTTGTCCCATAAGTGTTGGTATCTGACCTTTCTGCGATTATGTTAATTAAGTCATTATTTGGACCCACTGCTGCATCAATAACCTCGAAAGAGCCTGTGGAATTGCATTATCTGTGGATTTTTCTTGTGAAAGTTGCGTCTCCTCGCCGGAGACGAGGGTGTTTTCCGAGGTTATATCTTTTTCTTTGAAAAATTCCGAAAAAACTTCACAAACCTCCGCCACTTTATCATTTTCTTGTGGATTTGATGATTCCTCTGGACTTGGTGATTCCTCTGGACTTGGTGATTCCTCTGGACTTGGTGATTCCTCTGGGACTTTGAATTCTTCCGGATTATCATCGCACTAATCGCTTCCCCACTCCATCAGGCTATCCGGACATTCTGATTCTTCACAAGCAGAATGTTTATCATACAGGATAGTAATAACGGTATGAACGATCAAGCTCATCTCCTTGATACCAGCTTTGAACTTATGACGCGTCTAAGATTCGGACCATGCGATATATTCTATACGCGTCATTCGGCCCACCTATCAAGAATCCCTGAACTGTGGGAGCATCTTTTGTGTGGATCGTTTTGCCTGAAGTTGTCCGCATTTCACTTATGCTCAATGAGTGCTATTCCTGTAAATAATCACGTTGTTCTGTACGATTTCATAAATCGGATAAATGATGACGCGCATTTTGCACAAGCCCTGTTAAGCAAAGTTTAGCGGGCCTCTTCAAATAAGGATAGCCAATGTGTTCCATCAATAACTAACGCTTTTAAACATTTTTAAGCATTTTTAAGCAAGTGCAACAGAAAAGCAAACGAGTCTCAAATTACACACTAACCGCAGATTCAATTCCTTAGGATGTGATCAATACGCACGATTTTTTACTTCGTCTTTATCATCTATAGTTATCGAGGGAATACAACGTAACTATTCCTGAATTTTTTCCAAAGTCATGATGGGGAATAACATCCAATTCCTAATTACAAACTCCTATAATTGACTGTCACCATAACATAAAATCACAAATACGATGTCGGTAGATACACGCACTTCTATTTCCGTAAATAGTACGGGGAATAAAGTGGGTGATTAGAAACAGTTCTTGGAACTGGTCGTTTTCTCTTGTGCATTTCCGCATCCATCCCTTGTATTACAGCTGATATTCGTTGTTGCTTTTACATTGCATGCCGTACTAACATAGTCGATCTGGGCACGATCCCGTGGCCACGGTCTCAATTACAGACCACTAGGATGACCACTCGAAAGCTATTTCAAGAATATCAAATCAAGCTCTTTGAGAATATTTCTCAATGTGGATCGAGTAGGTAGTGGGATGTTTAAGGCCGCCCGTCCATGTGAGGAGATGACCGATCCCTTGATTGGCTTGGCACTCACTTTCTTGCACATAGTGCCGTCATCACCGTCACGAAAGCTGTCCGTACTGCACAGAGGTGGGCCATCCTGTCTGATAACCCTAGCATCCCCCGTAAATTCAGGAATACAACACTCGATTAATCCGTTGTTATACGATCTTCTCTTTAGATCAAATAAAGTCCCCCATCCGCAAAATAATCATAAACAGACATTCAGCGTCTTTTCAAACAGCCTTAAAATGTGGAGCCAATAAGAAACAAGGAATATGATGACGGAAAAATCCGAGAAGCAACCTGCGCAAATGGAGGAGCCCGTTCATAAACCTTTGGCCAGTGAATTCTCTAAGGAAGCTAAAGACTTTGATCAAGAGGCGAACAATGAAAAGCCCCAAAACCATTTTCTGCTTTACGAAAGATTGTTTTTCTCTTCTACTGTATTTTGCTGCCCCTTTCTTTGGACATACACGTTAGTTCAGCACCAGCGAATTGGTGGGTGGTGCTTGGGCAACTCATGGTTATTTCCCGTATCTTTTGTGGCCACCATAGGGTTTTTGTTGGCTAATTTGCAGAAGCGTATTTCGCACATTCAACGCTTTTATTTTATGTGCGGGTACGTGATTTGTTCCAGTTATTTCTTCGGATTTAGCGTTTATGTTCAGTACAAATTCCTCTGGGAACGATAGCATAACATTACAGAATGATTTTTGAACAAGCGATCAAGTATCTGGTCACCAGGTCACGTCTAAACAAGAATGACAAAGTTGTGCTAGTAATCCACTAGGATGTCTATTTAGTCACCATGGGTATGAAAACTGGTGATGGCAAAGAATTTGCATCATGTGAGTTCCTTAAATGGAGATTTTTATAACAATTTCACATAGAATGTATGGCAATGTACTTAACCAAGAAGAGTCGTGTTCGAATAGAACTACTGATTTGTAAATATTCTGGGATAAATGTTTTAGCATAGATCGGGGACAAGACAACATTACCAAATTTAGTGAATGTTTGTCTGAACGATTACGAAATGCGTTTTTGGGAAATTTGAAATGTAGCAGAAACCCCCATCAGCAATAGACCAGACAGATTTTGCCTTCTCTGTATAGATTGAAGATTCAAAAGTTGGACAAGTGGCTCAGTCAGATACGGCAAAGAAGTCAGTCTCAGTATTGAGGTTTTCAAGACCAGACAATGCTGAACCACTTTATGTTGGTTATTAGTCAACCAAAGCCTTAAAAACGGAAAAGTTGTACATACTACCCAAGGTTTCTGCCCTTCTTCTAACAGGTGTTGCAGTCTTCTCACCTTGTATTTTTGCTGTTGTTGAGATCCCTTCTTGGAATTCAGAAACCAGTGCGGTGTTTTACCATCATGATGTATTACAGTGCTATATGTTTAGTCCAGGTCCTCGACTCACTTAACAAAGACATATTCAGTGACATTCATACACAAAGCATAAACCAAAAAATAGGAAAAACACACACACACATCCTATGTCCAAGAAAGGCTTGCCCATGAATGTGAAAGCAGAAGGCTTGTATATAGAGGTGATCTTGGCTGATTTCTGTTGAAGCCATAATGAACAATAAAAACAAATAAGCCAGTAACAAAATAATCCTTCGCCTTCCACCAGTGGAATTTCTCACTGGCACGTTTTGCAACCCATCTAACCTAAAATAGGGATAATAATGCAGAGAAAATATTCAAATTGTGGACCGGTTGACTACTGAGCTGAAAAAAGAAAGAGTATCATATTAAAGTTGTAAGCTCGAAGAAAGTAAGCAATGTTACATAGTGCCTTAAAAAACAAGTTTGACGGAAACGCCCCATAAATATATTTATGTCTATTTTCGAAAAGTCGGTATCAGGAAAGAGATCCTCTCAATGAGGCTGATAATAAGACACCAAAATGCCAGATTTTCACGATATACTTTCCAGAAGACTCTTTTCCCGTGAGATAAGCCCCACGGCGCAACCTAATGCCAACAAGCGATGCCGAACTCTCTTCTTGCTAGTCGAAGCACAAACAACAGCGTGGCTTGGGAATTCTTTTGAGTAAATATTTGGTGATTTCTTGATTTAAGGGGCCGTATGGGCTAAAAGTTTCTTGGGGTCTTTTTGCTTTGATATTTTATTATACATCGGTGTCCCTGTTTCTTTTGAAAGTTCATTCATCATCGTCGGAAAGCGTTTTCACAATAGTTGATACTTTCTGAGTATCCACTTTGAATGCTCTGCTTCTCTGACAATCTGATATCCTCTTGTTGACCTTCAAAGAAGAGCAAGCTCTGTTTCTACAGAAGACAGTCACCACATGATGTATCCTGATGTCTGCATGTTTTTGAGGAATTAGTAGGGAAAGTGTGGGAATGGCTTTGGTTGGAAACATCTTCCGTCATGAATTTTAATTGAGAAGGATCTGATTCTTTGCATGCATTTATGCTGTTGGTAAGAGCATTTTGGGAAAAGTGTATATCTTCAGAGTAGAGGCACTTGCCAAATCCGACTACTGATTGTGTAAAGTTGATAAAAACTAGGTAGACATATCCCCGGGCATATTTTGTGGATGTTTGTTTTCCATTGCCTCTTTTTGCATATTTCCTAGATGATGAAAGTATCCATCACAAACGAATTTCAAGCTTATTCCTCGTCGTCGCTTAAGCCAAAAACACATTCAACATGGCTCGTTCTACAGAGCATTGCGCCAGAGAATCCTATAAAATTATGAGCCGGACTGGTATCATCAGCCACTGCGTCATCTTGATTGGTTTCTCTGCCCACTGGCAAGTCCTGGAAATACTCAGCTCTGGTGTTTATTTCATCACAAAGCAGGGCTCCCGGCTCGGTACCTCCGAACCTCGAAGTGGTGCCAAAGCTGGAGCTAGGGCTCCCCAATGACCGAATGACCCAATTGAGCACGCGGATTTTTGCATGAACCGAGGACTAAAGACATCAGTCTTGACCCAGTTTTTCTACGAACAGTAAAAATAAATATAATTCCTAATAAGTTGAACCAAAATTGAACCAAAAATCACGACTTGTACTTCTAATTAATACTGGCCTAAACAAATGAGCACTACGCTGATAAATAAAAAAAAAAAAAAAAAAAAAAAAAAAAAAAAAAAACAGAAAAAAAAACAGAGAAAAGCCATTCCCCCTTCAACATTATCCCCTTTGTTTTATCGTCCTCCTTTCTATTTCCTCGCTTCCATCCCAAAATACAAATCGCCCCTTTAAACCTCTACATTAGCAATTTTAGCACTGTGCGGCTTCACTTTTCGCACCCATGCTTTTCTTCCTTCCTACCGATAAACCAGACATCTTTAACATGCATGGCACTGAAATTCGCCGTCATAGTTAACGTGCGAGAACTTAAACTAAGGCAAAAAAAAATTAAACACCCCACATTTTCGTGAACACAGTTGCAAAATCCCGCCTTTTAAAGGAACATCGCCAATTTCCACATCGGGGACTCCCCAAAACAGTGACCAAAATACTAAAAACCGCTGGAACCCGCCAAATCTCGCACCCTTTTTGAGCACCTCTTCATGCAATCTTCTACCCAAGAAGATAGTCTCGTGTTTGCTAGTGGAAGCAAACCTTCGGGGCGGCTGTGGCCGTGGCTGGACCCTCAATCCAAGCCCGACATCACTGCAGACGATACTTTGGTGGATAGGGACGCGGACTGCTCGGTGGAGGACGATTCGTTTCTGTTTTCTCGACCGGACGATTCATGTTCGCCTAGGTATGGGCAGGATGTACAATAATGCCGCCGCTCTACGGAATCACGAGCCGCTGCGACGCGGATACGACACTTTGGGTGACACGCAAGTGATTCTGCGCCACGCCTACGGCATTGAGAGCGATGCCGACTCGCTGTTCCAGGAGAAACACGTGCCCACGTCGCCGTTCCAGGAAACCCAGCTAGTCGCACCTATTTACGGCACAACGCAAAGCCATGAGGTCCCAGACACCCAAGTGATAGGCCAGCTACAACCCAGCCCCGTGAGGCGGCTCCTACGAAACCTGCGGCTTTCTTATCGGACCCAGGACACCGATACTATAGACGATTATGGAGATACTCAGGACCTCTCAAATAACCGCACAAAGACCAATACAAACCCACAAACATTAGCCCAGGCGCCAGACTTGGCATGTATCCAAGATACTCAGAAGATCCTCACACCCGCCAACTCTTTTCCGGGGGACACGCAGGCCGATTTGTCCCCTGAAGGCGCCGCTAGATATGCATGTACTGAACAGCCAGACACACAAGTAATTCTGCGAATAGATCCACCGAATGGGCCCAAAGGCCCGGAAAGCTCGGGCTCAAGGCTTATTTTCGGCGGCTTATCGAAACAAGCACCTGTTCTCGGTGCGTCGCCCCCTCCGGTGTACGAGGAGACCCAGCAAGACCTGAAACCTGACATCGACAGTTCTCCCACAAAATACTCATCAAAGTACGCAAAACACTACCTGCAAACAAATGATGGACCACCTACACTCTCTACTCCCGATTTTATTGCCACCAGTCCTCGTCATGGGGGAAAATCTGGGCAGTTTGGCTCCCAGATACAGATTCACGCCTCCTCCAACGGTGTTGACACGACGCCGCCGCCATCGGACCGGGAACCCAGTCGGTATGCGCCAAACTCGCCGGAATTGGGTTCGGTTGACTCTCCCCATGGAGGAAGCATCACTTTTGACGTATCGTTCGAGAATGAGTCTAAATTGGAGCCCACCACCCAGGTCCTCAACACCCAGGAAGAGTACATGGACACCCGGTACGATAAGCTGGTGGATCTTTCAATTAGGCCGGTTTTCTCCAGCAGCCAAGTCGAAGATGGCAAGCGCCCGCTTCGGGAAGGTGTACAGAGTGATGAAGACGTCGACTCGCCGGCATGTGACGATAGTATAGTGGTGCAAAAAAGACGCCGCGTTGTCGTGAGCAGTCTGTCACAATCGAACGGGGCGACCTCCAAAGCAAGTGGATCCAGCTTGAGGGTATCTCCAGTGAAATTTGGAGGTTTGAGGAAGCCCTGGGAGAGCCAAAACGCGCAGGGAACGCAAAGAACGCAACCGAATATACTCCTGGATCAATCTCAACAGAATGCAACTGACGTGAACGATATTCCTGACGATGGAGATGACGATTTGGACAGCGTGGACCCTATCAGCTCTAGGGTTGAGCAGGAAGTAAGAAGAGACGAGAAAATGCGAGGAAATAGCGAGGAAATTCTTCAAAATGGCGAACAAACAGACTCCTCGTCTGAACTCGATGATATGAGCCAGGATATCAGGGGCATCGACTTGGACGGGTTTGGGGTGCGGGCTCCCGAAGTTGTTACAAAAGAAGGTATTCCTATTCCTAATACTCCCCCGAAAGAAGACATTTCTACTCCTAATACTCCCCCAAAGGAAACTACGCCCGTGTCTGATGCTACTCCTAAGGACAATACCCCAGAGGATTGCAGCCCTGAGGAAGATATACAAGAGGAAAATATACAAGAGGAAAACTCCCCAAAAAAGGATACTCCCAGAACACCTCAGAAACGAGGACGAAAAGTCCCCACTCTGAGTCCCTCAGAACTCGATGTTTTGCGCGATGAAATGCCCACCAATTCCCTGAGTGACGTTATTGTTGACGCCAACGCCGTTTGGGCCCTCCACCAATTCAAAAAGTTCCCCGCAAAGGTGGTTGAGTACGGAGACGTGTTTTCCCTAGTCCAGTTTTCAAACGATGTGCAAGCAGAGGCACGCAACTCCGACCTACACTTGCTTGACATCTGTATTGGCGATGTTGTCCAGCTAAAAATGAAGGTGGGCGATTATGTGGTTGTGGGCCTCACCTTCTACACCACCCGACTGACCATCCGATGTATCCGGGGATACGACACGGTGATATTGACCAAGAAAAAGCGGGCGGGTCTTACCGCAGACCCGGAGTTCATGATGTCTTTGGAGGACATCTGCATGGGCCTAGACCAGTGGCTCGTGCACCAGCTGCGGTTCCATATATTTCCGGATTCCGTGGGGTTAGGTTCCGTGGGTATTGCATCTGTAGGCGTGGATTCCCTGGGCTTAAAGGATTGTGTGGACCTTCTCCAGGACAACTACACGCTTGTTCGGCAGCTTGTGGACGCAGGCAATTCGGCACCTGCAAAACATTATGCGGCTCCGGTATCCATGGACCAAAAGTTGGAGACACAATACATAAGTCCCAGGAAGTCCGCCAAGGAGTTTGTGGGGGTGGCTCCACGTCAATCGGACGTTTTCAATGGCATGCTCTTTTTCGTGACATCAATCGAGGGTGCCCGAAAAGAGCACTTGAAAGAGGTGATTTTGTCCAATGGAGGCCATTTTATTGACGACGAGATCAAAAACGTGACCATCCGTGAATCGTCGTTCCTCGGGAAACTTTTGCTCTCGCTGAAAACATTGACGAGTTTCAAGTTTGGAGCATTGCTTGCCGATGGCTACTCCCGGAGTGCCAAGTACCTTCAGGCATTGACTTTAGGGTGGCCAATTCTTGCCGACTGCTTTGTTGACAAGGTGATTGAGAACCCGCAAGTTCTCGCCAGCTGGCCAGTGTTTCTCCTCCCTGCGGGCCATTCCACCCACACAGGGACAGTGACAAATTTGGACGTTTACGAGTTCCGATCCAAGTTCGACTCGGGCCTGTTTTTGAGTGAGCAGCTTCGCAACAACTCGAGGCTTTTGAGTGGGTACACGATTCTTGTGTTGGACCGCAAGCAAGATAATCTAATGATGGATATGTGTAACTTCATCTTCCATGCGTTTGGAGCCAGTGGTATCAAGGTGCTCAAGAACCCCAAACAGGTGGATGCGCACTTACGAAAGTATGGCACGGAGAAACCCGAGAAAGCAGAGACAGCAGAGACAAAAGAGACGACAAGTGGCCAACGGGGCCATCGTGGGCCGAGGTATTTGGTGTACGACAACTCGCAGGGCGAGTATTCCAAGAGTCACGCCAAGGGGCACCCGAGAGGCCATGCGCGTAGCCAGACGGTTAAGGCATCGAAGAAAAGCCAGGCTGTTGCCAAGACGAAATTCGGGGTGGTGGACTGGGAATGGGTGGTGCAGTGTGTGATCAGCAAGTACATCTGGGACCCCGAAAGGTATGTTGAGGTGTGAGTGTCATCTCTACAAAGGTTTGCATGGATTGAGCTATCTGAGCTATCGAACGAGCTTTCCCTTTTTTCTAGGAAATCGCCTGGGCGTTCGACGAGATGCTCGGTTTTTAATGCCTCGATATGTCAAGAATGAGGAGGGCTCAGTCGGACCTTGAAACTACGAGTTTATTCAAGAAATTTTCTGATTAGCACATAATGCCGATAAGCCATTTCCGTTGGGATATCGTTGAGATATATCGGCCATTGTGTTATACAATAGCGGAAGTTTTGTAGAGTTTGTGTGTGGTAGAACTTGTGAGAGAACTGCAACAAACACACAAGACGACGTGAGTGGGCCCTGGGGTGACATTTCTTGGTACACTTTTCGAGCAAGTGAATCTTAGAGTTCTTAAAGAAGGCGGTATACCCAAAACAAGATTGAAAGAAGAAGGTGTTGGGTTTCTGGAAGATTTCCCGTGGAATCTGAAAATAAGGATGCTGTGACTCAAGGGTGCTAAATATAGTTGATTCCAAGGCAAAAGCAGGTGTGACTGGTCTGGCCCAAATGTATTTTCAGCCTGACCTTGATCCCAGATTGGCTGTAACCCGCCTTATAGCTTCCCGAGTTTCCCAAGATGCTGCCCAGTTTGTCAACAAAAGAAATGGAAAGATTTAACGAAACATGGCCAAACTGACCATAATCCAGAAAAGACAAAAGCAATGTTCTCCCGTTAACTGATCCGGAACCTGAGGTGTACGATACCATCTTGCAGAAACGAATATTGGTTGCATTGTTCCCGTGGACAAAATCATCATCGAGAAAGTTACACCCCATTCAAGCACTCCAAAATTCACTGACCGAGGTGACTTGTATACCCCACACTAGAAGAAATACTACGTGGTAGTGGAGAAAGCTGATCATCACGTGGTTCTTTACACGTGTAATTATTTGAAGTTAACAACAGCTTCAAGAGTAACCCTAGACAAGCCTTCGTTGTCAGAAAAAAAAAAAGCCCCTTCTTTTCGCCCACCGATGACACCACTCTAAGGACGCGTTATGTATTCCCATCGTAAATACTGACGGATCAACTTCAACAAGTACAAGTAAACGCCCCAAAATATAAGCTACGGGAACTCCTTCTTTTATCGTTATGCATTAATATTAGTATGGTAATATACAGTTCAGAATCCTATGCAAACACTCTCTTCATGATCATGCTGGCAGCAGCCTTGACCAAAGGAAAACCGGTGTCGTTCTTCACAGCGTCTCCGTTCTCCTCCAATCTTCTCAACAAGTACTCCTTGGTCTCCAATGGTGGGCCCCAAGCAACGTACTTGATGACGTTGTCAACCTTGTCGGACTGGATCAAGTCGTATGTCACCGAGTCGGCCATACCCAACAACTGGCCCAAACAGATGTTGGCCTTGTTGGTGTTGTCAAGAGAGTGCTCGCTCTTGTAAGTCTTCTCGGTGGCCAATCTCAACGAGTCGGCGTTGTGCGAAGCAACCACCAAATGGCCAATGGTGGAGCTGTTTCCCTTGCTGGACAAGATGGACTCGATACAGTAGGAAATGCCTCTGTTGTAGTTGAAGTCGGTGTCCTCCTTGGTCTTGTGGATGACATTAGATCTGTCCTTCTCCGAGTGGATGTATGCACCTCTGACCAATTTCAAGCCCAATCTGTAGTTGCCCTCCTTGGCCAACTTCTCTTCCTCAACCAACAAGTCAGCCGAGCCAGACAAGTACATTTGCAAGGTTCCCACCACACATACTGGAGCGTCGACCTTGTTGTAGAGTTGGTACAATCTTCTTTGCAATTCATAAACGCCAGGTTGGAGCTCGTACTTCTCGGCATCAATGACACCCACAACAAAAGGTGCGGTTCTCTCGGGGTATTGTTGAGCTAACTTCTGGTTGGCGTCGTAGATGGTCTTGCACACGGCCGAGGCACCAGAAACGATTTCCTCAAATGCTTGCTTGTACTCTTCGGTATTGTAGTTTCTCAAGACGGCAGCTGCGTTCTTGGTGAAGCCGGTTGGCTTCAATGCAACGTATCCGGCAGGAATGGAGTTGATGTCCTTGCCGGACTTCTCAATGATGGACACAGTGTGGGGCACCAAGATCTCCGTCACGGATCTCTTGGTCTCCTCCACAATAAACTTGGGGTCAATGTTGTCGTTACCGTCACAAGCCTCGATGGTCAACGAGGTCATCATGTTGTTAATACCTCTCTCAGCCAATCTCTGGCCGGTTTGCTTGACTTCCTCGATGGTCTCTCCACCGCAGTAGATCTTGTACACGAGGGCCTTGATCACAGGCATTGGCACGTAGGGGAAAGCCTTGATGCAAAGCTGCAAAATAGGCTTGTTGAGTGTGGCCATACCAATCATCATGAACGAGAAAAGCTCGCCCGTGGAAAAGTCCTTCAAGAAGGACGAGTCAAAAGGAGGCACGGGGCCGGTCTGGGGAACCAACTTGGGGGTGTTAGCACGGCCTGCAGCCACGGCCGAGTTGGTCTTGGTCAAGGACTTGTGGAAGCATCTGGTCGACACAAAAGTGCTTGGAAGAATGCTAGCAGAGTGGGTGGGGAAGGTTCTGGGAAGTCTGGCAGAACGAGCGAGTCTGAGAGACATTCTATGGGCTGATGGTGGATATTTTATGTGGGGGCAAAACTCAAAGGGATCTTTCTATTTTAGTTATCTTTTTGAGTGCTCAAAGATATTAGTAGAATAAAGTAGGTGGACGATTAATGCGAGATAGATAGGATTCTGCGAAAGAATACCGAGTCTAGGTTCGGAATATATGTATGAGTATAAGAACGAAAGGTAACAACGACAAAAAAAATCACAAAAAAAGCCGTCCAGATTCGTTATTCGGGTCCCCTTACCGTTTTATACCATGGAGATAAGACCACCCAAGTACGGGAAGGACTTCGCGAGCGAAGAGGTGCGCATCCCGCGCACTAGCAAAACGGATTGCTTTGGCGAGATTACGTACACAAGCAGGACACCGCGAGTACCGCCCCACATAATCCCATACTCAAAAGGCAAAAATCTCCTGAGGCGCCGCGCAAAAAGAAATGTGCCGGCGTAAGCGATGGAGACACCCGTAACTCCAAGCGTCTCCATGCACTCAAGATGCGATTATGATGCGTTGTTCACTTGG
>BIMT01000026.1:0-200527 GCA_005406065.1 Metschnikowia sp. JCM 33374 | reverse complement strand
TTCGTTCAACAACACAGGTTTCTTGATCGTAAAAAGTGGTAGCTATATCGGAAAAACTCTCTTATTATGCAGTTTTCTTACCGAGAACTTTTGTGGCCAAAAACAACTTTTCCGAGAGATAATGCTGCAAATAAAATATGGACGTATTTGCAGACTGGATTTTGCGCTTTTCACCTTACTCAATAATAAAAAGTGTTAGGTTTTTTTGGGGGAATCATTCTTCTGGTCAGCTACACCACTAAAAGACGAGGCTATGTTATCGCAATTAGCACAGCCTGCTCGGAAATTCATAATTTCAACAATGACCTACAAGCTCGCTATAAAAGGAGTCCAAAGACGTGGTCTAAGAGTAAAAGTAGGCCCATTAAACAAAATTTAGCATGAGAATCACCTGGGAGTGTTTTATAGCCGTCTTCTGCTTGTCCTTATTAGTTGGTGCTTCAACCATCAGTGCAAATAATGATGTTGCTTCTACTGTTAAAATTACTGAAAAAACATCAGGTACAACCGAAAACAATCAGCTATTGGACTTGGGCATCTTGGACAGCGAAGCTTTCTTATTTAAGCGTGAAACAGACCTTCAAAATACCACGCAAAAAGCTCGAGAGATGTTGCAAAAATTCAACAGAAGTTTGAGAAGCTTTGTCACAGACTCCGGCTTTGACTATGTGCTGTTTGAACCAAATATGGATAGTCTCAGAAACCTTCTTTCCGACATAGAGTTCTTGGTGGAAACAGAGTTGGAATTTCATCAGTTTGAGAGCAGACTTAATTTTTCTCGCATCATGTTCCAGAGCATGGTAGACTCCACCGACAAGTTGAAGAGGTATGGGATGTACGAGTTACCAGGCCATGAATTGATTTACGAGATGATTGCACTCAATGTGAAGGTGTTGTCAATGTTTGACTCTCATGGCTCGTTTGATTTAAACAACAAGGAAGCCGAGGAAAAACTCCCAAGTCTCTTCTTCAGCCTATACGTCTGGGAGAGTGATTTTCAAAAGTTGAACGAGGTGCATCCAGGAGTTCGTATGGTGTTTGAGAACAAATGTGCTCAGGTCAAGAGAATTCTCCAGTTATTGTGGAAGAAGTTACAAAAAAGATAGGACTGAGACCTTGAAGAAATATCTTGCTTTGAAATTGTTGATGGTACGTTGAAGTTTAAATTAAGTAATCAACATAATATTATATACGAGACAAGCACATCCTGATGATGTTTTTCCAATCGTTCTTGCTTTAAGCTAGTACACCCTCCGGAAAAAAGAAAAAAAAAAAATGCCATAGACGATAAAAGCTCTAGCAGTTTTGGTATAGTAACATTCTCATCGCTTTAGCTTACGAAATACAATGTAGGGGAAAAAGCATTGGAGACCTCAAATGGAGGAAAAGTGGCAATTTAGGTGCTCCGATGGAACCCACACTAGAAAACCACCGGGTACCCTTATACCCGTAGAAGACATTAAAGTACCTTGCAATGTACCATATTTCATGTTATATGGATACGGTACAATTCCACTGGCTTCCTGGTCTACTGATATTGTAACCAAAACTGAAACCAGACGATGAAACAGCTGCGCCACAGCCACTTCTGAATATCACTTACACACCAAGCAACATCTTGACAAAGCACTTGTCGACAATGGGATGGGAAGAAAACGCTTGTGCCTTCTCAGCTGTGCAATAAAGCAAATAAAAATATTTCAAAAAGATTCATTCACTTCAATTAACCAGCCCCTGGTCAAGGTGGGAAAGTATGACCAATCATAATTTCCCTTTCAAGCACCAAATCCACACATCAATTCTTTTTCCTGTGGATATTTGAGAACGTGACTTGAAAAATCTCTAATGCCGGAAGAGAAAAAATTTCGAAAGCTTCAGAAGCATTTCATCTACTGGAATCGAATTGCAATGTTACATGGAAAGCTTAACCACGACAACCGCAAACAAGTTGCTGCAATGCTCCACTATCAAACTTAAAAGTAGTACAAATAGACCCCAATCTCCAAAACCCCAAAATAAATTTATTCCACAAAACATTAAATCATGAGAAGCGGAACGTTTTTAGCCGTGACGCTCTACACAGCAATAGCAATATCCGCACCTCAAAATGCCTCCTACAAAGCAGAAGCAGAAGGAGAAGAAGAAGAAGAGTTGATCAGCACAAAACTACCAACCAGCCTCAATCCGGTACCGCCAAAAGCAAGCCTGATACCGGCCTACCGGAGAAAGATGGCTGAGTATTCCCGATTCGGAAGTACGCCAATGTAAAGGATGTGGCACAAGAAATATCGGCCAGCGAGTGAACAATTACTTGGAATGGCTCGTTCATGATTTGAAAGCGTACATTTCTTCAACAGGATTCCACTATGTGCTTTTTGAGCCGCAGATTAGTGATTTCAGAAATGCTATTGCCGACACGGAGTTTTTGGTGGAAAACGAGCTAGATATCATTGAATATTCCGCTCGGCTCAATTTCACCAGGTACTTATTCCAAACATTGGTGGATTCGGGAGACCGGCTAAAACGATATGGCCGAAGCAACATCCCGGGCCACGATTTGGTCCGTGATATGATCGACCTCAACGTCCGGGTAATGTATTTGTATGATTCCCACGGGGAGATCGATTACCTGATCAAAAATTTCTCCGAGAAAGTCGACAACTTTTATCATATGTTCAATCTTTTGGGAGTGAGATTCAAACGGTTGCGGAATGTTCCTCTTGGAATGCGTTTGGTTTTTGAGAACCACAGTAGTCAAGTGAACCGAACACTTGAATATTTTGACGAGCAGATTCGTGAAGATTAGCCGGATTGGGGTTACGCTGAACCCATGTTTTGGATTGGAATATGTTTTTTTTTTTTCCTGATTAGTCTAATAAATGTAATTGCAGAGTGGTTTTAGAATTTAGAGTGTGGGGTGTTTTTAAAAAAGTTTTGTTAAACCGTCCATTCTTGGGTTCATTGAGTGAGTTAATTGAATCAGTTCACTGAGTGAGTTAATTGATATGTTCACTGAATCAGTTCATTGAATTAGTTATTCTTGGTGAAGCGTGCAGGTGATTTTTATCTGAATTACGTCTTCGAAACTGCACTTCCTAGGAATTGAAATCAAGTACAAATATATATGAAATCACAAAAAACAGAAATATTCAAAGTTTAAACTGGTTACTCCTTTTCAAACACTGGACCTTAATAATACTGGTTTGCATACCATATGTACTCGTTGGAGGGAGCTCCCAAGAAATACACCACAAAAGAGCAATTATTTAAATGATTTGAAAATTATCATATCAACCCCGCCCATTAATTACGATTCAGGGACTTCATACAAGAAAAAGCACATGTTTAAAAACCCACTTAGCTGGTAAGCACCCTCAGAAAAGCACCCTCGGGCCCTGGCTTTCACTTAATCACACCCGCCACCCACTCTTAAAGTTGCTTTTCAACCATTGAAAAGATCTCGCTGAAAGCCCCAAATTCCGTAATATTGGCAATAAGCTTTTTTACACCCCAAACAGGAAGCCACAATTTGAATGGCGTGAGGTGAAGACCCCATGCAGTACACCAGGGTTGGAACAGGAGATATGCCATTTAAACGGACAGAAAAGAGCCTAAATTTGACCAAAAAGAACCAAAAAGAACCAAAATTCACATTTTACCAAAAACATATACATTCCGCCCATGAAAAACAGCAAATATTCACCCAGCTGATTTACATATATGGTCAGGATGACGGTCCTGCAGAAACATATATTATTTTGCAGCCCCTGTTGGTCGTTGCGAACTGTGGATGCGATTGCAAATCAGGGCCTCAGATATTGTGGCTCTATTTAGCTTAACAAATCTTGGCCGAACTTAAAGTCACCCGATTCTTGAGCCATAAAAATGTAGAAATATATAAACCAAGCACATCTCTAACCATCTGGCGGGAATATTTTCGCTATTATTTTCACTATTTGGCAAAAGTCCCTCTCAATGTCCTCTATTGCAACCAAACCGGAAAAGTTTGCCATTTCAAGTAGCCAGATCCAGGCTTCAAGAGTTGAAACAAACAAAGACGGCGTTCTTGTTATCAGCAAGGAAAACCGAAACGAGTCGCAATTCCCCGAGTATCTTCCCCAATGGGACACCTCCAAAAAATACCCCCACCCGGATTTCTTCGAGCACGTGGACCCCGGATCAAGGGCCGATGCTTCCTTGCCGAATCTTTTGCCCCACAAAGGAGAGCAGGTGAAGAACCTCACCCCGAAATTCGGAAGCGAGGTCCGTGGGGTCCAGATCTCGGAGTTGTCCGAGGCGGGTAAGGACGAGTTGGCGCTTTTGGTAGCCCAACGCGGGGTGGTGGTTTTCCGGGACCAGGACTGGGCCAAACGGGGCCCGGAATTCATCACGGAGTACGGACGGTATTTCGGAAAGCTCCATATCCACCAGACATCGGGTGCCCCCGAAGGGTTCCCCGAGTTGCACGTGACCTACCGTAAACCGGACGAGGCGGAGGTTTCCCGGTACAACACCAAAACCAATTACGTACAATGGCACTCGGACGTGTCGTACGAGCTCCAGCCACCGGGAACGACTTTTTTTGCTGTGCTTGAAGGCCCCGATGCAGGCGGCGACACGGCGTTTGCCGACACCGTAGAGGCGTATCGCCGGCTATCTCCTGCATTGCAAGAACGCTTGGAGGGGTTGCACGTATTGCACTCGGCATTACTCCAGGCGCAAAATTCCTTGGCCCATGGCGGAACTCCCCGGAGATCTGCCTCAGAGCACATCCATCCACTAGTAAGGGTCCACCCGGTGACCAAGGAGAAGGCACTTTACGTGAACCGGCCATTCGCCCGGCGGATAGTGGAATTGAAGAGCGAAGAGTCCGACGCGCTTCTCAATTTTCTTTACAGCCACATAGAATCCGCCCACGACTTACAATTGCGTGCTAGGTGGGAGCCTAATACCGTGGTTGTGTGGGACAACAGAAGAAGTGTACACACGGCCATTATTGATTGGGATACGCCTGTGTTGAGACATGCTGTACGGGTCACTCCCCAGGCAGAAAGACCCACGGATCTGGTGGAGGAGTTGAACAAGCCCAAGCCGGAGTTTGGTGACGGAACTTTTCTGGCCATTCCTTAGACTAAGGAGAGAGGAGGGATATTTATTAGGGCCAGACCGAGAAATTCTTCAGATCAATATTGAATGTTGGAAACGCTTTATTATGAGTTTTTTGGAAGAGGGGTTTAACAGTTATGGGGCTTCTATCAAGCTCTTGTAATTTAACCAAAGTGTCTTTTCATATGAAGCCATTTATGCTATGGTTTATTATAGTAAGGAAATTTGGTAATCATGGAGAAAAAATCCGTTTATTAAACAATATTGCCCATAAGTATGAGGTATCAGCAATGAACCTGATACCTTTATTTTCAATTCCCCAAATAATATGAAGTACTAAAAACGAACGACCTCCCCCTTCAAAGCTAAGACTTTCTTTAAAAGAATGAAAAAGTTACCCTTGATGAGTACGGCTGGAAACTGCCCATATTGCTTGGTACATATATTTTCTCTCGACCGGCCGTCAGATTAAAAAAGTGATACCCTTTAATAATACTAAAAAAATCCTCTTTTGGATATAAAAGTCGGAAGTTATTCTTTTTATTAGTACAGCAGATCTTCCCTAGTAAGTGCCAAAAACATCCACAAAAATACAAAGAAAATTACCGTAGATGTTAACAATCACTCAAAAGATTTCCTAACCAACATCCGTAAAAATCCTAAAAATCTCAAACACCCCCAAACACCCCTAAACTACCGATTTAGAGCCTGTAAGTGAAATGCGGACTCTTATCACCCATGGCCAAGAATTCCGCCTCAGAGTAATTCAGGTAATCCCCTCTTTTCAAAGCATCTCTTCTTCTCTTGTTACTCAACTTATACCCAACAATCACCACCATCATGAAAAAGAACCCTCCACAGATAAACCCAAGCTCCAAGGAATGGCCTAGCAAGAAACGGGGCAGGTCCTGAGTGCGGTAGAAGTTGGATGCAAAAGCCCCACCCAAGTTGCCTATACCAATCTGGAACGCCATTCCCACTGCCCGCTTGTATGACCCAGATAAGTTATTGGAAAACCAAATCACCACCAAAGGAAAAGCAGGGTACATTCCAATGGCTATGATATACGAGGCAGCATAGATCACTCGTGGATTCGTCCGCGGGTCAACGCATATACATACCGTGTAACCAATGGCCATGCAAACAAAGTTAAACAGCAAGAACGGCGAGCGGAGTCCCACCCGGTCAGACATCCACGCTTGAGCTATACTGTAGATGCTGGCAACAACGTAGATGGGCACACTCATGAGCTGGGCTTTGGTGTTGGTGTGCCCCAAAGATTTGATGATGGTAGGAGTGAAAAGACTGATGCCATAGAGCGGAACAACCACCCCATAATACACCATGAGCATGCACCAGGACTGCCAATCTGCAAACACCGCTAGGATCCACCTTTTATCGTTTTCATGGGTCTCGCCTAGGTTCGTAGGGCCATCCAGATAAGTAGGGCTCAGTAATTCCACATCCGGCAGGTTTTTATCGTGTTCAAATGGCTCATTTAGAGGCTTACTGCGCAGCGGTTCTTCAGGGCGGTCTGGTTTCAGAATTACATTGTTGGACGAGAAAGTCACACGCTGCACAACGAATTTGCGTTCTCTTTCCGTTAAGAAGGAACACTCGGAAGGATTCAAAGGGAAATAGAACCACGCAATCACGGCCACAACAAATGTAAGGAGACCTTCTAGTATAAAGATCCAGCGCCATCCCTCGTAGTTACCCACGCCATTCATTTTCGAGATTGCTGCGGCCAAAAGCCCGGAAAAAGCCCCCGCCATCGATGCGGCCGAAAAGAAGATGGCCTCTCTCACCAACACCTCATTTTTCTTATAGTATATCGACAAAATGTACGATATTCCCGGAAACAAGGCGGCCTCAAAGATCCCCAAGAGTGCCCGCATGGCCATGAGCTGGTGGTAGTTACGTACCGTGCCCATGAGTGTCATCACCACCGACCAGATGGCCATGGTGATTGGGATGAAAGTTTTGGGCTTGACGTAGCGTAAAACCACGTTGCAAGGGATTTCCATCAGAGAATAGAAGATAAAGAAGATGGTCAAACACATGTTATATTGCATGCCACGGAGGTTAAGGGATTCCGCCAACCCTTCAATCTTGGCGTTTCCAATATTGCCCCTGTCCAAGAAACTCAAGAGGTATAACACCGTGAAGAGGGGAATGATGCGCAAATCGATTTTCCAAAGGAGTTTTTTCTCGTCGATGTCGGAAAAAGAATCTGGCTCGCTGGCCGAGTAAGGTTCGGTAAGTGAAGACCCCGGTTTTTCATCAAGATTGCTCATGATTGGCGGGTTATGGTTGTTGGGGTTCATTTGCCTAATACAAAGGGGGATGCTACTTATATAAAGAAGGACTACGTTTCATAAGATAAAAAGAAGAAGAAAATGACACAGCCCCCCCACAAAGAGCACATACGCGAGTTTTCATTATCAATTTAAAATCCTCATCTCTAAACAGGAAAAGCGGTTAAAGGAATTGTAGTCACAATAGGTATTCCAAAGCCCCCACTCAAAGTGCGGAGGAGATGAAATTAGCTGGTGTATTATGCTATATTATTCAAAAAAAAACCACAAGAGAACAACCACAAGAGAACAACAAGAGGGAAAAAACTAGCAACAACAAAGGCTTTGCAAAAGCACAAAAAGTCCTAAAATCTTATTTGCTCACCAACCAAACCCTCTAGTTTACCCGTGCCTAAAACATTGTTTGTCATATGAACACTGGAGCATAGCCACCCCGCGTTTTGCCATGAGCCCTAATTTGGGGATTTTGGGATATTGATGATAAGCATACATTCAAAAGGCAGGGAGTATCCTCCCCAAAAAAAAAAAAAAAAAAATATTCTCACTGGGTTTCTAGAAGCAAAATCTTTGTTTGTATTTTCCGTTGACACTTGTCCTATATAATATGCTTGCAACCATTGTCATGGCCATACAATGGACAATGGCCATGCGCGAGTGGAGGTGCCAACTCCCGAAACAAAGCACTATGAGAAAAATCAGTGCCACTAATGTGAACATTAACAGAGAAAAACGTCCAGCCAGTCATGCTTTGAAAGAATATGCAAGTCGTTCCGCAAGCCTTGTATACATACACAAGTTTCATATTTGGTGTTCTCACAACAGTGGATTGCGTGAGGAAGTACCCTTCTGTTAGGCGAAATCATGTGGTGGATGAAAAATGGTTTTTATCTGAAAATTGCAAAAACGGAAAGGGGAATATTGAACCTCACAAAAGTAATAAACAATTGGCCCGGCGAAACCCCTATCCACGTGGGGAACTTTTTGCTGAACTAGCAAGGCCTGTGTAATTGTCTTGCTCAGGCAATTGGTAAGTATAGTGAGGACAATGTATATTATCCACCCTCTGGCCAATACAAATGGCGGCCATTTTTCACACCATCTAGTTCACCGCGGACCGAATCCAGGTTTGGGGGATGAAATTTATTTCTGCTTGGAAATCCCAGCTCTTTGTGAATCTATCGTTACTCCAACTACGAGAAGTATTGCGTCTAATGACTGCAAAATGCTACCGGTTCCGTGCCGCAGGCCCTATAACCAATACTTCTACTACTTCTACTACTGCTACAATTGCTACAATTGCCACAATCAATTTGAAAATCCAGAAAACAAAATAGTCCATATTTATTAAAAACCCAAGAATTTTCAATCCCACAACACTCAATATCCACAAAAACACCCCAAAACACCCAAAACACTCAAAACACTCAAACACCCAAAACACACCCAGTGGCTACCCTTCGCACCTGACCCAAGCCGTACTCCCGGCCCGTGCCAACACACGCTAATCTAGCCGGGGCCAGGGTGCTATGCAGTACAGCACCCCCATAGACATCCGTGATTGGCCAGCAACCACGCTTTATTGCATACACTAGCCGAGTAAACTATATGGCCTAGCACAAAACCAAACACGTGCTTGGTCAATTGAGCACAGAAGACACAAAACGCCCCGCAAATATTTAAAAACAGAAAATGCCCCCTCCAAAACCCCCCGGAACATTTCCATCTCCACTTTCCCACCCACAACCCTCCAACCCTTTGCGACTGCAGATAACCGGGGGTGGGCGCGGGGCGTGCGCGCACCGGAAAACCCCCGCCGCCGGCCAATCAAAACGCGCACTGCTAGCCTGTGCTCCGGCCGAATCGTGGGTGTAGGTTTTTTTTGCGCGCCAGAGTGCCTCCACCACCGAAAATATATTACTACCACGAAAATTCCCACACTCTTCTTTTTTTTTTTTTTCTCCATCTGACTTTTCCCCACTAATCAGAATAAGTCGCCATGTTGTCAGCTCGTTCTGTCTTCCGCACTGCCGCCCGTGCAGCTACTATTTCTAGAACGCGTATTGTATGTATTTGAACGAAGTCTCCGCTGGCCGGCCCGGCGGGTCCCGGGTTCCGTTGGGGGTTTTCTTTGGGCGGATGTTTTTCATCCACTGGGGTCTGGGAATGGACGTCCGACGACACACGAGGGATCGGGTGGTTTTTCTGCCGACTGGCGCCGCCTCCCAAACTCAATTGGTGACGCCTTTGGCCTGGTTGCCTTGTTTTCTTGGGGTGGGCGATACTCACGTGGGATCCAGATTGCTCCGTGATTGCTTTGTGAGGCATAGCCAGGTCTTTCGTGTGCTATGGATCTGTCAATGATTGTGGAAAACCTATTGGGATCAATTATGAGATACCCTCCAGAAAACGGCCCTAGCCTCTGTAATGTCCGTGCTCCTTTTCCGGCAAATCTTTTCGCGGTTTCCGAAGATGTATCTTGTTGAAACCGACGAGAATGGTCCAAATACACCCGACTCAATAAACCCGACCCCAAAACAGCCCCAAATTATATCCCCCTCATGTTTCCACCTTCAAATACTAACTATATCTAGGCTCGTCCAGCTTTCACTGCTGTTCGTTACGCTTCTGCCAAGGCTGCCCCAACTGAAGTGTCTTCCATCTTGGAGGAGAGAATCAGAGGTGTCTCTGAGGAGTCCAACTTGAACGAGACCGGTAGAGTTTTGTCCGTCGGTGACGGTATTGCTCGTGTCTTCGGTTTGAACAATGTCCAAGCCGGTGAGTTGGTTGAGTTCTCTTCCGGTGTCAAGGGTATGGCCTTGAACTTGGAGGCCGGTCAAGTCGGTATTGTCTTGTTCGGTTCCGACGCCTTGGTTAAGGAGTCCGAGCCAGTCAAGAGAACTGGTAAGATTGTCGACGTCCCAACTGGTCCAGAATTGTTGGGCCGTGTTGTTGACGGTTTGGGTAACCCAATCGACGGTAAGGGTCCATTGAACAACTCTGCTACCGCTAAGGCTGAGGTCAAGGCCCCAGGTATCTTGCCAAGAACTTCTGTTCACGAGCCAATGCAAACTGGTTTGAAGGCCGTTGACGCTTTGGTGCCAATTGGTAGAGGTCAAAGAGAATTGATCATTGGTGACAGACAAACCGGTAAGACCGCCGTTGCCTTGGACACCATCTTGAACCAAAAGAGATGGAACGATGGCTCCGACGAGTCCAAGAAGTTGTACTGTGTTTACGTCGCTGTTGGTCAAAAGAGATCCACTGTCGCCCAATTGGTTAAGACCTTGGAGGGTCACGATGCCATGAAGTACACCATCATTGTTGCTGCCACTGCTTCTGAGGCTGCTCCATTGCAATACTTGGCTCCTTTCACCGCTTGTACCATCGGTGAGTGGTTCAGAGACAACGGCAGACACGCCTTGATCATCTACGATGACTTGTCCAAGCAAGCTGTTGCTTACCGTCAATTGTCCTTGTTGTTGAGAAGACCACCAGGAAGAGAGGCTTACCCAGGTGACGTTTTCTACTTGCACTCTCGTTTGTTGGAGAGAGCCGCCAAGATGTCCAAGGCTAACGGTGGTGGTTCCTTGACCGCTTTGCCAGTCATTGAGACCCAAGGTGGTGATGTGTCCGCTTATATTCCAACCAACGTCATTTCTATTACTGACGGTCAAATTTTCTTGGAGGCTGAGTTGTTCTACAAGGGTATCAGACCAGCTATTAACGTCGGTTTGTCTGTCTCCCGTGTCGGTTCCGCTGCTCAAGTTAAGGCTATGAAACAAGTTGCTGGTTCTTTGAAATTGTTCTTGGCCCAATACAGAGAAGTCGCTGCTTTCGCCCAATTCGGTTCCGACTTGGATGCTTCTACCAAGCAAACCTTGGCTAGAGGTGAGAGATTGACCCAATTGTTGAAGCAAAAGCAATTCTCTCCAGTTTCTGCTGAGGAGCAAGTTCCAGTCATTTACGCTGGTGTCAACGGTTTCTTGGATGAGATCGAGATCTCTAGAATCGCTGAGTTCGAGGAGTCCTTCTTGTCTTCTTTGAAGTCTAACCAACCTGAGATTCTTGATGCCATCAAGACCAGAGGTGAGTTGTCCAAGGACGAGTTGGCTTCTTTGAAGAGCGCCACCGAGTCTTTCATTGCTTCTTTCTAAGCTATTCCGTGCATGTAGACTGAAGTGACGTGTTTACACGAACACAAAAGATACACTTAACAAAAATACTACGATATATTCAAATAAAGATGTCGTCTGAGTCGGAAAAATTGTAGATGTTTAATGCACCAGAAACAAGTAAAATTTAAAGTCCACAGTAAGAATGGGACAGCAAAACAAAACAAAAAAACAGTAAAAACAAAAAAAGCAAAAAAAATCAAAAAAAAAACAAAAAAACAAAAAAACAAAAAAAAAGTGAAACTGCAAATCAGTGCAACAGTAAACGACAGTTTTTTGGCCGGTTTTTTGGCCCAAAAAGGAAATATTGGGCCAGATCTGTCAAGCCTCGTAAGACATTTGACAGAGCCAGAAACTTCGATAATTTCTTTTTTTTTTTCTTCCATACTTCCACGTATCGTTTCCTAAAACGGTACCTCCAGCTTCGGCTTTGGTCACGTGACGCGAAAACTGGTCATGGTGCTACTGCTTGCAAAAAGTGTCTGGCACACCACAAGAGGCGAGGAAAACAACACATAAAGTGGTTGAAATTGTGCAGATAAGTCGGAATATCAAATGGGAGGAAAGAAAAAGGCGCCTGTGATTTTGGATCTCAGCAAAGTGCAGCCTGTGCACGGAGTACCCGAGTTTGAAGTTGAAGACTATGACTACGAGCAAGGACAGGCCCATAAGGAGGCCGGGTTCGAAGAGGACTTGGAGTTTCTTCTTTCTGAGAATGGCGGAGCCACTGTAGAAGGCGGGAGAAGTAGAAATGGGAAAAAAGGAAGAAAATCCACCGAGTCAAGCCAGAGTTCTCTGCCACTGAAGGCGGGAGAAAAAAGCCCGGTTTTTCCGGAAAGTACTGGTCAATTTTCTGAGACCAAACCCAGGAAGACGGACAAGGGGAAGAACAAGGGCGCCAAAAGCGGCGCCGCGAAAGATTCTCCAAAGCCCAAGAAGAATATACTGGCCAAAGAAGTGCAACGGCTTTCGAGGCGGGAAATCACCGGGGACCTTGAAGGAATCGAGTTTCTGTCTGACGACGAGGCCGTGGAAACCACCACTAGTACAGCCAAATTACGTGCCCATGCAGCCGCTACTGTTTCCGGCGAGCAGGAGGTATCTGAGGGGGCCGAAGTGCCCAAACCGGCCAAGCGCATCCGGAAGAGGAGAAAAGATAGAAAAAATGCAGCAAGGGCCTCTAGTGTGGAGCCCAGCGATGTGTCAGTGGTGTTAGAGGACTCACTGGCGGAAAATTTACCGGAAAAGCTGCCCTCGAAGGATACACCAGAGACAGTGTCCACACCGGTTGAAAATGTACCGGAACGGGTCTCGACGCCGGCACCAAAGAGCCCTCTAGAGGAATCGACAACGGCATCGGCACCAGGCTCTGCGCCAGGCTCTGCGCCAGGCTCTACACCAGTCTCTGCGCCAGGATCCACGCCAGCGTCTACAGTGTCGACCCCGGTGAAAAAGACCCCGAAAAAGCGCAGAACTCCAAAAAAGAAGACCGGAGATACCCCTGAACCTAGTAAAGTGGAAGCGTCTGCAGAAAACGCCGAAAACGTCGAAGCTTCAAGCGTGGGAGTGACACAACGTGCGACTACACCTACTCCAGAGACAGCACCTGCAAAACCCGCCGATTCGCCGTCTTTTGGTCGTCTTTCGTCGGCAAAAGCCACCCAAATCAAACAGTTGCCTGCCGTGCAGCCGGTATCCACGATCATCGGGCTTTCGCACCAGCAGATCTACAAGATAAAGCTCACGGACGTCAAGGTGAAGACCATTGCAAATGTGCCCATGTCAAAGATGTGTAAAAATGCGTTGGAATTTGTCATGTCCGAAAACGAGGGCCTTTTCCTCGACGACACACGCACGTGCCAGTTTGTCGACTTGTGTACGAAGGTGGCATTGTATGAAGCGCCCGGGTTCAATGAGGTGACGAAACGTATCCCCGAGTTGTTGGAATGGGTGCCACAGTACGAGCCCTTGACGTTACAGCATACGAAAACGAACGTAACCATGTCGAACAAGCAGATTCATAAAAACAGCTTGGACTACACAGTGTTTGCGTTTTTCGGGCATATTATCGTTTGGGCCAACGAGCTCCAGCACTCAGCCAAGCTCCCTACAGTTTTTGAAAAATATGAGCTTGGTGTTGGCCGTGCTGATATTCTCAATTCGCTTGGTGGATACCATCTCTGGGACAGACTCCGGCGTGATAAGGCAATCAACACAAAACGATGGAAACATATCCAAAAATTTAGACAATTGTTTGCGTTTGAGGAAAACCAATTTGTGTTGATTTTACGGTGCATGAACCTTCGCGTGCCAGTGTGCTAGACTAGAAGCAAGCAAGGGTAAGAGACAGAGAACCGCTCATTTAGAAGAGAAGAAAGAAATGAACTAAAGAAATGAACTGAAGAAAAGAGGCCGATAGAAAGTGCCGACTTGTTGAATAGAAGATGAAGTTTACTAGACCAATGTCTAGAAATCTATGGGGATGGTTAGCATCTACGTGGGTTGTTAGAAATGCTGGCACTCGTGTGGCGAGAACGCACGGGTGCTGTGATGCTATTCGTCGACTGAAAACTATATTTATTATGATAACATGAAAATTAACTTAGCCCCTTCAACTTAGCTCTACTAGAGTTTATGGAGTCACTTAGTGTAATTGTTGGCATCGAGCCATTGGGTGATGCTTTCAGTATCACGCTTGGCCCAGTTGGATTTGGCAGTAATGATATCCAAGGATTGGGCCAAACTTTGGTCGAAACCCTTGGTGTTCTTTCCCTCGAAGAACTTGATGACGGCCTGCTTTTGGTCGTCGTGGGTGAATCCCGACGTAGCAATCGTCACAACTGATCCCAACATCGATAATCCTGGAGGCAACAACTTGTAGATGCCATCCCAGTTAGAAGTGAACCAGTTCCACAACTTCTCGGTACCCTTTCTGTGGGCTCTCAAGCCTTGCATTGGGATGTAGATGTCTTGAGGCTTGATAATATCCGTTTGCAATAAAAGCGACACCACCTTGTCGAGAACTTCTTCGTCTTCAAATCTTCCAAGAGCTCTTAATGCAGCGATCTTTTCTTCAATAGAGTCGGGGTTCAGGTAGATGCTAAAGAGCTGGTCATACACCTTAGAGTCACCACGCTTAGCGATGCTGTTGAACACAGCGGATCTGACATTAGGATGGATAGCCTGCTTGTCACCTGCAATAAATGCAGCGAAAGCCTTGTCAACATATGCAACGGCTTCTTTGTGGTTGGCACCGACAGCGGAGGCAAATAACAAAGACTTCAATTGCTCCTCGGCGAAAGAGTCGGATTCAGAGAATTCCCAGCCAACTTCCAGGAGTTTGGTTGAAGTCAAGTCAAGAATAAACTTTTTCAAGGCAGCGTTAATAGATTCATCCTCGAAGATCAAAGATGCACTGATTTTACCAATACTTCCCAAAGCAGCTTCCCACACGACGTAGTTAGACTCGTTGGACCAAGCCTTGACCAAGTTAAGTAAATCGGTCGACTTAATGAACCCAGAAGATGCCAAGGAAGCAGCATCGGAAACCAAACCAACACGATCCTCAACAGAGAGTTTTCCGGAGACACCAGCATTACCCAATTTGGTCCAACGCTCTGGCGAGTAAGCGGTACGGTAAACACCGGCCTGGTCAGCGTTGATCTTGTAGAAATCGTCTGTGACGTCGAGCAGAATCTTCTTGGATCTGGTATCCAAGACATGAGACTCGTCGATACCAGCCGAAGTCTTCAAGCCCAAGAAAACTGGGTATAAGGTCTCGTCCTCCTCTGGCTTGACATCAGCAGTAGCAAGGAATCTGTTTTGGGACACCGTCAACTCGGAGCCAGATTCCTCAACGTGGACAACTGGGAAACCAATCTTCTTGGTCCAGATGTCCATGACCTTCACGACATCCTTACCGCTGACTGCGCTTAAGGCCTCCCAGAGGTCAGAGGTTTGAGTGTTGCCCCACTTGTGCTTCTTCAAGTAGTTGGAGACACCCTTGATGAAGACATCTTCACCCAACCATCTAGAGATCATTTTCAACAAGGAGGAACCCTTGGAGTAGGAAATGGCGTCGAAGATCTGGTTAATTTCGTCAGCTCTCTTGACAGGCACCTCAATTGGATGGGAGGATCTCAAGGCATCCAAAGTCAAAGCTTGTTGCAAGGAGTCGGACACATAGGATTCCCACACCTTCCAGTCAGGGTACAAGGAGTCACATGCGTACCAGGACATCCAGGTGGCAAAACCTTCGTTCAACCAAAGACCATCCCAGAAGTCCATGGTGACCAAGTTACCAAACCACTGGTGAGCCAACTCGTGCATCACCACTTCAGTGACACGTTGCTTAGTGTTGACGTTGGTGTTTTCTGGGTCCAAGAGCAAGTCGACGGTTCTGTATGTGATCAAACCGAAGTTCTCCATAGCACCGGCAGAGAAGTCATGGATGGCAACCATATCCAATTTAGGCAATGGGTATGGAATGTCAAACTTGCCGTCGAAGAAAGAAAGGGTCTTAGCGGCGATATCAGCAGAGTAGTTACCCAAGTGCTCGGAGCCAGGAGTGGCCCACACCTTGATTGGCACGTTGTACGAGTTGTTCTCGACGTAACGCAAGTCACCAACAATGAAAGCAACCAAGTAGGTAGACATCAATGGGGTGGTGTTGAACAGGGTCTTCTTTTTGTTGTCCGCAAGGTCGGTGGTTTCCTTCACGTCCATGTTGGACAAGTGGACCAAAGACTTCTCGGAAATCAACGAGATGTCGAACTTGGCCTTGAGAGCAGGCTCGTCGAAGGATGGGAAGGCACGGCGACAGTCAGTGGGTTCCATCTGGGTGGTGGCCAAGTAGGCGGTTTTGCCATTCTCATCGGTGTAGGACGAACGGTAGAAACCGGCCATCTTGTCGTTCAAGATACCAGTGAAGGACAAGGATAACGAGGCAGCAGCCCCCGCAGCAACCTCGGAGGCCAAGGTGAATGTGGCGGTTTGTTTTTCCTCATCGTAAGAGATGTTAGACACGGCAGTTCCATTGAATTGGGCCGAGTGGATGTCGATTTCAATGGAGTTCAAGGTGATTTCCGTGGATGGCTCGTTCACCTGCAAGTCAATGGACAAGTCTCCGTTGAAGGTGAATTTGTCAAAGTCAGGCTCCAACGTAAGGTCATAGCGGAGCGGCTTGACGTTGGTAGGGAGCACTTCTCTCTGGTGATTGGTGGATGTGCACATTTCTGCAGTTTTATTGTTGTGAAGACAGCAGTATGGAAGGGCGGAGAAAGTAGAAAAATCCCGGCGGAGGTGCGCACGGCCTCCACTTATGGGGCCGGCCACAGTGCGGCAGCAAAGTCCGCGTTGTAGCGGTGGCGTGGCGGTGCGGCATGAGAGGAAGCCCCGAAAAGCCTGAAGCGTGGGTCGACGCACGCGCAAATGCATGGAGCCGTCAATGGCGGTGCCGTCTGGCCCAACGGAGCAAACCGTGCGGCCATGCCCGGGGTTATAACCATGAAGATATCTGTATCGATTGTTTTGTGTACAATGAGAGCCATTTGTAACGGGGGTCCCGGGGATGGCTAGGGAGTACGTAAATGAACCCGGGGTATTCGAGCCATGATTGTAATTTGTGTGAGACTTTGTTTGTGCCTTTGCTTGTGCCTTTATTTGTGCGGTGGCGATTGCGCGGGCAGAGCCGTTTGGGTGTGCCGTAGCCAAATGGTGAGCGGAGGTAGAAAGGTGATTTTGGTGCCACGCGGTGAGACGGCCCGCGGTGGGTGGCCCCGCAGCAACCTGATCCATGGCCCCATCCTGGAGCGCAATGTAGAGCCTCGCAGTAGCACGGCGTGAGCACGTACCATCGTCCAATAAAAGGCAAAAGAAGCAAGTAGTAGGGAAATATTCTAGAGACAGTGGTGCGAAAGTTTAGAGGAGTATGGATGGAACGCAGCGGAAGCGAGGAAAAAATGCAGCCTTTCTGCCGCCCCCCACATGTGGCCTGCCCGGTAAGCGCTAGACAGAAGGTTTCATGCCGTTTGTCGTAAAACGTATCTTGACGTATTTGTTAAATTTATTTAGTGTCGGGGTCGGTAAGTAGGTATTGATGGGAAACGAGATGTTGCTTACGGGGTTTGGAAAAGGGAAGTTTAAGGAGCGGCATCATGAAAAGAAGTAGTCATAAGAGGGGTAGGGAAATACGAGAACGAACGGCTTCAAAGAAGTGATGTCATGAATGTTATTTATATGTTTTTATATTGGCAACATGGTCTTTGTGAGGATTGGTGGTTATGGGGCCGCGTGCCGTGGGTGTGGGTGTGGGTGCGGGTGCGGGTGTGGGAATTTGGGCAGTACTTTGGGTTGCTTTGAATTTTCATAGGGCTTTATTTAGAGCGGAAACGAGAAACGAGATAAAGGATGAAGAAGTAAGGGGGAAAAAACAGCGATATTTTGCTTTGTGATAACTTTTTTGCACCCCTTTTTCCGACACTATTCGTGTTGATGGTTGGTTGACGCGGCCCAGGCGTGCGGCCACTACAGTGTATGCGCTTTCGCAGCTGTTACTTTATAATGAAAGGGACTCTATGTCGAGTAACTCAAAGCAGTAGGATACGTGCAAGGGAAAAAGAAAGAAAGGAGTGGTATTATTTTAATAAAAGAGCGTTGATCCTATATTTTATCTGGGTGATAACAAGAGGTGAATTGTTTGCGTATGCCGCTTTTCAAGGCACTTCGTAGGATTAAAAGGGACTCAATATTTGGGAACTTCGTGACAATTCACCAATATTTTAATTGATTGGAACTGGAAGCGGTATTATCTGCTGAGTAATTTTACACCATATTTCTCCCTTTCTGGGACAGAAACTATACTTTTCTCTACTGAAAATCAACAGCTTTTTTTGTATTTTCTCTTAGCAGGTAGCTGTATACTCTACAAGACTTGTTGAGCCATGTGTTTGATTTGGCCTGTTGAGCAAAATATTGCTCCTAAACGTTAGCGCATTTCAAATATCTCCAAACCTCTTACATCCCGAGCTTCTCATTTTGATGTCGTATATAGTTCCCGGAAAAGGCCACTTATTTCTCAAAAACATCATGTATGAAATTGTTATCTCTGTCCCGTTGAGTAGCACATAAGGTCCAGCAATTTCGCCCTCTAAATCACCTCTCAAATACATACTGCCAATTGGATATCCTTGGCGTACTAGTATTGATAACCACGATGAATTCTTAGATTGCACACTACTGAAGAACCCAGTCACTTTGTTACAAAAATGAATACCCGTGCAATCACCAGCGAAGGATCTTGATGTAATTAATCCAGAAGGAGCATTTTCGCAGCCACCAGAAAATTACCGTGCCAAACGAGAGAGCACATTTTCATCCACATGCACGGCGCAGAAGGTCTAGAAAATGAAAAGAAAAAAAAAATTTATACTTGTGGCCCCGAAAATTATCTTGGGCAAACGAATCATCGCTTCAGTAGCGTATTCACCATTGTTAGGCCTCCTCCGATACACGGACAAGCCCTGTAGCAGAAGCAATCTCATTCTTGGGTGCCTCCTGACGAGGTTAATACACCTTGTCCCGGTGCAGTACACTTCCAAATTGAAATATGGACCAAAAATGCTCGCCATTCAGTTTGCCTCGATAACAAATTTTCTGGAACAAAACGCCATGCAAATATGGAAAACTCTTAACTGATTAGACCTCCTCCATGATATACGTCCGTACGCGCGTCCGTGCGCGACCTGATTCCCTTTTCGACCCGCATACGGTGCACGCCTGCGCGCTAGAAAAAGTATAAATATCGCGGATCTCCCACCCTTGTTTTTTTTACAAGACCAGGGTACTTCTCATGTTTTTGAGGGTTCCCTCCCGGGCTCTTTTAGGAAAGCGAGCATGATTGATGAAAGCAAGAAAGAAATTTTTGAAGACGTACATCCTTTTCTTTTGTCGATTGTTCTTCTTTTTACGCTGAATCAGAAAGCGTAGGCCCGGGCCAGTTCGAAGTGTGGTTGGCTCGCCAGGTCTATTACTAGTAGTACAACCATACTTTTGAACTGTTTCAAGTCGTTTCAAGCTGGTCTAACAGTGAAGCAAGGGGTGTTTTTTGATGGTGGCTCCTCCCAGATTGCGGTAGACTTTGCTTGAATCCGGCTTGGAGGACAAGGGAGGTTGTTGAATGAAGCGGCGGTATATTTTCAATGCATATATTAGTGATAGGGTGCAAATAATGTGCATCGCCTCTCATAGTGATAATCTCCAGTGCTTGTCCGCTGCGCTGCAAGCATAGAAGGTCAAGACATTTCGTGGAATCTAGCAACTGTCGTGGGTCAGTGCGTTCCAGTTTTATTTTTTCTTGTCTATGCTGTCTGCGCCTAATCAATACTACACCTAACTTCGAAAGGTTTTCAAGAGGGGTTAAGTCAATGGCATCAAGTTCCTGAGGACGACCCCGGAGAGATGTATTTTACGGGTAAAAGGTCGGTTGATGACGTGAGAATCGGTATTCACTTTTTTTTTGTATATATTGATTATATGCTTTTTTTTTATTTGTTTGTAGTGTAGTTCGAGGAATTATTCTATGTGGTGTCAGGGGGCCGAACAAACTGGACACGACCACCTAATATGATATCTTGTCTATTCTTTTGAGGTTGAGGAGGAGGGGAGAAGGAAGTATTTCGCAATTTAAAGCATTTCGTGGATCATATCTAAAGTATTCTCTGTTTCGTAATATACTATCGAGTTTTAGGAGCCATGAAAAGCCCCAAAGTGGACACCGTACATTTGAGCAGTACACGACTTCCATATCTCTCGATTGAAAATACACCAAGCCAATTACCATAAAATAGAACCCTAAGCCTATTACTTCGTCTGGACTATATTTCATTTGCCGGTTAGCAGGCACCGTAATCACCATTTGAAAAATTCACACAGCAAGAGCATCCAAAAAGTTGATTTATTGAAAGGTAAAACTTTACTGTTTATTAAAAGTAGCAAAACCCCCATTCTTACATGTATATAAATATCTAGGGAGGAAACATCGGCTTTCTTCACGCCCTATTCTCTCCGATATATTACCTTTTTGGCATTTTCTTCTCGTGGGAGCCCGCAGGCCTAGACAGGTCTCTGATCTTTTCAAACCACCTGGATTTTATGTATTTCATGAATCATGCGGAATTAATATCATTCTACCACAAACTTCTGAGCTGAAACCCAAATTTAACGCATTCGTCGCCACTAGAGAAGTATTTCGCCACGAAAAACTCCCCATAAATTACACCAATATCCCCTAAAGTTTATTCACATAGGTCGTCTCTGACTTGAAGGATTCGTCACCAGATAACCAGCCAACAATGCCCTCGTGCAAAATTTCCACGTCCACCTTAGGTGCACCATTCGCCGCATCGGCATCAATCTTTTCCTTGGCCCATCCCCCCACAAAACTGGCTCTTTTGGCCGACAGATTACAGTGGATGATGATCTTCTCGGTTTCAGGATACTTCTCCAAAACAGGAGCAACAAGCTTTTCCTGGACATCTTCTGGGCCGTGGATTTTGGTGGCAGGAATGTGCACGGCCTTGGTGATGTAGGCTCTTTCGAGCTCGTTACGCAAATCAACCACCGTCACCGATTTGGGTGCTGTTTTGAGAGTCTCAAGAAGCTCCTCCTTAGGGATTCTGGGGGGCTCCACAGCCAGCTGCTTAGGCTCCCATTTTTCGATCCATTCAGGCACAGACGACATTTTTCTAAGCGAGATTTGGGCCACACATCTTTTGGAAACAAAAAAGGTCGGGGTTTTCACGAGGTATTTAACGAACATGAGATTTGGTTGATTTGGCTGATGGGATAAATTGGGTGCTATCTCGTGATCTTGGGCAATCCCCCTTATCGCGGCTGTGTGCAGGAAAACAGCCACAGTCGCCGGCATATACTGACACTGCGCGGTAAGATACACAACGTGCATGGAAAGACAACAAAGTTTGCGTGGAGATATTATTAATACAAGATAATAATAGATAATTATAGATCTAGTGTATGCGGTGGCGGGCAGCCTTATCAATATGCATTGATATGGACTATTAGTGGATTTACTTAATACAGAAATGGTTCTTGGTTGGAGGCAATTTGCTAACGTGTTTGTGCTGTTCGTTGGCACCAGTAGTAATTCCATCAAGAGTTTTTGGCCTTTAGTTGGGATCCTACAAGTGCCCTTTCAGATTCATGCTACATCTAGATGTTCTTTGAAAATCCCCTGTAAACCGATCCCCCGGGAATGATGGCCAATGCACGGTTAAATAAAATGTGGATTTCGCGAATCACGACAGAGAAGAAGTAAGCCCCACTACCAGCAAATAGTAGCCCAGCCAGTGAAGTACATCATAACCAGAACGTAAGAAAATGTTGTGAATTAAAGGAGATATGGCCTCATTGGGTGCTGACGTCTCCTAAATTTGCGATGATCATAACTATTTTGTTTTAAAGAATCATCATATTACTGGACGTTATTGTCAGAATGTCTTAGACACCCCTACCAATAACTAAAAACTATATACCATATAGAAAAAACCCTGTAACAGATGGCCACTTCACCCCGGGTGTTCAATCAAATAATTAAACGCAAAATCTTTCTCGTCTGGAAATGAATCCTCGTCCACATTTTTGCCCAAGATAAACCCAACACATTCGAATTATATTATGTCATCGTCCCGTCGGCATGATTTGCCTGAGCGCCTGCGATAACAGTCTTTTCAAAAGCAATTTCTCCATCCTCAGACTCCCGGTGCCTGACTGAATAAACCCTCTTCATGACTTTAACAAACCAGTTAAGATTACGTAGGTTAGCATAGGAAGTATCTTTTGGTGCAAGCATTTCTGTCAAGTTCATGTCATTTTTGAACCCGATTTTTCCCCATCAAAATTTGGAACACTCACATTGGTTATAAAGATGGAAAAGTGTTTGTTTTGAGTCAACCGGTTGACAGTATAAGGTGCATTGGAAGTACGTTTCGGTTATTGCCAAGTCATGGACCGGCACATGCGAACCATAGTTAAGTTGGTGTATGGCTGTAAGTTCGTGTCACAATAGCCATTCTTCTTTGTATAGAGCTTTCCAGAATTGTTTCCATCGCTTATTGCGTCTGATTTCCGGAAACATCTCCAGAAATCTTTTTGGGCACATAGCCGGTTCGTTCTCTTGTTTCTTCTTCCTCAACGATCATAATGTGTCTATTCCAAGTACTTTAGCTTCAGATTCAGTTATTATAACGCTTGTCGGAACCGCTCTTGCTCTGACCGGGTGTTCAAGGTATGCCTTAACTTCGCTATCACTGAGTACTTGACTCTCGCGCGGATCTCGGAATACTCTTGTTCTGTTTACCGCTTTGTACCACGCTTTGAGATACAATTGTTCATTGCGTGTAAATGTCCAGTTCAAAGTTTTCATGAATCTCTGTGATTCTTCAAGTAAGAAGTCCAACCATTCAAGGTTGGCAATGCGGTGAACTGGTATGTTTTTTTCCTTAAGAATTGAACTAAATGTGGGTAATTGGGGCCTTACGGTGATAGCTAGACAAGCACAATGAGAACAGCTGGTCGGAGATGACGATACATACACAGAAGGGTCAGATTGAAACAGCCACCCACAATTAGGAGAATTTTCCCTTGCTTGTACACATGCTCTTGTCCATAGAATTCCCTTTTCCCTTCTGTCCTAGTATATATACTAATATGTGCAGTAGAAGTGGAGGTTCAATCGTGATACAGCATCATTATAATCTCCACCCATAAGCTCAGGGCCCAGGTGGGGTAAACCGTTTCTTACAAAGCTTGAGCCTATTCTGCATGTCTCATACATATACTTTCCTATTGTTTAAACACCCCCCATCAGTACCACGCGACTGAGTTTGCCCACATGGACAACGTTCTCAGCCCCTACACTAACAGGTTCAACAGGAGCGGGTATCCCTCTTTTTGACACGATATCCACCCCACGCTACACAATTACAAAGTCCCAATACGCCATCGCATATTACATTTCACTGGCTATTGCATGTCTTGACCCACAAGTTACCCATACTCTCGTATCCATAAACCAGTTCATAAATGCACCCCTTTGGGCAAATTCAAAAGACAATAGCGTCTTTCAAGTGGAAAAGAGTTATTTCTGCATGGTTCACTTGCAGAAAATACGTGACAATAATTTCATGGGGCTGTCTTTCGATATTGTTGAAAAGCTCGTTCCAGGTCTCCAAAAGCTCAAACGACCGAGTGACGGTTTCAGAATACTCTGGGATTGTGGGATCGGGCTCACCATGCGCATCGTACAACTTCAAAAGCCTGACATTGAGTTGGATGGCTTTATAGATGAGACGCCGGGCCATGCCCGCATCCATTCTGTAGAAATCCATTAGAACGGCAGAATCTAACATGAACCGGAACATTTTCTCGGCATATATAAGCAGCACCAAGAAATCATAGCTCCAAGGGCTCACCCATTGGGCATTCCAACGAAGGTTTGCAAGTCTTTCTGCTAGAATGCGAGCCAGGAACCGGAACTCCTCGTGCTCAAATATGGTGTCGTGGATGAAATCCTTTAGGCCCATGATGAATTGGTCTAACTTCTCTTGAAACTTTTCGAAACTGATGGCAAAAGGCGTTTCTGACTCGCTGTCTATGCGGATGCTTTCAATGAATAATGGCTGGCTGGGCGACATTCGGTCGATATGGGGGAGTGGGAACGATATCACGCTGATGTTGGCAAATGCGAGGGGAGGCTGGTTTATTGCATTGGCTAATACAAACGATGCCACGAGTGTGACTAGCAGGACTGCTGGCGACAAACGTATCATTGGTGAAATGGTAGGTTTGGTCTGCGGTAATTTTAAAGTCAAAATAGTAGAATACTTTGGATTTGGACAGGTGGCCATTTTGATGGTAAAGACATTTTGAGTGGACCTCATAATAGTTCTCGCAAAGTTTCCTTTTTTTCATTGTTGTGAAGTTTGGGATTATTTGCGTATGGAATTATTGCTTTTCAGGTGGGAATGGCGGTTGGGGAGTGTGCCGGCGATAGATAAATGACCTTTGTCTTTGGTGTGGCTGGACTTCGTCAGTGTTTTTTGGTTTCCAGTGGGGTAACGTGGACCCGGGTAAAGTATGAAATGGGACATGTCCAGGGATGCTAAAATTGTTATATTCCTAGAAACTTTGGGTCTAAAAAACCCTTTGGTGTAATATATTTGAACGTTATTCCTGCCACATGAATTGCCTCCAACGGTTGTGTGATCCCCACCACCGGAGTGTGAATATTCGTCAGCTCAGAGACTACGTATACACCAAATAAATCGGGGTTGGAATCCTGAAATAAACGGATTTTATTCACGGCCTGTTAAAGTACATGACTTTATTCCACAACAATGATTGAGCTGGAAGGGCAGCAATCTTCTTCATTCATTCCAGTATTGCATTACCCCAAATGACTGAATTTAGTGAGTATTCCTCAGAAAGCCAGAGCCTACTCCGAATATGCCATAAACATGCACATTTTACAGAAAACATCCATTCAAAGTCATTTTCCATGTTTTCCAACACCATTTTTGGATATCTTGACATCCCATAGTTAACCTTTAGAGGGCGAGCACCGATGATATAGCTACGTCTACATTCTGAGATACAACCCGATTCCAATACGCCAAATTCCTTCTATATCCCGTCCACGAAGCTATACTGCTACCCCATTATACTCTCTGTCGGGTCTTCCGGAATACATCTCCAAAACTATTTATCCATGCCCTGAGGCCCTTCTTCTATGGGAGTAGCACGGGCACATTCAGCCTTTTCTTGCAACACTACCAAGGCATCCTCTATTGATTGATTTGCGTGGAAAACGCCACGATGACTTCCAGCGGCTGGTTATCCAACCCGTTAAAAACCTCATTCCATGAATTCAAAAGCTTAAAATACCGGGCAATGTTGTCGCAGTAGCCTTGTACGCCTGGATCAGGCTGGCCGTAGGGGTCATAAAACCTCAAAAGCCCCACATGGAGTTGCACCGCCTTATAAACTAGCCTTTGCGCCATCCCGCCATCGGGTGTGAAGTAATCCATGAAAAAGGCCGAATCCAACATGGTACGCAACATGGTTTCCGCATATTCAAGCTGAGCCAATACATCGAAGCCCCAGGGACTCGCCCATTGCGACTGCTCACGAAGGTGGGCAAGTTTCTGTGCTAGTATTTTCCACAGTAACCGGAACTCTGCTTCCTCAAACACCGTGTCGTGAATAAACGCCTTCAAACATGTTCGGAAGGCTTCCATTTTCGCTTGAAACTGTTCAAAAGTATAGTTTTGGGGCTCTGGTGGGTAGATCTCGATGCCCATGCCTTCAATATACAAGATGTTGGCGGGTGGCTCGGGGTGTACCTTTGGGTATGGGTGTCTTGGAAAAGAGATGGTGGTGGAATTTGCACACGCGTTACAGGAAAGGAACGAAAAAGACAAGACCACCCTAAGAAACGTTGTTGGGAAAAGAATTGGGTGTGAGAGTATCATCGATGGTGTGGGCTGGTGATGCGGGCTGGTGGTATGGGCTGGTGGTATTGCAAAGGGGCAAGTTGACAAAGGTGTGTTTTGTGGATATATATCATGAAGTGAAAGCGTACGCGTGTCAATTTCATTCGGTGAGAGGCATTCTGGACTGGAAAACTGGAACCTTGTTTCATTTCGCAAGTTGTACGATTTCCATGGCCATTGTTGGGAGATCTTCTCAAAATTGGCATTTGAATGCTGACTAAGTCCAAGCCACAAATCGCAGTGTTTTTCGAGCTATTGATATTCCAGTCATCTAGAAAATCGTTGGAATGCTAACATACTGCCTATTGGTTTTAGTGTATTAGAGACATTTAGCTATGATGAGTCCATTACGTAAGCTGGACACGCCAGTATTACTACGTTTCTAGAATGTCCCTTCTTATTCTTCAGAAACACCAGAGGTTAAGTACTACTCAGATTCTTGATCGGGTCTGCCTTGATGGATGAAAACTCCTGGCAGGTATGTTGATTTGGTAGTGTTTATGACAGAAACCACTGCCAAAGGAAGTTTTTCGTATGCATCCTACTACGTAGGAGATTGCGTAAGGTAATAGACGGTCCAACAAGATTATGCTCACCTTGAAGTTTACTGCTATTGTTTTATTTTCACAAAGCGGCCGCTTCAGTTGAAATGGTACTGCTGAAGAAAAGGATTTGATGGTGGTGACCTTCCTGTTCAGAATACATTAATAAGATGTATTGCAGGTGATGTTACATAACATTCCAATTCATCCATATGTACTTGTGATGTTTCTGTGCCACATTTCCTCTTTCAATTGTAGATCTTGGGTACGGCCCATCAATTGTGGTCAAACGTCGGAACTTTCAGAAGAAGTCCATCAAAAGAAAAAATAAAACCTCTAGTATAGAAGCTGGTATCAAAAGCTTGAACTATAAGAGCAGCGACATCTGGTAGCCAAGCTACAACTTGCTTGAAGTGAGAGTGTATGTTGTTTTGAAAGGGAACACGGGGTCCATGCGGTATGATACAGTAACATGTTAATTTTCTCGATCATACAGTTCACTGTTGAACTTTTTTTATATTAGAACATCCAGCAGAAGCAAGGGGCCAAGTCAGTACACGCAGAAGCTTAAAACACTAGAGTGGAACAGGCTTATCAATAATCGGCATTAGACCTTAGTTACAGTCAAAAATTCCCCTTTTTCGGGTGTACGCCTAAACGTATTCTTTTCATAACTCCACAAAGCTTTGTAAGTCCTTGTTCATGCGTATACGAACGGTCCAACATACCACGCATTAGGTGCTTGACACGTATTGCCTGTTATAGGATAAGCACCCACCATTTTCAAGGTGCAATTATTAATCTTTGCATCCACAAGGTTCCCCAATAAATACTATATTCCGGTGTGGAGAGTCTTTCTGTTCTCGCCACAGTGTTAGAAGATAGAAACTTCACGAGATGTTTGAACCCCAGGTGTCTCTGTCCATTCGGTGGTTCTGCTAGTATCAGTTAATTTATATACATCGCCATGCATCACGAGATTCGTTCCCTTATTGGAAGATACCTCCATAATTAGAATAGCAATGAGCGTCATTTGTATGACTGTAAAGTACCCCTGTCTAAAAAAGCATCATTACTCCTTATAACCACTCTAAACGACTGATCTCCATGCTAGTTATATTACGGAACCATTCACACACGGCATCGTACTGGTTGACCACCCAACAGTACCTCTTTATTTGCAACTACACCACCACGAAAAAGAAATTGTGCATACTCCGGTGAGCTCCCCTATCGTATATCCACAAGACTAGATACTTGAAGCGGGCCTGAAAGCTAGAGATCGGCATATAACATGGAAGTTACTGGGTAGGATGCACCCATAGTATTAGTACTGTTTTATTCCTGTGAATGCTTGCTACGCTTACCATACGAGGCTCGGTTTTCCTTCAAACCTCCAAGGCCCCAATCGGAAAATGTCTAGATATCTTTAGGTTATGCACGTTTTAGGGGCTATCGAATGCTTCTCAGGTCCCAACTTTAGAACCGCAAAAGTGAGTCACCACCATCACGCTGGTGTGATCCACTGAGTGTTGCAGACAGTCTGAGAGCTCAGAATACCCATTTTTCATACAGCCCTAGGAATCCGTCCAGGTTCCTATTTACATCCGTATTCATCTGGATTATTTCTCAAGGCTGGATATCCCATAAGCAAAGACTAATCTACTTTAGCCCCCTGGATCTTAACCTACCAGGAGGACATTTTGAAAACCAATCCCTGAAAAGTCCCATCATGACTCAGTTTGTTGGAAGTTCATCCCGGATGATTTGATTTGGGATGGCCCCCGGACACAAGGGAAGAATCGCACCACAGCATTGAATGTGCTAAATGGATGAATTGGAAGAAGGACAAACATATTCCTTTTTAAGAAAAATACTGTATTCGTGGATGAAAATAGAGCCCCACGCCTAGTGTTGCCATAGGACATGGATATAGTAGACCAGCCCCCTTATGGTATTGGGTTGTTGTCAGTATTGATTGGAGTGGACATATTGACTGCTTTTTTCACTAAAACATATATCTTCGAAACTTTTGTTGATATCCATATCTAGTAACACTATCGAACTAGAAAACAATATCTTCGGTAATTTTCTGTTTTTGGTGGCCAGGGCTGGAGCTGGTCCGCCTGTAGGGTGTCCCTCTACGTACAAGTATATTTTTAGGAAATCGTCAGGGGCTTAAATCCATCGAACCAAAACTTCTAGATTGGGTCAGGTATCTGAATCATTCCTTTTTCCTTGACTTGGCACGCACTCTGGCAAATGAGATCCGAATATCCCATGCCAGTCTCTCCAATAAAGTTCTATTCTGAGCCTTTCAACAAAAGCACAAGAAACAATTACAACGTAAAAAATCAAATCTCCTCTTCATCCTCGCTTGGGATCAAAGGGAATCACCTCGCTCACTTCTTCAGACACTCGGACTTCACTGGCATCAGTAGCCGTTATGCTATTGAACATTCCCACCGCTGGCTGGATAGTCATTTAAAGAACCAGCAAGGATGCTCACGTCGTCTCTGAGCAAGCTGACTTGCGAATAGTAAAATTCTTATCGTACTTGATCGAGCCTGTTTCGCTTGTGCGTGACTTAGTGCTTCACCCGAGAAATGACTCAGAAGGTGCCGACATTACCACCATATATAAGAAATGTTTTGCCATCCGGTGAATAGGTTCTTTCCTGGGCCTATAAAAGCCAACAGAAAGAGAGCACCGCCACCGAAATTGAGCCATTTGTTGCAGGATCTCCATCTCGTTGTCGCCCTCAATAATAACGGAGATTTGAACTACTGATACAGTCTGCTGTCCCGTAAAGACCGTGTATACCAACAACGCATCCAACACGGGCCCTCGTCAACTGCAACATGTGCTCCTTCGGCTCATACCCAAGTACGCCCTGGTCCTGCTCAGGCCTGAGCCTAGACTGCCGATCCCATTTGAACACGCTGGTCTTTGCGTCCAGCGAGGGCTGAAGCACATGGTCGCAGGCAAAGTTTTTACATTTATCGACCAATTAGGATATATGTTTTTAGTAAAGTACGTCCCGAGTGGGAATCAACATCTGGTAAGTGGCAAATATATTATTTTTTTTTTTTTTTAAAGAAATAGCTCAAAATACTTGTCGCTCAATTTCGTACTTCACTAATTGATCAACACTGGTTGTTGTTGGAGCTGCCCTCCCCGAATTACAATGAAACCTTGCAAGCATAAATCCTTTACAGGTCCGCCTTTTGTTTGTGTGATGATACGATATATGACTATTCAATTGGGCGGAAATGTATTGTTGCAACCAAAGAGAAATGGCAAAAAGACAAAGTTCTATATCAAAATCTCGCGTGTTGATCGTCCTAATGGACAGTAATATCGGTAAGAACGATTGGATTTTCTCCAAATCATCATCTTTGGCTCGTTAACCTCTCAAGCAAGCGGATGTTGGAATATGCTTGAGTTCCAGATCGAAGTTAAGGAAAACTGCTACAAATCGTTGAACTGTTTCCTTCAGTTCCTACATACCGTGGCGCTTTCTCCCATAATATGCTTAGTCTCTCCTAACCGGTCCGTTGGATCAAGTGAACACCGCTATCGGTCTCAATAATGTCGCTATATTCACCCACATTCAACGCAAACGTGGCCTCCTCAAATGCAGGCTGCATCTGGCCACGCCCGAAGAACCCCAAGTCTCCGCCCTTTGCGTGGGAAGAACAATCGCTTTCGTCGCGCGCCAAGTCTTCAAGGCTGATTTCCCCGTTAAGAATGCGTTTCTGGTGACTGCGCAAGGCAGCAATTGACTCGTCGCGCGAGAGGGACGTGCCCTCGGGACTCTTCCACGACGCCGGTCTTCTGGACGTCACGTTCTTGACAAGTAAGTGCAGAGCACGCACCTTTCCATCACCAGCAACCAAAGGCTTGTTGCCGTTCTGCTTATACTTGGCAATGTACGCAGCCACTTTGTCGGTGTCGCTTCCGTAAGGAGGCTCCCATGACGACTCACGAGTGGCCTGATTGAGGAAGTATGGCTCGTTATGAGTCTTGCTGAGTCTGATGCTCCATCCAGCAGGCAATCCCGTCTCCATTTCGATGCGTTTTTGTCAAGTCCGGTGCAATCTTGTAAGGTCTTGTGAGGTCTTTCAATGAACAGAAAGGCTCGGTGATAAAACGAGAGGTAATCCCAAAAAAATTGTGCGTTTTTGGCTGGTTGGTTTGGTCTGGAGGGTATTTTTCTGGTCGTAGTCCGTCTCCGTCTCATTGCATGTGCACCCGTGCCTCCCACAACCCTGCAAAAGTGCTGGGTGCAAGTACCCAGCGATACGTTTTCTGCAAAGCGAAGGATGGGGGTATCCAGGATATGCCTAGTTGAAGACTCTTCGCCTGTATGCCGTTTTGTGGCGATCTTCTTCTCCCACTTTGTGTTTTGTAATGCTGTGTTACCTAACCGGCACTCACTACGGCTCACTTAATGAGAAGCCACCAGGTGTACCAGATGCACGGCCCAAATCGGCAAAAATTTGACAGAAAAGACCCTCAATAGCGTCAGCGCCTGTTTGCAAAGTCTCCCTTTTTACCACCACGATAGGGTTCTTCTGGGGCGCCCTGCTGGGACACTTGAACAATATGTTAGTACGATGAACCGACAGTCACGTGACCTTGGCCGTGGCCGCGCCCTGCATCTTCCCCGGCGAAGCGTTCCTATCGAGCCGATGATGCAGCATCTCACGTGCGGACTTCCGTCTGCCCCAGAAGATCTGATAGCAATAAAGCTCATTCAGCTTCCGATAATTCCACCAAATTTCCGGCGAAAAGCAAAAAAAAGGCATTCCATAAATTGCCGGCCTTTAAATTCCCACACCGGATTTTTTTTTTACTACAACCACGCGGTGTTGGTGTCTGCTTGTCCCCCACGTTTGAGCTTCCACCGCCTCGCCACCAGAATCACAGCTTTGCAGCCCCGCCATGAGAAGATCTAGAGTCCGTGGCCCAAACTCCGCGTTAACCGAGTTCCTCCGTGTGGAAGGTATCACGGACGCGTTTCGACAACGACAGAACGAAGAAAATGGCTCTGCTGAAGAAACTCCTTCACCAGCTCGGACCACCTGGTTCACCCGGTCAGGCCGGGGGTCCAGAGGCGTGCAAAATGCCCTGGCCAATGTATCCAGCGACGAAAAGTCCGATACCGAGCTTCATGAAGCCAACAACGACGACGGCGACGATGACGATGACGATGCTGAAACCGCACAACTCCGGCTCTCGGATGATGATGACGACGACGATACCCAAAAAGTGGCCGATCTGTTTGGCCAAGAAGAAGACTGTGTTGACTGCGGGAACCCATTCACAGTGACAGTTTATTCCCGGTTTGTTGACACTTTGAAAGGGTACATTTGCGAGGACTGCAACGAGATTCTCAAGAAGAGAGAACGCACAGCACGTCAGAACCAGGCAAACGCCCGAAAGCGCCGCAAGAAACTCGCCAAGGCCCTCTTGGATAAGAAGACCGTGCGGATAGCATCCTTGCAAGATATCTGTATCCGGACGATTTCCAAAAACATCCAGGGGGTCGAGGTTTTGGGTGACATTGGCCAAGGCAACATCAACAAGATCCTGAAGATTCTTTCCAAAAACAGGTCGCTCGACGATTCTACAGTGACTCTTTTCCTCAACCCGGACTTGACAGCGCTCGAGTTCTGGGACTGCTCGAATGTGTCGAGCGATTCCTTCAATAAGATCGGCGCGTATTGCTCGCGTCTCGAGTCGCTTACGCTTTTCATGTGCGGCCAGTTCCACAACGACAATCTCTCCTATTACAAGGATAAGTTGCCAAATCTTAAGAAATTGGCCCTCAACGGTCCCTTCCTCATCAACGATCGGGTATGGCAAGATTACTTTGATAATGCCGTCTGTGACTTGCAAGAGTTCGAGATCAGAAACACCCACCGTTTTTCAAACGATTCGCTTATCTCTCTTCTAGAAAAACGGGGGGCAAACTTGACCCTGCTCAAACTTTCGAGGCTAGACGGCTTGGACTCGGCTGCCGTGTACGAACTCATTCCCGAGTACATCACTGCGGGCAAACTCGTTTCCTTGGAATTGTCCCATCCTCATAAGCCCGAATTAATCTCCGACGACTTGCTCATCCACATTCTTGCCATCACCGGTGAATCCTTGAAGCACCTAAACGTGGATGGCTGCACCGGGTTAACCGACACGTTTTTGGTGGAGGGCGTAGCCAAGTTCTGTCCCAGCTTGGAGCTGCTTTCCATGAGAAACCTTGAGCTGGTGTCTGACGACGGGTTTGTTGAGGCGTGGCAAGAATTTGCCGCCATAAATTACGGAGGCCTCGTCAATGTGGACTTTACCAAGTGCACTGGTTTGGGTGACCGTGCGGCCCATGCATTGTTGGCACATTCGGCCAATACCTTGGTGGAGCTTTCGCTCAATTCGCTCAACAAACTAACCAAAGACTTCTGGATGCAACTTTTGACCGATGCTAAACATGGACAGGAGGGTACCCGCGTGTTCTCAAAGGTCTCGCTTCCTCTTCTCACCAAGCTCGATGTTGGGTTTGTGAGAAGTTTTGACGACCAGGTGGCTGAAAACATATCACAGCAATGTACAAAGTTGGCCATTCTCGAGGTTTTTGGAAACAATAGATGTACCAGCAAAGCCCACACCCGGCCGGAACTCTTGGTTATTGGAAGACAAGGCGAAGACATATAGACGTGTAAATAGAAAAGTTTTCAGCTTTCGGGGAGTGCCCTTTTTGGGTAGACCGTCAGTCAGTCGACATTATAGTATAGTAACGTGACATGGACAATTCAATTCTAATCAATTGAACAAGACCCGTGCGTTCGATGCGTTAGCACAAAAAAAAACCTACTCGTCAGGGTAGTGAATAGCAGCAGCAGCTTTGTCCAAGTTTCTGAATGTGGGCAAAGCGGGAGGCACAATGGTATCGTCAAGCAACGAGATCCAGGAACCACCCATAAGCGGATTAGTGATTTCAGGCATGGCCTCTACAAAAACACCCGGGTGGGACAAATGCTTGGATCTCATCTTCATGAGGGCATCTTCTTCGGACTGACTCGGGCCACTGTTCTTATGGTCGAAAACCATATAGTTGTTTTTCGCAATTCGTGCCCGGGCAGCCCTATTGACATGCAAATCGTCGGATTTCTCCGCACTAATGGTGACAAGAATGTCCAAGTAGTTTTCTTTGCCCAGAAGCGACGCCGCCTGGGCCAAGTTTGCACACGTTACCTCATAATAGATGTCGAGGAAGGCATCCACCGCCATCTTGGGCAACGCAGTGGCGGTTTTGATGTATTTGACAATGGCGCGCAAGTTGACCAAGTTCTGGTGCTTGTAGCCTTCAAATTCCACGAAAAACCGCCAAAACTGCACCGAGCGGGAAAACGCCGCCTCCACGTGATACCGGTTGTAGAACTTCCGGATCGCAGACGTGTCTTCTGGGTCGTCCTGTAAAAGGCGTAATAAGTGCACCGCAACAACACAAATTCCATCGTCGTTGAGATATTTCGACACCGAGGCAGTTTGTGTGGGCTTTAGTTCGTTTGTTTTTTTGGCGGCCTCGGCGCTAGCTAAAGAATTCTGTCCCGATGTTTCGCCGGCACCTGGTCTGTGTCCAGTCTCTTTCTTATACCGATCCACACGGCTGAAGTAGTTCGTGACAAGTCCCTCTAGTGCTCGAATCACTTCGGTTTCCGGAACCAGTTCTGCCCATAGCGTAAAGATTTGTGTGAGTTCATGGACATAAGCGGTTTTGACGTAAATTCTTGCACCCGTTATCCCAGAATAGAGGCGCAAGGTGTCAAACAAGAAGTCATTGGCGGCATCAAAACTCTTTTCGCGTAAGAGCATCTGCCCGTACTTTTCCCGCATTTTGGTCTCTTCCAAGGGCAAAAACGTGAAGATGGCTTTCTTATATATCGTAGTGCGGGTATCAAGGGAAACTTCCGGGGAAGGGGCGTTTTGCTCGACAAAATCGATGTATTTATACCAGAGATCAGCGTTTCCGCAGTTTGGCACCAATGCCCGTTCAAAAAGACTCACCACCAAAGCATACTGGAGGGCCCTTTCTGTGTCGAAGCTACAGGTCCGAAAGGCGTCGATTTCTGCATCCAAATACTTGCGCCATTCGCATGTCTGGGCTTCTATGGCCGCACGGTCCACCATGGAGAACTCCTGAATCGTCAAGGCGGCCTCAAACGGCCATTTCTTTGTCACATGGGCCTGTGTACGCGAGAACACGTCGTAGGAAAAGGTGTCGATGAGTTGACGCAGTTCAATCACCGAAAGTTCATCTGGCTGGGTTTTTCCAAACACCTCGAGGTACTTGGGAAGGTCCTTGGGGTCCAAGATGTCGGAAACAGAAAAAGATTTGCTGATTTCGGTGAATTCGTTATAGTATTGTGCGTACTGGTAAAGCGGGATACGGATAAGGCGCAAATACACCTTAAGGAGGTCCTTCGAAGGACCGTTTTCTGCAGAAGCACTCTCAAACTCAATGTACTTGTTCCAGAAGGGATCTGAGTTGAAGTTCATTCCAATGGCATCTGCTGCACGGGCAAATTCGGCACGAAGTTTGTGTTTATGAGTGGATGCTTTTTGAGCAGATGAAATGGGGGTCTTGTCTTGCACCTTCGAGGTACTGGGTACCTGGGAGGCGTTTGGGGTTGAGGCAGAAGGTTCAACAGCATCTTTTGAGCCTTTTTCGGCAGAAGTTTGGTGTTCTTTGGTTGAATCCTGTGGTTCTTGTGCGTCCTTGTCGGATTCTAACACTGGGGTTTCAACGGTGGTCAAAGCACTCAAGTATTCGACCCAGAGCAGCACGCTTTGCGGGTATTCATCCACGGCCCGTTTCAAGCAGCGCACAGACTCGTCAGTGCCTGCCATTTTATACTGTAGAAGCAGAAACTGGCGCCAGTGTTGTGCCAGGTAAGGGAAGCGCAGCAAGAACATGGAAAAGGCCGCTTTTGTGGCAGCGTGTGTGGCGTTGGCGGCTTCTTTGGATGCCGACGTGGACCACGAGTCCTCCAAAACCTTGAATAGCGCATCCCATTTGCGCCAGTTGTCTTTGTCGGCAATTGCAGCGGCCTTGAGTTGATCCCATTTCTCGGGCCTGTTCTTGGGCCGCAGGGGCAATTTCAGGGCTGTGTTTGAGTCCAGCGTGAGGGATTCCGGTGTCGGGGCTAGGTCATGGGGCATGTATGAAGCAGACATGTTAGGATGGGCGGTTTTTTAAACAAAAAAGGTGGTTTTCGTGTGTGTTTGACGGCCCTGAAGTTTGTTCTTTTGGGTGAGAATAGGGCCAATGTGGTGTTAGTGCGTGATGGCCGGGGCCAGGGCCAGGACGAAAGCTGGGGCCAACACTGGGCCAACACTGGGGCCAACACTGTGCGCGACTAGGAACAAGAGGGCCAAAAGTGAGCGACACCACAACAGATTAAGCCCAGCCAATTTAAATGATGAGGTTGTGTTTTTTAAATTTTTATAATTATTTGCGTCATTGAGGTTGTTTTCTGTGTTTTAACCTTTTTTTTCACATGGAAAGTGTATGTGTGGTGTTTTTCGTACGGGTTTCTGGGCCATAGTATGGCAGGGTCCTGGTTTGGGTATTATTTTGCCATGTATACAAGTAGAGGGTATTCTTGAGGGTTTTAAAATAATGCTTAAATTTTTGTGTTCTGGTGATTTTCAAACGAAACCACGTTTTCTATTTTCTAAGAAATAGACTAAGCTTCCAAATACGTCGGTGTATCAACAGGCGTGATTGTTTCTCATATTGCACCACATAAGATATTTTCGGGAGGAAGGCGGAAATATGGTTTTATTTTTGAATTCATTGGAGGAAATATCCTGAGGCGATAAAGACGTCTGGCTTTTTGGTTTCCCGGTTATCAACACAATAGATGATGATTTCGCTTTGGCTCTTTGTTCTCCAAAAGGGTGATCAAGAAACCCACAGGTGTACACCGTTATATATTTTACAATTCCTTACTGTGGAGGTCCAACCGGGAATTAGACGTGCCGAGTAATGGGTATTACACACCCAAGATTCTGCCCAAGCCCCAAAATATTAGCAAAAACTTCTAAAAATGGTCAACACCGCTTTCACCGACAGATTAAGTGCTCATTTAAGAGACATGCCCATCAAAAGCGTTTCAGAATGATTCGTTAAAACATAAAAAGGTTAGGGATATCGATACAATTATATAGACATACATAGAAGGGATGAATAGGCTGCGAATAAACCACTTCTGTCCATCTGATACGTATGTGAATGGAGTTGTGAATGTAGTACGACGTTGTCTCTGAATCTTCCAAACAGTCAACATCTTCTTGGTCAATCAGCCCGTGGGAAGGCTCACGAAGTAGATCAAGAGTATTAACTAATTCAAATTAAATCCTTTAACATTCAAACTGAATTATTTACTTGTCCTTTCGCCTTGAAAGATTCGTCCAAGGACTCAATACTCTTAGCATCTAGACAAGAGCTGTTTCCCGTTTAAATCTTTTTTATAAACCGCTAGTCAAGAATTTGAAGGTGTTTTTACAAACAACAATTTGAACTGCTTTAGGACCAGGTGTTGTGAAGCAGTTATGTGTAATAGTATTATAAAAAGCCATAAGTATTACAGTGTTTCCATAATTAATTACAATTTCCCGCAACTTTGGGGCTGCATATATATGTTGTATCCTGCATGGTGTGTGTTTTGTCGTGTGTTTACCGAAAGCCCATCCCATAAAACATTTTCCTTTCGCTCCCCGTAATTTTCGGTTACGGCCACACCACGAAGAGAACACTGTTTCCCGTCCGATCAACGTTAGTTAAGCTTCGTAGGGCCGCACTGAGTAGTGTAGTGGGAGACCATATGCGAAATTGCGGTGCTGTAATCTTTTTTGTTCGATAATCTTATCTGTACAATTTATTATACCTGTTTTTTGGTGGGACGTGGGAGGAAATTTCAACATTGCGAAAGGGTTCTGTTGCGATTGAAGATTTCAAGAAGATCTCAATAATTTCGTGAAAAAAGGTTAAAAAAATGACACCATCCGGTCTCTATAGTTCTTTTTTTATTTTCTACCGAGATGTGCTTTGATGGCAACTTTTCAGCAATAATCCAAAATTCCTTGAATTCCGACGAAAACGTTGATTGTTCAATTCATCACCCCCATCTTTTACCCATTTACGGTACGCGCGTACTTACGGTGTGCGCATTCACGACGTAGGTCGTAAGGTTAAATTGGAAGGGTAGCTTTTCCACTGGCAAAACAATTAATCACCCATAAAGACATAAATGCCTTGGACTGTGCATGATCTCTTGTAGTAAATTTCTATCTAGCCTCAAAGAAGTGGTGGAATATCCGGGGATATCTGAGGACATGTTTTTGGTGTGAATATTTGTTCGGGGAATGTGTCCAGTTGACGAGGAGTACACTGTTCTCAATGAATGTCCATGAGGGTGTTTGTTGTGAAAAACAGTTTATGCCCAACTTTTAGGTTCTTGTATTTTGCTGAATAGTCTCAAAAGTCTCATTCCATATTTCTTCTTAACATGAGAATTTTTTTTTGATGATAATTGTATTGACGGGGATACTTTTCTAGTCGGAGAATACTTCAAAAGATGATAGAATATTGGTATTTTTGGGCCACTAGCACAATATTTCTTCCTATAGAGTGTACTTGATTCCATCCATGGCTCTTTTTTTTAGTTTTGAGTGGAAATTGAAATCTCTTCGAGAGATGTTATTATACGCTTGCAAAGTTATTCTTGTCGGATACTGGATTCGAGAAAGGGTCAGAATTAACTGGAAATGGTGTTGGTTTCCAGAATCGTAAATTGCCCAGATACCCAAACCACCCAAATCTTGACTATCTCGTCGCCAGTTCAAAATCTTTTGATACCCCTTCTTTTTTACCAAATTACACCATAACCATCAAAATATTACACCAAACCCTCCAAGATATTATACTAACACAGCCTTAGGGTGATTGCTGCCAACTTATTACGCCTCGTCTCGTTTTCGCGATTTGCCCCAGAAATAGCCAGCCCAGTTAGTTTTAGGCCCTACGCTCTTTCGATATTTGCAACCGGCGCTTTTCCCTCGAAAGGTGATTTTTTTTTTTTTTTTTTTTTGTTTTTTTGTTTTGTTCATCAATATTTCCCCTATAAAAAGCAAACTTCTCACTTATTTTCTTACCCTTACTCCCCTCCATGCCTATCACTTGGAGCGTTTTTACCCACGCCTGCTGCGGGCCTCACTAATCAAAGAATTCGCACCCCCGCTTTGGCCCCACGGCCTTGGCCCCAAGGCCTCATCGGGCATACACTATGGCCCACCGTTTACTTATCACCATTTATCACTATCCATCACTAGAAAAACACACACCACAGGGAAAATGTCGGATATTAAATTGGTCACGCCATTTACAGCCTCGTGCAATAACCACCAGCTGCTTCTAAATCTTTTAAAACAAAAACCGGCCCCCGTTTCGGCGCCTCTTCGGGTTTTCCAGGTGCCTGTGCATAAGGATGTTGATGTGGAAGACATCATCGGCCAGAACGACCGCAAAATGCCGGAACTCGCCCTCAAGACGCCCCAGGACAACTCTAGGGAGTCTGCCGGTGACGCTGGTGTGCTGGACGATGTTGCCGAAGACGCTTCTGTGGACGAAACGCCGTCGTGTTTCATAGACCTCGGGTCGTTCCGGCCCAACAATAGACTCGAGCAAGTCACCACGGTTTTCCTCCAGGATTTCCCTTCTCTTCGACCCAAACAGGTGGAAAAGGTGTTCTCCATAATTGCCCACGCGTGTCCCATGGACATTGCCAAAGAATTCCGCTTTTCGGTCATGGCGGAGTCCATCAACGATACTCGTGGCGTGTTTGTGCGTTTCTCCAGCGTGAAAATGACCCAATGGGCCAAGAAAGTGGCCCCCACCATTCTCCCAGATATCACCGCGGTGTTTGATGAGAATCTAGACCCACTAGCCGGCGCTTCTGACACTCCCGGCGCTTCTGACACTCCCGAAACAGAAACTCTGGCGTTGACAACTGTAGCTGCCACTATCGCGGCAATCTTCGCCAATAAGAAACTATATAGCCGTGGCTCGGGCCGTAGCGGCACCGAGGATCTTGATGAAGTCATGCAGTACTACAGAACGTATAAAGTGGAGAATTCCGAGCTTGTGGAAGTGCCAAAAGAGTTGAAGCTGGTGATTGTAAGAGATATCATCAAGTTCCGTGCCAAGGTGTTGACTATCGAGCGTGAAGCCCGTAAGAAAGAAATCGAGAAGGAGCGCCGCAAGGCCAAGTTGCGTCTCACCCTGATTTTCGAGGGAATCCGTGCTTCTGCTGCAAAAGATGACAAGTCAGAATCATCAGCAACCCTTGCACGTGAGCCTGGCCATGAAAAGGAACCCGCGGCTCTTGTGAACCCTCTCGATACCTTGTCTGATGCTGAGTATGCCGCCTACGTAGCCGCCGAGGAAAAGAAGCGCCACGAAGCTCACTACCACGCCCAGTACATGGAATTACGTGCACTTGAGGATGGAGAAAAGGCCATGCTTCTCGAGAGGCTCCACGGGGCCCGCAACTACGAGCTGGCGTTGATTGAAAACAAGCTCGCACATATGGACGAGTTCAAGATGTTTGAGGACGGCTCTGCTGTCAGCGGTTTCTCTGCTGCCGTCGGGGCCAAGATAAACCTCTACTATAATAATCACGGCGAGTACCTTCGACTCCGCAACCATGAGCGAAGCAAGGAGGAGGCTATGGATGAGGCCGACCGTGTTGAGGAGGCGGCCCATCCACAAACACAACCCCCAACACAAACGAAGCTGCAAAATCAGCCACCCATCCAAAAGCCCACCGCACTGCAAGCTCCACCACAGCCACAAACTGCTTTGTCGGCATCTTCGAAATCGCTGTCTATACTGGAGTCACCCGTGTCTACTACACCCGGCTCTACTGCAACTCCTGTCGGCAACGTTATGGCACCTGAAAAGGAGACTTTGTCGGCGGTTACATCTTCTGTGGTTGTTTCGGCATTGTCGGAACCTGTATTGCAGGCATTGAAGGAGAAAATCGGCAGCTTGATTGAGGAGTTTTTGGGTATTCGGGAGGACTTGTTGATCGACTTCATCTACGACTTTGTCCTTGAGAACAACTTGGCGAGGGGCGACGATCTAATCACAGAGCTCCAGGAAACATTGGATGAGGACTCCAAGACGGTCGTGGACCAGCTTCATGAATATATTGCCTCACTATAACTTACGAATATAATGCATGTACTTATAACTAATACAAAAAGAGTAGACTACAAATTTGAACAAGAGTATAAACAAGAGTCGATATTAAATTATTTGGGTATAAACGAGATTCTTGGGCTTGAGGAGACCAGAATGCCTTGTGTTTTTGCTGGCTAATGAGACCAGCCCAATGAATTCAGTGTATTCACTGGACTCGAGATAGGGGGCCTATCTGAGAATTCACTTTCGGAGTCTGAAGGAGGAAGTTCAACACTCTTTTTCTTCTTGTATCTTCTGAACAACAAAATCATCAAAGCCATGTAGGCAAATGTTCCAACGGATGCGCCTATTACAATACCCCCCACAGTGCCGCTATTCAGCTTTTGATATGTGGTTCCGGAGTCCAACGACCCATTTCCCAAAGAAATAGTGCTGCTAGTCAGGGTGCTTGTCAGGAGTCCAGTAATAGGGATTCTGTTGTCTATCATCAGAGCCAACATTCTATTTGTCGCATCGGGATTATTGTAGAGCTTTGAGTCGGTCGACAAAATAAGTGATTGCAATGAGCTGATTGCATTGTAAGGGAAATACACCTCAGCGACGGTAATCACGTAATCTACTCCTGCTGCGGAGTATGGAACAAGACTCTTCACGGTCACGTTCGCGAATAATGCCTCATTTGTAAAACTGTACTTCAAAACTTGGGGCAAATATTGGAAGATCTGTGCAGAAGATAAAGAATTACGCACAACAAAAGGATAATTCAATTCTTGCTTGAAGCCAATTGTCACAACGCCGTAGCCTTCTCCAGGAACAGATGTCGCCTGAGGGGTAATTGCCCGGGGAAGTCCTGAAGTTTGCGTAGCTGGGGCTGTTGCCGTCTCTGCAGTCACAATACTGCCTGAAGTTGTGTCTGCGATAATCTCAGTTGGGACCCAGTTGCTTGTGGAGCTTCCTGTTGAACTAGAGTACCTGGCACTTGAAGGTGCTGAAGTGATAGCTGAGGGCACAACCATAGGTGTAGAGGAAGCAGATTCACTGTTTACGCCGGCAGAAGTGGTGAAGGAGGGACCAGCATTGGATATACCAGTACTATCAACTGGAAGACTCACTGGTCCCGATGATGATGGCAGCGAAACGATTGCACTTTCGGTACCTGGAGATGAAGTCTGAGAGTAGGAGTCGTACGCACTAGTGGTAATACTTCCAGATGCCACACTCTGTGTGCCAGCAACACTTGATACCTCAGTAGCAAGCGATCCACTCTGTAAAGATTCAATACCACTAGCCCAGCTAGAAGTAGGTATAACACCACTCATTGATGAAGGCAACTGACTTGCAGCCGATTGAAGCGCAGACGATGTACTTGGGGTAAATGACTGCACATCCCCGGTATAGCTACTTCCAGCTGAAGTCAGGTTGGAGCTTGCTTCAGGAATCACACTTGCGATCAGACTCAAATATTCAGACGAGTATGATGCAGATGCAGATGGAAATGCAGATACCACAGGTATGCCTGAGCTGGCAGGTGCAGATGAAGATGCTTCAGGGAAGACTGAGCTGACGTGTGCAGATGAAGATGCCATGGGTATGCCTGAGCTTACGGGTGCAGATGAAGATGCTTCAGGGAAGACTGAGCTCACAGGTGCAGATGAAGATGCTTCAGGGAAGACCGAGCTGACAGGTGCAGATGAAGATGCTTCAGGGAAGACTGAGCTCACAGGTGCAGATGAAGATGCTTCAGGGAAGACCGAGCTGACAGGTGCGGATGAAGATGCTTCAGGGAAGCCCGAGCTGACAGGTGCAGATGAAGATGCTTCAGGGAAGACCGAGCTGACAGGTGCAGATGAAGATGCTTCAGGGAAGACCGAGCTGACATGTGCAGATGAAGATGCTTCAGGGAAGACTGAGCTGACAGGTGCAGATGAAGATGCTTCGGGTAAGACTGAGCTGACAGGTGCAGATGCCACAGGTATCCCTGAGCTGGCATTTCCAGATGCAGATGGCAAGACACTTGCCAGAGGTGTAGGCAACAAATCCGAGGAGGTTGGAACCTCGTGAGAAACAGAAAGAGGTTTCTGGGATGAGTATACGTCGGAGGATGGCCCAGTTTGTAACGATTCAGAGTCGCTCAAGGTAGATGAAGCAATTGACCCAAAGCTTGAGAAAGAGGACACGCCATCCGAAGTGGAGGATTGTGCTGACGCGACATTGGATGAGCCAAAAGCTGATGAGGAAGGAGAATATGTTGACAAGCTTGAAGGTTTCGACACAGAAGATGATGGTATTGACGACGAGGACTGTGTCCACAGAGATGAAGACATAACCGAAGAGGTTCCCGAAGAAGATTGGAGCGCCTTCGAGGTCTCGCTGGAGGAAGGCGCGCTTGATGACACGCTTGATGACACGCTTGTAGATGAGCTTGTAGATGAGCTTAAAGTAATAGGGGCAGTACTGTTGAACAAAGGATCAATTTCAGATGCCGAAATTGTAGAAAAGCTAGATGAACTCAGTCGAGATTCGGACTGGCTGGAACTCTTTGTTGCCATCGCAGAACTGGTGAACCTATCCGAAGACAGAAGTGAGCTTGAAGGAAATGTTCTAGGAGCTTCCGAAGTAAGCGAAGACAGTGACAGTGTACTTGAGCTTGAAACCATTGCTGTTGAGTCAAAATTGAGAGAGCTTGCCAGTAAGAATGACTTCGATAACTCACTTGAAGACGACCCCGCGAGGAAGGCGGATGCATGTGGAGTATTAGAAGAGCTTTCACTTGAACTTGAGGATATCGGAGCTTTAGAAATCACTGGAGTCGAACTAACGCCTAGCGTTCTAGCTCCCGGTGTCAGGTATGATGAGCTTTCGCTCAGGGACAGGGATTTATCAGTGACCAGACTCAGAGAAAGTGCCTCATGGAATGGGCTAGGTTGTGTGGACAGGGACAGCAGTGATTCCAGCAGACTGGCCGATAATGTTGAGTTATAGTTACCATTTAAAAACGAGTTGACGAGCCGCTGCATGTAGTTATCCGTGGTAACGGGACGCAGCGGCGGCACTCGAGGAAACAAGCGCCATCACCAAGGCGTATTGGCTCAAAAAAGAAAGTTTCATGGCGAAGAAAAGAAAATGTGGGTGGGTGTAAAGAACGACTGGGGTTGGAAAAAGAGAGCAATGGTAGCGAACGACTTATCGAAAAGATATGGAAGAATTCCGTAAACAAAATAGCGTGGGGATATTTTTTTCTTCAAACAAAAAAAAAATTAAAGGGAAATGGGAATGGAAAAAAAAAAAAGGAAACTGTAGCTCACTCCATAAACGAGATTTCGGCAAAGAACCACGCGGAAATTTTTTGTGCTAGCAGGTATAACAATGAAAAACAATAAAGTTTTCGCAACGTGACTTGTGCCGGCGGTTAGCGAGGGGGAAAAAAAAGAGAGCGATGTGCGAACAGACAAACGACAGTAATCTGATTCCGATCGGATCTTTCTTTTAAGAGATTTCCTTGAAGGGCAAAGTCGCAGAGTAGAGATTTAGCTAGTCAAAGAAAATCGGAAAACGAAAGTTGGTGTTGTGGCGAACGCCTTGTTGGGCGAGATGAATGGTAGTAACAAAGGTTAAAAAAGTGTGTGGAGGAACACGGAGGGGGAGAAACGACACTTATGAAGGGGTCTCTGAAGGGGGGCGGTGCGCGCAATTGCGGTGGAGAAGTGATTGTGGAGTGCACAGACGCACGAGGATTGGGAGAAAAATCATTCGAATAAAGAAGAGACGCACTACGCTATCGCCAAGAACGTACATTTGTCGCAGTGTGCCTGCATACGGGGCCAACGCCGAGGACGACATTCCCAAAACGGGAACTCCACGCTGATGGTCATTCCGAGTTGAAGTTTCAGAATACGCACGGTTCGAGCGCGTCTACAAGACACCGTGGCGCCAGGTTATGACACTGCAATACAGCAATACAGAAATACAGTAATACAGCAATACGGAAATACAGCAATACAGCAATAAAGAAATACAGAAATACAGCAATATAGCAAAACAGCAATTTCCATGTAAATCAGATATACTACTTGACAGGGTCCCCTTTCTTAGAGGAAATAATGGTTTCTCTCCATTTTTTCCCACAACACTCTTTTTTTTATGACTATGGAAATATAACCAACAGAACCCCCGCTTCCGTTAAGAGAAGTAGTGCGGTGATATCGGGATGGTTTGTCTGAAACAAATCTTCATTAACCACCCCAACCTCCGCTCTAATTTGGCGAAAAAAACCCAGAAAATTCAACAGGCTTCAATTCCATGACCTATGAAAATAGTACGATGCTCTCGAATCTTGGAGCTTTGGCAACCAAAGCGAAAGCTAGGTAACGAAGGCCTTGGCAAGACGGCAAGAACAGATACTTTCAAGCAAAAAATAGAGTCACATTTACATGTTTTGTGCTACCATTACCATAAAAAACCGCTGATATTACAAGAACCGACATATATATTGATTCCTAGTAAGTTGCTTGTGCATATGAAATAGCTGGATATTGCGAAGCCCGGCGTGGCCCGGACAAACTCCAATTTATTGTAGAATCCTGTGGAGATTTCTTAAGGCACAGGATGAATTTTTTATCAAGCCAAAAGGATTTATGGTAGTAAAATACAAATAATGAAAACTGCCCTAAATTCCAGGAAATTAAGTTGGATTTTGCTTATCATCCCGTATGGGCGTATTCTCTGGAAGTTCATTCTTGACGTACTTTGTGGCATGGCACAGCAATTCTAGGCCCCATGCAAGTGTCTTTTTTTCTCTGCCTTGGACAACGGTGCGACGCAGGTACCGCCTTGGAACAAGTACGAGGCATGGAAACACGATATGCTCTCCCCATGGAGGTACCGATCTATGTCGAGCCCAAGAAAATTCTGGGTTGGACATGACGTCTCCCTCTATTTCCTTGCACTTTTTCTTAGTACTTCCAAAAGAAAAAACCCCAAAAGAAAACCCCCAAAAGATCTTTTTTCTCCTCCAATATCGCGTGATATGGACATCTAAGTTGGTGTTTGCAATAGCAAAGCGTGCATGTGCGACACACATAAGTTCTCGGTTACCTTCCCCAATGCCCGGTGCAGTCTGGTCGCGCTCAAGCCGTCGTCGTTGGCCCAAAAATTTAGATTTAATCGATACAATCACCCCAACGTAAGCAAGTTTTAGTGGCCCATGGATTGAATCCAGGGTTTTCTTAAACCGACCCTTCTCATGTCGTAACTTTTATGTGTGAATATTTAGCAGCTTGCAAAATGTGGGCTGATGGAAAGGTTTTTTTTTTTTTTTTCTTTTTTTTCTTTTTTGTTTGTTTGTTTGTATGTCTTCCCGATTCGTCTGTTGCTTAAATTTTCGCGAAGTACACACGCCAGCCAGATTAGGAGCAAACCAGATCAGAATCTGGCCAGGCGGACATGCGCGGCTCTAGTCTCTCCTCCGATTGATGGAAGTGGATTTTTTTTTAAATTGATTTGTGCCGAGGTTAATATTATGGCTAGCGGTGAGCCTATAACGTGATTTTTTGGGGTCGGTGCATTTTCTGTTCTTTCTGGTACGCTTGGTGAGAAAGAAAAACTGGGCCACGGAAATAATAGTCTAGCTCGGTCTAAGATGGTTGTAGGGGCGAAAAAGTGGGTTTGGTATTTCTGGCCCCGTCTATTTTGAGCATTGGGGTGTGGGAAATGGGATATCCAAACCCGAATTTTCGGGGCAGCCAATTTTATTTTTTGCTAATTTTGTTTTTCTCTTTGCTTTTTTATTTGGTTCTTGTTTTTGGTTTTTCAATTTGCTTCATTTTTTTGTCTGTGTTTTTGGTAACTGTTCCTTATGGGAATGCGGGAGCTTGCTGCGGTGGAATGGTAACTGAAATGACATGTTTTCGAAATTCTTGTTGTATTTCTTGTACCCAATACACTTGCCATGCTGCAAAACTTCTAATTTCCAATTTTTCGAATAACGAATATCTTTCAACGTGAATCTTTGCGGAATTGGTCTATGTTTGTTTGGTGCCACCTAGCATTGGGAAAAGCTAACATTAGGCACATCAAGTTGTACTATCTTTCCAAATATACTATATACGTGACCATGAGTTGTAAGTTTGATTGGATTTGCCGTCTCCTCTTCACTGGTACAATCCTGCTCTGCTTTCAATACTTTAATATTTTTCAAGACTACTTTTCCAAGAAACTGAAAGCCACCCCCAGATACCCAAGCATTTTTTCCCTATAACAACCAAAGAGATTATGATTGGCCGTCCAAAACTGTTGGGGAGGGACTTCATATTTCCCTGGCCAATGCTCTTGACCCTCTTTGTTTAACGCCCCGGGACCCGGGTTATCATTGCACCAGCTCGTCATAAACGCACGCTTTTCGAACCCCGTGAGCTTTTTTTAAATATTGGGAGCCTCGGTTTTCGATGTGAAATCACCTAGGGGTAACTTCTTCGTTGTGCTTTTATTTTCTGGGAGCCTAAGATTTTCTAAAGAGTTCATCAAGTTCTCAACAAACTGTTGGGATCTTAATTTTCAATTATTGTTTTGTAAAAAACGCCTCCTTCTTTTGGTTGGTTTCTGACGTCAGTCTATAGAAGAACCCATGTTTTTCTGATGCAACAAAACATGGGAACTTTTTTCGTTCTTTCAAAGAGTTGATTTGAATTTCCCTATGAAATAAGCCCACCCCCAGCATCTAAAATGACGAAACATTGAGCAGAGTATTTCAAAATACTTATTCTTCAAGCCCAGAGGCCACTCTTTCTCGTTTTTGGTTCTGGCCTTCAAAACAAAATCTCCAAAATGGTCAAATTAACCAAAACTTTGACCAAATTTGTAGATACACGGTTCCCACATCAGCGATGCAAGGCTGTTCCAATACACCACCTCAATGTCTTATAATACTCAGAAAAATGAGAATTTGGTTGCTAGAACACCCATGGTTTTTAAAGCGTCAATTCCCGCTTGGAAAAAGGCTACTTAGGGTATAGTTTTGAACTTGATGCTTTTTGCCCTTTATCCAGAAGAAAGGCCGGGTGCTTGGGATTGATATCCCTAAACCTTAGGATCACGGTGAATTTACATATGAATAAATGATAAGAAGAAAAAGCGAATCACACCCAGAAAAATTCCTCAAGAGGGTTCCAATGAAGGAGATTTCTCTTCCCTGGAAGCGTCTCACGCGTTGGTTATTCTTGTAATGAGAAATCCCACCTGACTCTAGCGGGGATATTTTGGGCCCCTAGCTAAGTAATTTTCATCTTATGGTGACATTTCCTTAGTGCTGCAGTTCATGCAAATACTCCTCCCTCGAGCCATGGCTTTCCGGTGATATCTTGATAGATATGGAACAGAAAAGAAAACAGAAATATGAAGCTACATTCCCTTGGCGATCGAAATACCCAGCTTCAAGAGACATTCAAGTGTTAATGGATTGTACCCGTAATGGTTGAAGAGTATATGTAAAATACGTCAAAAATCGTTACGCTAGGAGTCTATCGTACACATATTTGGTTTGGGTTTAAACCTATCATGGGAGCATCTTCGATAGGTATGTATTGCTTCTGTTGGAAACAAAGAGTTTTGGCACATGCCCAGCTTCAGATATACCCAAGCTTCTATTACTGGGCAGAAACCACTTATTTAGGCCTGAAGCCTCTGAGGCGTCTCTTCTCCCGCTTGTCTATGTAACAAGTTTGGTTGATTTGAAGAATTGCATGGCAAGTCGTAAGAAAAGACAGAAGCAGGTTAAGAAAGCTGCTAGCATAAGAAGAGACAGAAGGTCATCCAAAGAAAACGAGATGCCGGTACAGATACTGACGCGGAAGAGGCAACAAATACACCTTCTTTCCGAGCCACGGGCCCAGTCTAGGTTAGCTCTGAGGTGCATTGTCGACATATCTGCAGACGCTGGCCTTCTGTCTTTTGACTTAGCAATCCAAATGGAAAGTACGCTTCCTGGTCCAACCTCCAATGTGAAAACATCAAATTAAAAGCTAGTCCAGCTTTTCGGAACAAGTATCATTCCTCGGTTGCCCCTCCTGTCTTATACCATACCATTAGTTCTTCTCGCATGTCGTCATTCAAAGGATGGGTTACGTTCAGGTTGAAGTTTGTAAAGTGCTTGATGAAATGCCGAGCATCATTCCCAAATGGATTCACCGGCGCCTGAAACTAGGCAATGCCAACCCTATCGCACCATTAAACAACTTATCTTTCTAGAGTCCCAGTGGTAACGCATGAATTATGACTGTCGAAATCTCCACAGTCACCACTTCATTCGGTACGCTGGAACGACGCCCAGTCACGTGACCTTCGTTCCGATCAAGCGCCACTCGTACGTCGGCGAAATTTACAAACAACGCGGTTGAGGTGTTGCCATCTCAAGTAGCAGCCAACGGGCAACATGACTCATAAAGCTCTTGCCTCTCTGTTGATTCAGACTAGCCGTGCTTCAGACTCCCAGACAAACGGCGCACCCGTGCCTCCCACGCACGCCATATAGATATGTGCAATCCAGAGATTCCCCAAATCGTCAGAAACAGAGCCAAAGAAAGACATAACCACAAATAAATCACCGGAATGTCTCGTCTTCGGCGTCTAGATCGTGCAATTCTTTCCGAAGGGGCAGATTCAACCCCCATAGATTCGGACGACCAGGAACTGCTCATAGCACACTTGGCCGAGCAGAACAATGCCTCGCGCCGGTTTTTCTTACGTGTGCTCATAGCATCCATTCTTGTGGAGATCCCCATATCCGTGCTTGGAATGCGGCTCTCTGTAGGCGGAGCTCGTCCCGTGGCCTTGCTTCTTGTGTGCCACGTGTTGACGTTGATCAACGGTCTATACGACTTCCAGCACCCAAGCGAGGCTCGTGGCGAACTTTTTGGCGGCGCTTTTGGCGCAAGTATTGATGTAGAAACAACAAGAAGAAATACAGATGTTGTCGGGAAACTTGTGAGTGCTGGAAAATGGCTTTTGTCCTTTTATGGTATCCTCGTGCTAAACACGGTAGTTCTCCTCCAACTCCTCCGTCAGGTGTATTTGTTGCATGGGTTTGAGGCGATCGATACTTTGCTTATTCTTCCAGTAATCAACATTATTGCAATGGCACTCGTTAGAAAATGGTACGGCGATATTTCCAGAGAGATACGTGCACTACATGGCCTCAAGTACAAATTCAAGACTGCTTAACCTGCGCCAAGAACTTACACATGGAGGAAATTCAACACAAGGGCATGTTTGTGCTATTCTTTTTTGATGTGTTTTTTGTTTTGTTTTGTTTGTTTTTTTATCGTTTTTTTTTTTTCGCTTTTTTTGTTCTGTTTTGTTTTCGGTCCGGATCATGGTTTCCAACCACTGTCGCGTGATTTCCTGTTGATGGTTTTCAAAATATCACTCCACATTTTGCTTGGCCGTCCAAAGGTTTGCAAAATAAACCTCTTCAGTTACTAAAATGCAAATCCCGCGACTGCTTGGGGTTCCCAATTATGGAGACTCGTCACACATTCTATTATTAGTTGGCCGTCGATTCTGGCCTCTAAAAATACCACCCGTTCAAACGGCCACGTAAGTTGTTTCTTTTTTGCCTCGAATTTTATTCCAGACAAATGAGCAAGGTCCTTTTGAATGCTACTCTGTTCTTGGAACAAGGCTATTTGCAAAGTATACCTATACCAGAAATACACCACGGGAATGATAAGCGCCTAAAGTTAGTGGTGTCAATTGCAAGATCCCGCTCGGAAATCCCAAAATTTAGCGGAGTGCCGAAACAATGGCTGGACCATTTTTCAAGGAGCCAACCCCTCTTTTTGCTGGCTCGTGGCGTAGGTGCTGGTGGCTAGATCTTCAAACCAGTAAACAAGACATAAATTGCACAATGTGACGTGTGTATGCAAACCACCCCATAAATGGATGGGCGGACATCCGGGAATGTTGCATCACGGTGGTATTAGGGCTCAGTGGGGAAGCATTGAATAATTTTGGTTGATTCCAAAATTCGGGCAATAAAAAGATGATTCTGGCAGTTTGGATCCCCAACCGTGCATTTGTCTTGTCCCCGGAAGAAGCCCGGAAATCGGTTGAATATGGGAGATGAAAAAAAAAAATTGCCTTGTATACATTCAGCCTGCTGATTGACAGAGTGCATCTGAGAGGCTATCTGCACGAACGCAGTGTCTCCGCCATTGCACAATAGATTGTGAGGCAATTCAATATTTGAGCCCTGTTTGATAAGTTGCATGAGAATAAAATCACAACCAATTCCTCGCAGCCAGCAAAATAATTCAGTGGGTGAATGGAGTTGAAATGATGTTGACTGATCGGCAAGACCATTGCTTGGCCGATGCTAAACATGTATTCCACGTGTCAGGTGCAGCTCGGCTACGCACGTTTTCCAGCCGCATGCACATCCTTCTCAAAAAAAAAGGACAGGCGATGAGATGCTTTGAAATTCGTGGAACCTTTTGGAAATCCATCGGTCCGTCACAATTAGGGCTGGAACAACCTTGTGAATGAACAAAGAGGGCTCGGACTCCAACAAAACAAGGCGTAAAATCTGAATCAATCATGTTATGTGGTGGAATAGTAACAAGATTAATAATAGTGATGAAGGATAAATAGAGAAAATTAAAGTACTAAAACACCACCTTATTTTTTCACCTGAATACACCGATCTAGAACCATTTGCCGAAATCGGTGATCCGCACTGAATTAAGATTAAAGGCTGCCCGCGGCAATTGGATTCGGAAAATAAAAATTAGCCGCGAAGAAATTAGAAAAGAAAGAAAAAAAAAAAAAAAAAAAAAAAAAAAGAACTTCATTCCGGAGTCCCTCACCGGGGCAATTCAATCTGGTCATTTCCGGGGGTCCCTGCCCTCGTGGAGGTGATCAAGGTTATGGTGTCATTTGACTCGGGGCTGCAAGAATTGCGCTGCCCAAAACGGATTTACCATGATCGAAGTCTTGGCGGAACGGTCGGAAGTTTCAGGGCCTTGGTTTCCAAAGTGAAAAAGCCCAATTTGTTCCAGGCCCTTCTAAATTAAGCTTCGGCCCCACAATCTCTGACTTCACTGTATTATTATCTAAACATTGACTAACGATTGTTCTAGGACATTCCAGTGCCTTCGAAAGAGGCGGAAACGCGACAGATTGTTTTTTTTTTTTTTTTTTTTTTTTTTTTTTTAGCCCTAAGGTGAAACAGCTAGTCAAACCAGAAAAACTGTGCGAACAAACACGTATGCAATGCGGAGTAACGTACGAGGAGGGCCCGCGCGGGCTCTCAATAGGGCGCTAGTGCGATTGTTTCATATGTGTTTCACCATCAATGTCGACGTAAACTCGTAGTATAATAATATTTGGAAGCAAGAAAAGAATGGATAAAGTTGGGGAATCTCAATAAGCAGTACTTACGCGCTTTGCGTATAGACGAATGTGTGAACAAGACCGAGCGGAAGAAAATGTTGGGCGTCCCAGCAAGGCGCTGAGTACGGTAAGGCGGCGGCTTGGCTTGGCCCCTGGACAGGAGGATTGAGTACGGCCAAACAATGAAAAATAAACAATCAAGAATTTTTGGCTGCGATTGCACTTGAACCCCGTGCCCAAAAATCTTGCATGCAAATCCACAGTGGCACTCAAAAATAATGCAAAGATTTCAAACTCTCTGTTCCATTCCGAGATCAGCAATATCCCACGATTAGTTGGGGACGAATTGGAAGAGAAAAACGAATTTGGGGTGTGTTATTTTTTCAATGCTCCGGTAATACTCTAACTAGCTTGTTTGCTATTACGTAAGCGATTGCTCTCATGCTTGCTCGTTTGGCTTGCTCGATCTAAGCTTGCTCATTTGGCTTGCTACGAAAGTTGATAAAGCCGGCGGAAAAAAGGTCGAGCCTCGCAAACCGCAGTCTCGCAACCCCGCAAAGTAAAAACTGAAAACTGAAAAATAAAAAATAGAAAAACCGAAAAAAAAAAAACTGAAAAGTACCACCAGGTCGGTTTTCAAATAAACTCTCACAATGCGCAAATACCCTGCGCGTGTTGAGCCACTTGAGAAGTTAGAACCGGGGCCGGGGAACCCACGAGGGGACGGTGGAAGGTGGGGGTAGCTGGCGGGGGAGTTTGCGATATCCGAGGTGGAGTGATAATTGTTTTTTACCAAGCATCGGGGGAGCGGGCCCGCGAGCAAATTTGCGCATAACCACCGTGGTGGATCACCCCGGTTAATCCTCACAGTTAATCCCCCGGTAATCTCAGCGGTAATCCCCTCGGTATCCACACCCGCGCACATGGGTGCCCTCGGTTCTGGTGCTCCAATATTACACACTTCTAGATCTTCTATAAATAAAAAACGTGACACGGCGCAATATTCATATATAATCAGCGCATGGCACTATTTTTTTTCACCTTCTTTTTCCAACCAGTTTTTTTTGCAACACTTCAGCAATCAAGTTCTATTTTCTCCTGGCTTTTTCAGCAACCCAAGCATCTTTGCAGAAAACATCCCTACTAGTCCTAAATATTCAGACAGAGGAAAAAAGCTAGCTTCGATTTTTTGGCACATCCATACTATACGCCATCATTTTCAACCGCCCCCAAGCTACTTATAAAAGGCTAAGACTGAAAAGACCACAAACACACACAAATACACACAAAATGGATTCCGACGCTTTCAACAGTTACTGCATCACCTGCGATCAGTTGTGCAGCGATAACTCTGTCTACTGTTCCCATGAGTGTAAGGAAAAGGACGAGCAACAATCACTGTCGATTCTACAATCTTTCAATGCTGATATCGTGTCACCATTGCTCACGCCGTCCTTGTATCACCAACCGCATAACATGCCTGTTGCAGAGACCATCGGCTCTCCATTTCTACTACCAGCAAGCGTGCATGGCGACTCGGGTTTGGCGGACTTCTCCTTGAACTACTCCATCAGCCAGCCAATGTCTCAGAACAAGACCATTTCATCCACATCTCAAAACTACCGCTTGTGGTTGAGAGGAATGTGAATTTGGCAGCGTACAAACCAAAAAAAAAAAATCCATCGAAAGATGGAACCAAAAAATCATTCAGTTCTCAACATAAAAACCGGAAAAGATGAAAAAAAAAATGAAAAATATATTTCAACTTCCAGATAAACGGGAAAACGAAAACAGAGATGACTTGTCTCTATAGCATAAAAAGGTTATAAAAAATATTTTGGGTTAATAGGTAAATAGGGTATAATAGAAACAAAAACTTAATCACTAGTATCGTTTGTAGAACTTGCCGTACCAATCCTTACAGTATAAGACTTCATTGAAGACGATTTTTTCTGAAGGTGATGATCTCCGATGAGCTTTGAAAAGAACCCTGGACTTTTCAGCATGCACCAAGATTTCCAGCTTCCTCTACAAGAACTTGTGAAGACCCGAGTTTTCCGATTAGCGTATTTTCTTGTGATGAGTTGTCATGGCACTGCACAAACCAGGAATGTTCCAGGTTCCGCCGCACATGAATGGCAAGTTCATCTGTGCTTGCGCCACGTTTGCGCAGAATAGGCTCGGCGCGAATTCCGCAAATTGCACGAGCAAGCACGAAAAGTTGGGGAAGTCCGCGTATACGGACATGTCAGCATAAACGAGGTACTAAATTTGCGCCACGCAAGAGTTCCGGGGGTTCCGGGGGTTCCGCAATGTTTGCTTTTTTTCACGCCATCGGGGCATCTCATGTTTTGCATTTCCCTCATTATGGGCAATTATGGGCCTAATTGCTTGGGAATGAGCGAAGGCAAAAAAAAAAAATTCAAAAAATTGAATATTCACTGGTAGCATCGGCGCTAGATGAGGAAATCAGTATTTCATTTTTCCTTTATTGGGCCGAAGCTATTTCGTTTCTTTTGCTTTTTATAAATTTGTCAAGAATGGATTTCAAAGCGAATTTCCAAATCAACAATATCAAAAGTGTCAAAAGTGTCAAAGTCAAACTTAAGTGACTGATTCTGAATAGTGAGCCTAAGAGACTATGCACTTAGGCGCGCGCGAACATTACCCCTATCTGACCACGTTGAGTCGGGGCCACGTTGAGTCGCAGCCACGTGAGCCAGGCCACGTTGAGTCGGTGCCACGTTCAGTCGCAGCCACGTGAGCCAGGCCACGTTGAGTCGGGGCCACGTTGAGTCGCAGCCACGTGAGCCAGGCCACGTTGACTCGAGGCCACGTTGAGCCAGGTCACGTTCAGCCAGACCAGCCAGACCGCGTTGGAGAAAGGCGCGTTTTATTTATTTGTTTCTTTAAAAAAAAAAAGACAGCACACGCCTTATTCGGAGTCGGCCCCTTTTCGGACATTGCAAGTCTGGTTTCCAACATAATCCGCAAATGCATCAGGGGACTTTACGCAAACTTGGTGCCGGCGACTCCTAGGATCAGTAAAGCACCCTACAAAGAAACAATAAAACATCAAACCCTGAAAACGCAGGACTTTGGCGTGGTAAGTGCAAGCAATTGACCATGGTTGGTACGTTGGAAAGATTCGCAGCCGCCGGCCCGAGCCAGTGATGAATCTTCTTGTTTTGTTTTTTTTTATTTCTGTTCTTCTTTTAAGGAGGTTGTGATTTCTTTTCGTTTCACTCCTTTTTCGAGGCTAAGAAGGATTCTTCCAGCGTGGGTGTTCTATACTAGGCATATTTTGGTATGATGTGATTAGGCGAACATGGAAATTTTGGGCGTATCCTTGGCAAGAAAAATTCGTACTTTGAAGTTTGGGGTAGCCGAGTGGGCCCAAAATCACCGGGGCTTCTCTTTCGCACCCAAATACGTTATTGCCATCTCTTTTAAGAAGTATCCCAGTTTTGATGGGGTCACAGTCAGACAAAAGAAGGGGTTAACTATTTTAAGCTTTCCAAATTTCATAACAGCAAAAGAAAGAAAAGAAAAAAGAAAAAAGAAAAAAGTATTGAGAGAAAGAGATAGAGAAAGAACAAAGAAGATTGGTACCTCTGCTCATCACCATGATAGCGTGGCCCTACAAAACGCTAGTGCGTGCGACAGCCATAAGGTGCGACAGCCACAAGCAGAATCACAATCATTGGGAAAAAGTTTCCATGTCATTTTTTGAAATGTCCTCGGCCCGCTTTTTCTCTCGGTACTCTACACTCTGTTTGTGGACCTATCTATCTCAAATCTTCTTTCTATGAAATCCCTATAAAATCCCTATCCCTATAAAACCTTATCAACCCATGGGGCCCACTATAATGTGCTGCGCACGCACGATTTTCGCCCTAGCAGTGCGAAAAAAAATGACATCCAAAAAGAGCCTCCAAGAACAGAAACGTACTCACATCCTGGTTAAATGTTTGGTGCTTTTAAATCTACCCTTATTGCCCAAGGAGGATACCTTTGGAAAAAGGCCCCCCGGATCTCGGTGCCCCAGAAGTCCCGCATGAGAAAGAGAATGAGACTTGTGGATAACAATATCGAAGTGTTGTTCCAATCATTGAAAGTGCAGAATGCCGAAACCACCAACTGCAAGAAAATCGATAATCTCTACTTCAACTTGCCCCGTGAAAAGGACATGACGCGCAAGGATAAGTATACTACGTTCGACAAGAAGGTCAAGGGCTACAGAAAATCCGTGCACTTGGTGCCAAAATGGACCAAAACCACCTTCAGAGAAAACCCAAAGTACTTCTAGACTTGTTGTATTTGGATTTTATTCCGCCTCATTACCTTTACCTGGCCTTGTATGGGTCATTTTGAAAGCACAGCTTCCTCTCATGGTCTGGACCTGTTAGCATATGTACATAGTATAACCTTTTTTATTGCATGCTCGATTGCCAATGTTGAAAAATAGCCTATTCAGCTGTGTAGAAGAAACGCCAAACGGCTTAAAAACGGATCAATTCATACACTAGATGTGCGTATCTAATCGATTTGTATGACTCTTGTGATCCATAGACTGGGTGCATTATGTGCACAGCTTCGATCATTTTCCATGTTGGTCATTTAACCTTATGCAATGTTCACAGTGGGTCCTTGACGAGGTCAAACCCTTCTTAAAGCCGGTAAATATTCAATGTTAAAGCTTCGTAACATTGATATAGGGTATGTCTTGGTATTGCATCCTTGATGTCTCGGATTCTTCTCTGGTTTCTCCCATTATTTCTTTTCTTCCTAGTTCAAAAAAGGAGAAGCTCGCAAACTTCTCCCTAACATTTCCAGATGGAACTGTACCACCTTCTCGTGCTTACGGTCCATCCGTAGTCCCAATCTGTTCCCAGATGTAATTGCTGATGAAATAGTCCAGAAACTTGGGGTCCACGTCAAGCACCTTTGCTGCATCACTATGCTCGTTGAAAATGACAATCTTGTCGTTGCCTTCCAGTGCAGGCTCCTCGATATGGATTCCAAACTTCTTGAAAAGCATGATTTTCATTGTTGTCGAGCTAAGATTAGATGTGGCTGTGGCTGCCAAGGCCATGCGTTTTTGCTCTATAAGTTCCGCCTCTTCACGCACCATTTGCATCTCTGCTGCCTGCATTTGTGTGATTGTGGTTTCGATCTCCGAGAGCTGTTTGGCCAAGGCAATCTTTTGACCATCTAGAAGCATCGTTTGTTCGTGGATTAAGCTGAAAACGTCGTTTTTCTCGCTGCCTCCGTCGCCTTGGGCAATGATTTTGGTTCGTTCCTCGTCCAGAAGATGTAGCTGCTCAATGACATCCAGCGTGGGTGTTTTTAGCTGGTCGATTTCGCCCGTCACCGTCCTTAGTTCGGCCTCTAATACAGCAACCGTATTAGCAAGTCGTTTTTCCTCTTCCTTCCAAAGCTCGTAGATCCGACTGCCCAGTTCGTTTATCCGGCCTATACTAGCCACATCGGGCTGGGTCTCAAACCCTTCAATTGCCAGGTAAATGAGCGATTCTGGCGTTTCCTCCACCATTTTCGATCTTTATATGAGTGGTGGTTTGGGTAGACGAAGGCTTCCAAAGCAGTGGTATGGTTCCACTTTTTTTATGCAAAAGTTTATAACTGTATGTCGAGATCCTGCTCGAAGGGTTTATTTCTTGTGTTAACGGCAAAAGACGGTGGTTTTTTGTTGTTTTGTCAGTGTTTTGAACCGACTCTACTAGAGCTCCGCGTGTATAAAATTGTATTGTGTGCAGTACGTTGCATCGATTCAGAATATATTCCTGACGAGAGGTGTCTTTGTATTACGGGAAAGATTTTTTTATTTAGTTATAGCCCATTGAGCTGAGTGGGGCTTTTTCTATTATGCTGGGTGACGGGGATGAAGAGTATAATGGATTTATCATAGTGGCAGGTTGAAAATATTACTAAGCTAGAGGTGTGTGGCAGTATGCAGTCCGCCATCATTGATTACCCAGGAGGACATTTCCAACAAATTGCTTGAGCAAAACAAGGGATATTTCCCCTAGCTAGCCACATTCTATTTGATTAGGGCATTTATTCTCTCTTTTGGGCTTCCTTGCATTATAGTGACCGCTTGAAGAAGACTACCTGTAAATGATGGTTATAACGATCACGTCAAGGTCTCTAAAGCAGGGAGCATACACACCAATGGTTCCCAAGAAGAGACTTCTGGATGATAAACATGTATTTTGACAAACTTATCTTTCTTTTAGGTGGGTATCCTTGAAATTTTGTGTGTTTATGTCCCATCTATAGGTGTACTAGATTCGCGATTAACATGTTGGTCCACGAATAAAGAGAATGTAGCTTTGGAGTCTTTTCTGTACACTATAGAAAATTATTTTTTAAATTAGTGGTCTATGCTTTTTGAGAAGAGTGAATGATGTTACTTAAGAGAGATAAAAAGTGGATTTTCCAAGTGTTGTTATTTTTTCCTGGGCTTTATAAACTTTTACTTTTTCCACTATTGGTGCTTTTATTTAATACCCTGAAAGTGGTGGACAAAACTTCTGTAATTTTTTTATTAATTTTTCTACCTTTGGCTTTTTTAAATCTTCTTGCACTACTTCTTGGATAATATATATAAGTATGGAAAAGAAAAAGAAAAAGAAAAAGAATACTAGATAAAATAAACCACTCCCTCTTGCTAATGCGGGCCCCATGTGTTGATCGTTATAAAGGGTTGTCAATCGAGAAATCACCCATACCGCTTCACATAACTGTCACCTTTATCCTTTACAACTCATAACACCAACGCCTTGGAAAACCAAAGAAAAACGTAGAAAAACTTAGAAAAACTTAGAAAAACTTAGAAAGAGAGATCCCTCCTCAAAAAAGAACGAAAAAAACACTTGCCCCTTTTCGGGCTTTACCTTCCAATTATCACCCTGTACTGCACATACCCCATGGTACGACAGCGAGAACATCACCGTTCATGCCCTTGATCTAAACCACTGGACTTCAGCTCTTGTATCTTTGTAATCCACGACTTTTGTACCGCCAAAAGCCCCATGAGTAAACAACCCTACGACAATAGGGACCTTCCCACCAACCCGAACTTGCCCGTTTGGGTGCTTACGCCAAAAGAGGAGCAGGTGATTTTTGAACGGTGGAGAAAGAAGACTTTCCAAAGGTGTGATGATCTTATCCGGGCCTATGTTGCATGCTCCAATAGTTACGAGAGTCCTGTGGAGGCAATGAAGATTTGTGACGGAGTGAATCGGGCCCAGTTGGACTGTGTGGCAAAGTACCAGACAATGGAGTATTTGGACCAGGAACGTGACATTTTGATAGCGGACAAGAAGTTGAAACAGAAGATCTATCGAGAACGCTTGGCGGCTGCTCAGGCAGAAGCTGCTGCGAAAAAGGCGAGCGCCAACATCTCTGGCGAAAAGAACTCTCTGCAGTAAAGGGTTGGGGAGTAATTGTGCTTTGCTCGGTAAAGTGAGAGTCTAGTGCAAGTATTTGTGTAAATAGAATAAACAAAAGAATCAGATAAAGGAATATGGCCAGCTTAGTCGAAACCAAGGGTATTGTGGGGGTATTTCACGTCACGCTTGTACTTGAAAATGGGACAGTAGGCAACAGAAACCACACCTGAACTCACGCACGAGGTACTTTAATATTCAAATGGTGAATTTCTCATCTTGTTTTCCACTATTTCCGAGGATGCTTTGTCGAAGGAGCCAGTCTTCTACCACCCGGAGCATATCATCGTTGCTTGGTTCCAAAAACATCACAAGATTTGCTTCTATGGAAAGATGGAGTGGAGTTCCTGAAAAGTGAAACTCTCCATTGAAGTCCGAGTGGGGCTTTGAACACTTAAACAGTTTTACTGCAAGGTTCGCTCCACAAGATACTTGTCTAGTCAATGGCAGGACAAAGATTAGCGCATTTGATGAGACAAACTAAAAATTCCTTGGCCCATCTTTTTGGGCACAATTACCATTGTATTTCCAGGGGCTGCTTTTTCCACCTTTTGCTGCGGTGGTCCCAAAAGACGCATCGTTTTCCTTTCTTATCACTCTGGAACTAGCGATGAACATAATGTACACTTTCCCTTCAGATTACCAGATCATGGTATTCACACCTCTGGCGACCTTAAAGAAATTCATGCTTCATATGGTAAGCAAGCAAGAGCCGAATGACTTCTTTTATTTTTTGCACAGAGAGCCGCTCTGTTTTCACGCTAAGATCTTCACTATGTTTGTGAGCCTGGGAAGAAAAGCTCCTTCAAACGGCTCTCTTGCTGGGCTAGGGTTCACCTATAGAAAGTCCGACAAATGGAACTTTAATGACCACTTTCTCTGTAACAAGAGAATAGACCATGTCATTGACCTACTTCACGGTATACTATCAAGGCAGGTTTTCAAGTAAACCTGGAGTAAACTTGGAGTACTTGATCAATCACCGGTTCCAAATAGTACCCATGCAGACACCCACATAATATTGGTGAATCACAAAATAGCTAAATGTGCCGCTTATGTGATCCCTAGCACGGGCCAGTAGCAGAAGTTTTAAACCATTCACTGCCTCACGGGTCCTTTTGAAGCACATTAGATGGCTTTAACTCACAACAATTTTAATAACCTTTAGGAGAAGATTCCACCAATATCCCATTAAAAGCAGCCTCAAATGGAAAGACGAAAGAGAAAGAATTGTTGCGTCTTCATGTGATTGCCGAAACACAATCCAAACAACGAAATTCTCGCTGGACCATCCTCGATATAGCGATATGGCATAGCAGCACAGCTCCCGTTTCAACTCACACTTTTTCCTCCGGGCTGTTTTCACCATCCATGCCTCCATTGTAAATATTCCCAAATACCAGATGGCTTGCCATGAAAAGGGCCCCGTGCATAATTCCAAGCTGCTGAACGGACTTGTATTGATCACAGGTGTCCCTGACCAAAGAGTCAAGATCAGTCAAGTTTGCGTGGAGCATGGCCGCCTGCTCACTAAGCTGGCTCATTTGTTCTTTTCTTTTCTCGTGAAGAGACATTTTCTTTTTTTGCTGGAAGCAGATGGGTGTCGTGTGTTAGGATTTGTTTGGTGTTTTTATGCACTGCTAATGTCTTAGCTTGCATCAATGGTATCCTGATCCGGGTGCACGGGTGTAGTGTAAAGGATCTTTGACGTGTCCCACCAAGGCAAGTATAGCCGTGTTGGAAGTCACCAAGCCTGTCAAAAAAAAGAAAAGATGGGGATCTGAAATATAGTGTGGGAATATCAATTTTTTTGGAGGTCCGCATTTCAAAAGATTCTTAGTGTGGCGATTGTGCTGCTTTGGGGAGGATTTTTATATACATCAGTTGATGGCTCGCAGCCTTAGTCTCAGCTGTCACGTGTAGTTCATCCAATTTTAGGTTAAACGGGGACTTTTTTTGATATCTCCTTCAAATTGAGCAAGAGCAAAAAAAACAAAAGAAAAAAAATTCAAAATTCCCTTGGATGTCAATTTCATCCCGTTTCATTTTTTTACTTCGCTGAAGTACCGTTAATTACCAGTCGCGGTGCTGGTTTCTTGGGGCAGCTGGCACCTCCAAAATTTGGCCCTAGCTTGGGCCTGGCTGCATCTTCCCCATAATTTCTACTCTCACTCTTTCTCACGATCACACCACGACGGAAAATATATCCTTCTCATAAAAAAAAAAGGAGGAAACACAAAAGAACAGAACAGAACAGGACAGGACAGAACATAAGGACAGAAAATTTAGTCGAATCCCAAAAAATTTCAAGATCCTGAAAATTCTCACCAACATATTTTGTCTCTGGTGTACTCGCTAATAAGAATACAAAACATTTTTGCCTTCCACACGTCCTTTCAGATCATCATCTTTTGGTTTTGATGGCATTTCAGTGATAGTCTCATGCCATCCAGCCCAAGTCCTGCCCCTGTTTCCGACCCGCCCGGATCCAGTAATACCCCTAGAAACGGCACAAACACAACAAATCCCAAAACTGCCGCCAAAGCCATTAGTGGGACAAATGCGCCTGCAAAAATATCGCCTCTAAAAAATGTTGCCACCAATTTACAGGCAAACCCACAAACAAAGACACAGACAAACACTAATGCAACCCCACGTGTTAATGCCAATGTTAAAGCCCACAGTAACCCCCATATTAACCCCCACGGTAACCCCCATGTTCACCCCCACGCGAACGTGAATAGCGCACATGGCATGGCCCGCACCGGGGCTGCTGCAAATATAAGACCCGGGGCAAAACCGGTGACTAAGCCCGGGATTAGATCCGGCTCCACCGGAAATTTGCTGTCCCCGGCTTTGGCCCTTTCTTCGCTTCATAAACCGGGGTTGGTGTCCTCGGCGTCACCTGCCGCTGGACCCGGCCCTGTTCCGGCTACGTCAAAATATGCCAAAATCCAGCCGGCAATTGCAATCAAGCCCAAGCCTTTGGCGGTGGCAGGCTCGTCTTCCCCCGCCGCTGCGGGCCAGGTCAAGTCCACATTCAACCCACGGTACCTGCCGGGCCTGTCGCTGTCGCCATCGCTGTTGGCATTGCCGCCGCTGGCACGGCCTACTGAAGAGGCGACAGCTAATATCAATACTCTGAAAAACTGGGTACTACCGCCACGCCCACGCCCAGGACGTAAACCAGACGAACGGAAACTGCTGTCTCACAAAAAGGTTAAGCTCCTGAAACGCGGCGACACCGCAGCGCTGCTGCTAGCGACAGAGAAACCCCCTCGCCTGGCGCACCTGGTACTGCTGCTGCCACCTCCCAGCTCATCACCGTCTACTCCTAGACAAAGCATATCGTCGAACCCTTCTTCAGATGCGCTAGGTGAACTGACGCGTGGTATAATACCCAAGGGCAAATCTGGATCAGTTGCTGCGGCTGTTCCACTCACATGTACGACTCCTAAGACAAAGCGCGATGCGCTCCCTCTACTCTCGTCCAAGGCTGACGTTGCATCAGGATCTGCTAAGTCTCTGGTGCCACCTCAACGCGTGACGGAGCTTCAGAAGACTTATCTCGCGAAATTGAAGGAGCAGGAGTTGGTGCAGAACTACATCGACATTCTCACAAACCAGATCAAAGAGCTCAAATTTGTCCAAAGCGGTGTTATCACCTTCGATGCGTTGAATACACATTCGCCTGCCAAGAACCGCGTGGTATCTCAGCCTCCATCCGATCAGTTAGACAACATCAACAATGTGCGTGATTTGGATGCGTTCTTGGCCCACCTAACCACCCAGTCCAACGTCATACACAGTGTGACAAAGAAGTTTGTCGGCGATTCGCTGAAAGAAGGCTCGCATGTGCAGCTGCAGATAAAGCATTACTTAGACTTGAAGGCGAACCATTCTGGAACAAGGTCTCAGTTGGCCCGTGAAAGTGATTTACCAGATCCTACAAAAATAAGTTTAGCGGACCAGATTTCAATGGTTCCGGACCATGACCTTATCAACTCCACTTCCCCAGATACTTGCGTATCTATTGAGCCACATTCGGTTTCGCCCAACAACTCTGATGCGAAGGAGGCAGATGGACGGCTTGGTGGGTCGAAGGCAAATTCTTTCTTTACGTCGGGATTTCTCCGGCCTCTCAACATGAACTTATTTGAACAAGAAGAAGGAATCCTCAATGTGGATATTATTAATGAGCGAGATCCATTCTCTAGTAGCGTGGGGTCGATGGAGAAAAAACGGCCGGATTCCGTGATTGATGGTGACATAGAAGGTTTGAATGGTGCGCCCGAATTCAAGCAAATTAATGTGAAAGGAGCAAAGAAGATTGGATGTGGATTTTGCAGTGGCGAAAACCCCTGTCTATGCTTCGATACCGACGGTGTTTTTGGAGAAAAATGATAATGGGGCGGCTTCAATACAGCTGGGTAGAATAATTGATGAACTGAGCTTGCTGGAAAAGCTGGATACATTGATTGGAATTACCCGAAGCCCATATAACTTGAAAAGGGACGCACGTGTTGAAGACAAAGCCATTTGGAACATAATAGAGGGTATCATTAGCGGAACGATGAAAGGGAAGGAAAACATAGAGAGAAACAGAAATAAAAGAAACAGAAAAAGAAGATATAGAAAAAGAAGCTTGGGCTTGTTTCTACAGAGACTCTAGCGTCAATATCATTCAATTGAATATATGCTTCAGTACTTAAATACAACTAATTTCCGTTCATTCCACCCAGATGTGGACATTCCACCTACCAAAAGATCATCCACGAGCCAAACACAGCAGTGGCAGCCACAACGGCATATCCGGTTCTGTATACACCCGAAATGGTCAACTCCTTTCCCAAATCCCATACAAGATGTCTGATTCCGTTGAAAGAGTGGAACACAAAGGGGAAGGCCATGGCAGCCTTGGCAGCGAGCTTAGCAGCAAATGGCAACGTGGCAAATGCAGAAACAAGCACGCTGGAGTCGAAAGGAATGCTGAGGAGAGAGGTAGCAGCGTAACCACAGGTCAACGCGTAAAAGGCACCAGCCATTGCCACACCAGTGATTCTATGAAGAGAAGACAAGATCATGGTGATTTGTGGGGTGTAGATGGTCAAATGTGGCGACACAGGACGGTTTTTTCTCTGGTTAACGAGGAGTTCTTGTTCCTGGTCATGGGAGACCTTGATGGTGGAGGTGGAGGAGGCTCTGAGGGCACCACGGGCGCCAAAGGCGATGGATGTGAAAGGGGTTCTTGCGAGAGCTAGATGTTAGTATTTAGGAAGGGGGGAGACGGACTTAGACGGAGGCAGAGGCAGAATGGAGAAACTAGAAAGAAGGGGGACAAGCGAAAAATAGCTTCAGTGGTTTCACCTTCTTATCTATCTTGAGTGGTTTTTCTTAAGTGGTTTTTCTTGTGTGGTTTTTCTTGAGTGGTTTACACGCCCTCATAGCCACCCCTTCTCCTTTCCAGTCCAGGTCATCACACCCAAAAACTCTTTCGAGTCATGAGTCATTTTTTTGGTGGTTTTGAAAAGCACCGTGACTTTTCCCAACTTGGTTGCTAAATCACGCAGAGGAAATGATGCCACGACCTACATGACACGTAAAAACGCCTCAAACACATGCCACCATTTCCTCGGCAGCAAATTTCAACTCGTATCTTGGGCACCACACCTGGGACGTCATATTGATGCATTTTTCCAGCCTCCATTCAGCACATCCCGGAGCATATATGGAAGGAAAAACGAGATTCGAGGAAAAAATTCTCATTCCACTTTTTCACTATTTCTTTTTTTTTTTTTTTCCCCTCTCTTTCTCCTTCACTAGTCCTCTCTTTGCATTTCTGTGAGTATACATACGTCTCAAGCCAACACGGGAAAGCATTTTTGTTATGATAAGGGATGTGTTTGAAGGGATGTGTAGAAGGGATATTTAGATAATGTCAAGGTAATGTGAGAAGCCGGCCATGCGAAGAAAAGGCATTTCCGGGGTTGACAGTGCGGGAGCCAATGAGGCGTAAGCAAATTACGCACCAATCTCCGGGTCGCCGGTCACGTGCCTTGTCACGTGGGCATATCAGGACTCAGGGAGTAAACCGGGCTGGAGAAATTGAAGACTGTGATGATTCCATACTGTATAGCAACATCCAAAACTATCCTTCTGCTTTTAGGGTTCTTCTGGAAACCTTATTTGGTGTTGGGGAGGATGACTCAATTCTGTGGCAGCGAATTCATACGCTTAACCAGTTTCCTGCTTGAGACGGGGTTTCGCGGAATGATGTATTTTTCATGGTCTTAAATTAAACAGAATAGGTATATTAACTCTCTCCTTGGAAAGAATCAATCTATCTGGGAAAATCACCCCCGCAGGACTTATCTATCGAACACACACATTCCTGAAATAGCATGCCAAGGATATGTTCTCATTTAGGTTTGAATTGATCTATTAGGTGTTGATTGATCGCTTAGGCAATTCATTGCACTTTCTCCGTTATGGGATTATCTACACTATTAAGCTTAGAAAACGCTTGCCAGAGTTCACACCATTGCTCATTTTTTGATTCCCAAAGAAGCCGTCCAAGCCCCCGATCGAATGCACATTCGTTGGGCAGACGGATCTTGCAAGTATTTGGAACCTTTCTTTTTGACTCGGCCATATCTCTTTGGAATTGTTGTAAAAATGAATATAGTCTTTGACTTCTTTCACGCCTTTTCTGGGGAAGTTTCCTATAAAAAACCGTGCCAAGCTCTGGTAGTATTCGATATATTATTTGAGGTAATGTGAAAGGTACAGGAGATGTCATTTTTAGAAACCCTCTTCTTGCCCATTCCCCACGAGAATCTTGCAATATATGTCCACACCAAATAACTTTAATAAGACCTTTTCAATAGACACACTCAGAGAGAAAAACTGGCGAGGTTTGGCTATACCCCGAACAATCGGAGCCGATTACTGCCCATTCAAAAAATTCGCTCCCTTTGGACCAGCAAACATTGCTACGGGTGAAGAAGCGAGGAAGTCTCCGTTTTCAATACATTCCAGCCAGAATTGCTGTAGCTTTCCCAGACCGTCACATCTGGAAAAAGGGGGACTTCAGACGTGGGGTGCGTGAAGTAATTCACTTCTTCAATGACGATAATCACAGACCATCCCATCCCCGCACATTTGGGGCATATGAGATTTTTATAAACGTAAATCGTATTACGCGCACATCTTTCCAAAAGGGTAATATTGACCAGGGATATTCTCGAAGTGAAAGCTCTTCCAATCACTAAAAGCATCCCCTCCCCTTAGTTGCCACACTTGTCTACGTTCAAGTCAAGGTCTAGAAAGGTCTAGACGCAGATTATCTGAGCTTTTAGCTTTTACCATCCAAACCTCAGCCACCATTCTTGCCTTTGGGGTCATGGGGTAGTGGGCCAGATCTAAAAGGGAAGTGGGTGATTATGGCCCACTTTCCAGGGACTCCAGCATGCCCCAGAAAATACCCAAATTATTTGATTGAGCCAGACTCCAATCCTGCCTTTGTGTACTGGGGTGAATCAGGGTATATTATAATGTAAAGTTTTGACATCAATTTTATATATATATATATATATTTTTTTAAAAAAAAAACAGACTTAGAGTATATGGTATACCCTATCAGTTCCTTCTTTTCTCAGGATGTGGTGTTGCTTCGAGATTTAAATTCTTTGAAACCGAGTATTCCATCGTTCCAACCGGTGATTGCGTCAGTTACTTTTTTTTTTTTTCCCTCTTTTCACTATTCTCTTATTTTCCCCTCCCTCCCTTATTAACTCTAAAAATCCCATCCAATCTCAGAAACAACACCTCACTTTTATCACGCGTGAAGTATGCTCGGCCATAATCTTTTTTTGGGTGCAAAAAGTCACCTCCATGTCTGGCACATAAAACCACAAACTTACATCTTCGTATTGGGGATCTCCAATAAAACCACAAAAGTTCCTTGGTAGTTTGTCGGTCCCGAAATATTATAAATAACCACCTAAAAGTATAATCCCTGGCACCCAACCCATTCTTTGCACAATGAACTGGCTCCTCCTTCTTGTGGCCTTCTCAGTGGTATACCTCATTCGCCGGTTGGTGTTGCCCCCAAGCAATTTCCCCCGAAACATCCCCACCATCCCCTTCTATGTGGCATTCATTCCAATTGTCTTGGACTGGGACCAGGAAAAAATCTTCCACCGGTATTTCCGCGATAAACTCGACGCCTACGGGGCGGTCAAAATGTACTTTGGTTCACGGTGGAACGTGCTCATCACTCGTCCGGAATATGTGGCACAAGTGATTCGAAACAACAATATTTTCGAAAAAAGCGGTAACAGTGAAAAGATCCCCCACGCCGTAGTGCTGGAGTTTCTTGGCGATAACGTCATCTCCGCAGGAAACGCCCGCTGGCGTCAATATAGAGATGTTGTCACCAACAGCATCTTGTTTCCCAACACTGCATCTTTGGATGCCCGTGTGGACGAACTTGTTTCTGTTTGTGCCGCCCAGCTGAAAAAGGGAACCGTAAGAGTCAATGATGTTCTCCAGCGGTTTTTCTTGGCGTCCATTGGGGATTGTGTGCTTGGGTGTGACTTGGACTCACTGACTGACACCTTCTCCATTCTTGACCGGATTCGGTACCTAAAGACCCAGATCTTCCGCCCAGTGTACATGGCTTTCCCCATTTTGGACAAGCTCCCAATCCCCAGTAGAGTACATGCAAAGGCGCAAGTCAAGGAATTCAAGGCTTTGATCCGGTCCAAGATCCTACAGGAAAGATGCCCGGAAAACGCCGACCGCCTTGGCCTGCAGTTGGCCACTGCCCATGAAAACGGAGACTTGACCCAGAAACAATTCGAAGACAATGCAATCATCGCCCTTGTGGCGGGCCACGAAAACCCCGAGATGCTCTTGGCCACCGTGTTGTATTTGCTTTCAAAATACCCGGAAGTTCAGCATAAGTTACGAGATCAACTCAAGTGCCTTGATCCCAGCCAGAAGGAGAGTTTGCCATACTTGCACGCGGTGATTTTTGAGTGTCTTCGCTTGTATCCACCAATTGGGCAGCTAGCAAACCGTATCACCCGACAAAAAGTGTGTCTAGGAAGAGATATTCTCATTCCCAAGGGAGTCTACATCGGAACCAACAGTTTTATCACCCAGCGAGACAGGGCCATCTGGGAGGATGCCGACAAGTTTCTTCCACAACGGTGGGGCACTACGGAGAAAGAAATCATGGCCAAGTACAATTTGGCAAAGAGTAGATGTGAGCTCACTGCGTTCCATGGCCGTAACAGGGCATGTTTGGGGGAGAAGTTTGCTTTGATGGAAGTGCGCAAGTGTGTGGTTGCCATTTTAGAAAACTTTGAATTTCTGCTAGACCCTGCGTGGAAGGAGCAAATCACACCGGCGGGGCCCATTTGGCCGGTGCAACTTTCGTTAGCTATCAAGACATTGCATGATTAGGTGTATGTGTGTTTGAGTGAGCACCAAAGAGGTGTGATGAATTGAAGATGGGGATCATGGAGATAATTTTTGCTCTTGCCATGGGGAAGGTTTTGAATACAAGTTTTTTTGAAGGCTACCTGGGATGGAGAATGATTCTAGATATTTCTACAAGGATATTCTTCCAAGCCTTGTCTTCTTTATTTCCTAGAATTCTTTGATATTCCTGATATCCTTTAGCATTCCCAGAATGCTTTGGCATTCCCAGAATTCTTTGGCCGTTCCTGGGATTTCCACAATTTCAACCTTTCTGGTATGAACTGGTGTGTGCTTAGCCAAGGTGCAACAGTCATGAAAATAATCAATACAAAGATAGCTTTATGAACTTAATATCCTATGCTTTTGAAACCCGAATGGATGGTCCATCCATTGTCTGATGTTTCTTATTTTTCTGAAATTTATTATTTCTATCGTCCCCGAAATTATTATTCTCTATTGCAATAAAAGTAAAGAAAAAAAGACGTTAGTAGGGCAGGACTTATTTTAATCAAATTCGGAACAACCTGGACAAACGGCGCGCTCACTCTGGCCCAAACGAAAGGTCCACACCGTACATTCGGTGATGATGCACCCGTACACCAGGGAGGTTGCGAAATAAAGCGAGCCATGGGTTTTCGAGGTATTAAAACAATGGGATGGTATTCCAGAAAAGGAATCGATGGGGTGTTGTAGACACGTAGAAAAAAGGTTTCAGCGCTTCCCAATCTCTTTTCTTGACACAAATAGAAGTATATTGGCTTGGGAACTTCGAACAGGAAACATACCCACGATGTTTCCAGAGTTCACAATCGAAGACATTGAACGCATGGTTAAGAACATGCATGTGAAGACCAGCACTGGTAGAATTTCAGATATCCATATTTCCATCAACGCAATCTTGGGGTTTTTTTTAGGACGTCATCTCTTATTTCGCACAGAAAGCAAGGTTGCACTCGAGCTTTCAGATTCATTCTATGATGAATTTAGCACCCACAATGGGACTGTTCCCATTTTAGGGTTCCAGTTGGCCACAGACAAAAGTTTAGACGAATATGGTTGGGCGGGAATCCTGGGAGCTTGCCGTCATAAAAACGTTCTCATGTGTTTAGTGTCTGCCTTCGCTTTATCGCTCTGGTATCGGTTTGATTTCGACGACCAATATGGGCCTCTCACTGGAGAACATGTTCCAAACTTCTTGGATAAAGAAAATTGGTATAGAGCCAAAGTTCTTTTTTCTAGTAATTTAGAATCTACGCTGATTCACTCTCCTATTAGTCTCGGTTACGCAAATCAGTTGGAGAAGATCATGTTCGACAGTATTGTCCTGAATTACCCATATGCTTTTGCAGACAGGGGATGTCAAGCTGCAGATGATGGTCGATATGGTGTTGACGTTTCTGAATCTCGGTCTGCATCCTCTTTTGCATTTGAGTTCATTCACTTTTCGGCTGGATTCAAGAAAGATGAACAGTACTATATTACTCGGGATATTCCTGTTCCTGAGGAATTACAAAAGATGATTTATCCTTGGCTTGAAGAAGTGCGTGAACAAGTTGAGAATAGAAGCAAAGAAGAAAAAGAAAGGGACGGTGCTGTGTCTGAATTTCTCGCTATGCTCCAAAAGTTCAGGTCAATCATAATTCAGGATTTGGCCTTGTTGGTGGATATTGTGCCCGAAAGTATGTACTGCAAACGTCCAGTCACAACATCACCTCTTTTTATCGAGTTCAAAGAAGCAATGGAGGAGAGAATGAAGAATAGTTCAATTTTTCCCCCTGAGATACGAGTGTCAGTTGAAAAAGTCGCCCCATATTTTGAAGAAAAAATTGAATTTGTTCAATATGGGATGGATCAACTCAACGCAAATGCAAGAAATCATTTTGATGCTCAAGCAATGGCTATTAGGGCCCAGAATGAACAGTTTCCTGATATGATAGCGAAAGTTACGAAACGACAAGTGTACGATGTCATTCACCATGAATTTCTGATCTTGAAGAACGGACAAAGAGAAATCATCAAGTGCTTGAAACAAGTCGACAAGAGACAAGACGACCTCGAAAATCGGGTCTTGGAAATGAAAGAGTATTTTGGAGCACATTTTCAAAGAATTTCAGATATTATAATGGGAAAGGAGACACAACCAATCCCATATCATGTTCAAACTACTTCGATTACGCCCATTCAGACCTCCCAAGAATCAACACGTGAAGCAGACAAACCACCACATGAAGAAGAGGGAACAGTCCGTCCGCTGAAGAAAGCAAAGACAGAAGACCCACGCTCTCCAGGATCCGAATTTGATTTTTACTTCAAGTGAAAAATATTCCCGACATATTGAAAGAGTGGTACGAGTAGAAACCAGGCAGACCTTCCATAGAGCAAAGGGAAGGAATATAAAGCATCTTGGAGGACTCTGACGACAAGACAATCATCTCAAAAAAAAAGAAGGTCTTTGTCTCTTTCATCCGAAGATTGCAGAAAAATTTGGATCTCCGAAGAGATGAAGCCTGTGAACTTCTTGAAAAGTATCGAAAAGATCACAAGTTGGGTATGTGTAAAATGCGTACAAAGCTTGAAAACGAAACAGGAAGGAAGTGGTATTCAAAGACATTAAAGAGAAATGTCTACCGAGAAACAGTAGCAAACTAACGTTTCTTTGCTTATAAACTTTGGATTACAACGAATGTGGAAGACTTGGGAAAGTCGGGCGTCTTAAAGATATCAGTTAATGAACAGTTTTTTAACCATGATTTTACAAACTCCATTTCATTAAAACACATATAGTCGAAATATCTCCAACTTCTATTATTAGTGCAAGAGCAACATCACGGCCCTCATAGCGTGGAACAGCCCCTTTCTATAAACAGAAGGGATTACACATGCCTTTTAAAAATCCTAGACTAGTGGTATTCTTCGGCAAAAGAAAACACCGGAGCTAGCAAAGCCCCACATCCGAGGAGTGAAACAACTCTTAACCTAAAACAGTGAGTAGAGTCATATTTTCGCCCGGCCCGGTGCACTCAACCACACTTTGTAATAGTTGCCCCTACGATAAACCGCACAACAGGCGGTACCTCCTTCTGGATAAAGGGCACTTATCACCTATAATAATGACCGGATTACCAATTACTATTTTATAACAGGAGATTAAATTGAACAAAACAAGACAGCATCCACATCCACATCCGATGGTATCAACGAGAGCTAAAAATAAAAATAAATTAGAATATCAAATAAAAGGAATTGGACAAATTTAAAAATAGAAAGTAAAAACAGCAAAGGGAGAAATGGAAACAGGGCGCATGCTCAGCCAGCCGTCATAGGTTCTGACAGGCGTCATAGGTTCTGAAAGGGGCCATTAGGGCGGACCTAGGGCGGTCTCAAAAAAGTGCCTCGATCCACTACTCTTCTTTCTTCCCCAGGGCGCTCGCCCAAACGCCTGCCCATACTTTTGCAACCATGTGCATAACTTCCCTAATGTGAGTTCTGCTTTCTGCTTATATACACTGAGTACTCACCGTTTTATTACTCTTCACACCCCAATTTTTGATCTGTTTTGACCCTTTTCGTCTTCTTTGGCCTTTTTTATCTATGTTTGTCCCTCGCGCTAAAACAGCCGCCCAAGCCTGAGAAGCCGCCCTCCCAAGCCGCCCAGCCGAAATTGGCTGTTTCTCCCTCGAAACGGCGGGCGGCCGTTTTCTGCGCCGCATCGTGGTTTCTGTGCACAACCCCGCCATATCTCGTGACCGTCTGCTGCGACCTCATTGGCGATGACGATCCATGGTGCGCAAGCAGCATTCGGGCGTGTGCGCTGAGGCCCCGGACTAATTCCCCGCAACAGTTCCACTACTCCGAGACATTTTTCTATATGAGCGAATTTCTCCGCTCCGCTTTTCAGAATTGATCTTTTCCGTTTGCTTTTTTTCTAGAAAAATTCCTTTGCTTGTTTATTTCCTTACTCATTTTGGTATTGACATAACACTGTGCTGGTTGCATCAATTGTTTATTTTGGTATTTTTCCATTTTGCCATCTATTTCTCCTTTCTTGTTTTTTTTTTTTTTTTTTGTTTGCTTTGTCCCAATCCGATTCCGAGATTCCTTTCCTGCCCTCAGCCCTGCGACTGCACTTTCCTCCATCCGGTTCAGCTCTGAAGATCCGTGTTTCCCCCACTGCTTCTTTCAGATAAGCATTTATCAACACACCCTCCACCATCACAAACAAACTTTTTAGAGGGAATATCAATCCTACAGAAAAAGAAAAAATAGAAAAAAATACCCCAGCATCTAGAGAACCCAAGTTCAAATAGATTCCGCTTTGAGATTCTTTTTTTTCCTAATACAAACCGCATCCCCCGAAACAGGAAAGGAAAAAAAAAGGTTAAAAATAAACTTCACCTCTCGTTTTTCCAAGCAAGAAGATGCACCTGATTTCTGGCTCAACTACCATGGTTGAGGCCCCCGCTGATTCTTCAAAACAACCTGACCCGAGAATCATCAACAATTCCAACACTCTCAGCAATATTTCCACCACTACCCCTTCGGGTGACACAAGTAGTCGTACGAGCGGCAATGCAACTGACACCCCACGGAATGCAAGAAATTCTCGTCTAGACCCCCCAGCTAAAATATCTACCCTGACAGAAATAAACTCAGAGACCCTGGTACAACCCCCACATGCTGTAGACGCTACAGAAGGAAAGCAGGTTATCGAATCTTCGTCGCCAAGTAACTCGCGCCCTGTTTCTCCCACGGACCAGGACTCCGATGAGAATCCAGAAAATGCCAGTGACCTCCAGTTTAAGAAAAAGGATTTCCATAAGTCTCGTACTCAACTGTTCCAGTCGGTACTTTCCTCTGCATCCTTGAAATCATTGCGCCACCAGTTCACAATACCATCGCAGCCGCAACTCAAGAGAAACCCCAGCACAATTTCACAGAGCAACACCAAGAACTTCCAGTCCTTTATTCAGGCACCTGTGTTGCTGTCCGTGACAAACTTGCGTACTACCGATGACGTTGAGATTGGTCAGCGGCTCCCGTTTGATCAGAAACTCAATTCTGGGCTTGACTTCAACGATAAACGTTCCCGAAGAAACCTGCTTCTAGAATCTGCTGGCGGCGATGCAGGCGGAAAGGGATTTGAGAAGGATGATGATGAAGAAGATAGCGAGGACGATGAAGATAACTATAAAGAGGAAACTACTCTCCAACAGCAACGTCTCACCCTCAATGCCCTCAAAAAGCTCTCGTTATCCCTTGCACCCATAATACGATCGGATGATGACGAACAAGGGCCCCAGTCGCGCCAGCTAACAACCAAATCTCTCAATTCTTCAAAACAAGAAGGCCGGGTCCGCGACTTACGGCCCGTGTTGAGATCTACAAGCCTGAAGAAATCGAAACCGTATCAGCCGGCTGAGGTAGATCTCTCATCTTTCTCAAGTTTGACCCGTCAAAGCAAGCACAATAATGATACTGGAGCTCCTCCCCAAGTGGCTGCCGGACCCCAGGATGGTCGTGTGAGAACAGATTCCCAGATCATGCAGCCCAGTCAAGCCCAAGTTGAACGAGCTGCTCATTCGCAAGCACAAACACAAACACAGAGCCATTCTCAACCCCAGAATCATTTGCAGCAACTGTCGACTCAAACACATACATCATCACAGTCTGCGACTGTTAGTCAAACGCGAACGCAGACACAGGGCCTTATGGAACACAATGTTTCTGAAACAAGTAATACCCCCGCACAAATGCCAACCCCACGGTCTGGTTCTTCGGATATGAGAAATACAGGCTTCGAGAAAAACCTCAATCCTAATGCCCATTCTCAAAATAAAAGTTTGTTTGTGGGGAATCAGCTCACGCGCAAAGCTGAAAGCCAATTTCCAGAGGTAAATTCTAAAATGGTCAGCAACCTGATGACTGGGGCAGGAAAGCTGAGTAGTAATTCCAGTGAATCGCAGGTTTCGAGTCTGCGGAATTCTCTGAACCTTATGCGTCCTACACAGTTATCTACAAATTTTCACCAAAGAGATCTGACGGGAAGAATTCAAGGGCCAGTCCCTGAGACATCACACGGGAGCTCGTTTGGATCTTCGAAGCTGCATGGTTCTGATAAGAGACTTCAGCAAATCAATGGGTTCAGAAGCCCCATGTATATACCAGCAGTTTTACGGAAAAACGTCGATGAAATGCTTGAGCTTGGTGCTGATGCTGATGGGCATGGTGAACATCATGGTGATAAACAATGAGGTAGGCGGAGAGGCGGGCTCCTCGGCCACATCCATAAAGTCAGTTGATCTGGTTTATTCGCTCGAACCAAGTGCCTCTCCAGGGCTTCATTCCAGGACAGGGCCATACGAGTTGACCAAAAGGCAGTATGACTATATCTTGAGGGCAGCGCCTACAAGAAAGCATTGGGTCAAGGATGAAACTGTTATCAAGTGTGGTATTAATGATTGCCGAAGAAAGTTTAACTTTTTCGAAAGAAGGCATCATTGCCGTAAATGCGGTGGGATATTCTGTAAGGAGCACACCTCGCATTACCTTTACATTAATCACTTGGCACAATTCACCACCGGTGGACGAGGCACATTATCCCGTGTTTGTGATAACTGTATTCAAGAGTACAATGAGTTTATGAAGCACGAATTTGGTGTAACGTGCCAAAAACCGCTGTCAAGAGAATCTCTACCACAACAGTCAGCACTCAATAAGATTGACTATAGGAAGGAGATCTTCACTTCCAAAATGAGTGGAAGCATACCGATGAAGCAGTCTGACTCAAATGAGGACAACAATACTTCGGACCAATTGGCTGGCTCCGTTCCGGCAAACTGGAGTTGGTCATCTTTCTAAACTGCCGAGCCTCTAAAAGAAATTCCCGGCCCTCTGGGATCAGTGGTGTATTTATAGAATCTTAATGAGGTTATGTTAACTTAATAATTGTTGTTTTTTTCTTGGGTTTCAGATCAATCCACCATCAACCTAATCGTATCTTTTTATTAAAGAAACGTCAAATTGTAGAAGATGTTGGTGATAGTAGTGTTTCTGTCGGTCCAGCGTTCCTGTAACATTCTTGTCACCTACAAAAACCAATTTTTTCCACACGGATATTTCAATCCAGCTTGGTGTTTTGACATTAACTCTAATTTTTACCACTGGAGAAGTAAGTAAGACCAAAAAAAAGGAAAGCTGTTTCAATGGGCAAAAATTTGAGTTCCTCTAATGTATAAGGGTTTATTACTTTTACCCCATTTCAATGAAAAATGTTCAAAAATTTAAGCTATGTTTCTGGAAAAGTAAAAGTGACTAAAAATAGTCAGTTTTTAGTCAAGTGTGGAGAAATCCCAAAATTTGTCAAAGAAACTTTTCTTCCCTAAAAATCGAAAAAAATTGAATTTTTTCCAAAAAGCAAGCAAGCTTTTTGCTATGGAATTTCATTCAGTAGTTTTGAAAATTTTCTCTATTTTTACTTGAATTATTCCGGTTTAGGTCATGGAGTATCGATCACAACTTGTTGAGCGTACTCATTAGGGGAGTGTCAGGGCTACTGTATAGCCTCGGCCACGGAAAAAGTTGTGAATTTTTTCAATGAAGACTTCCTTTTTGGAAAGTAATCCAGTGAAACAACTAAATGGGAATCCAAAAAAAAAAAAAAAAAAAAAAAAAAAAAAAAAAACCATCAATAAAACAACAACCAAAGTTTTCAAAGCTACTGCTGGATGAAAATTGATGGTTAGAGTTGTGCGAGTCGCAATAATCAAGTGAGCAAAGCCTTCAAGCACCAAAAATGGTCAGTTGCATTTGAAAATTTAGTCGTCGTTTTTTTCATTTTATTTTTGAGTGATTGAAAATTTAGGCAATTTCCAATATATCGCCTTCTAATTCTTGGCGGATGACAAGGCTTTTGTTGAGTGTCAGCCATTTCTCTACTTGTAGGGTTGTTTGTGTGGGTTCAATTGTAAGGTGCTTGTATTGCTGGAGGCTATACAATTTTCCAAAAATAATTTGATTTATGAATGATTTAATTTTGCATTGCTTTATCCGGGGTGGTATTTGGCCCAACTTTGCTTTGGTCACGGATCCTCCCTCTGTAGAATTGTTCGGCTGCAAATCGATGGGGTTGTTACAAAACTACTGCGCCTTTAGCTTTGGTGCTTTTGCTTGGAAAATTTGATAACAGGGGAAAGAAAAAACTGAATTATTGATTTTGCAGTGTTTTTTTTTTTAAGAACACGAAAACCTGCCCTCAATTAGAGTCTTCCATTTCTTTTTGTATCTTTTTGTAAGATTTCGTCTAAAGTTTGACCTGGAGACAGCTAATCTGTTTTCCATTAATGGAGCATTTTCTTTGAAACTTTTACACATTCATTGTCTTTGAGAGTAAGTATTATTAAGGGAAAGTAATTTTTGTTTTCTTCCCAAGAAGATCCAAATAAAGAGCTTATGCAATATTGGACCATCTGGAACAGCACAAGATGTAGCCTCGAAAAGAGGTAGTATATAGAGGGACTTATTCTCCATGGAATCGGGGATTTCAGCTTCCCTTTGAAACCACCACATATTATGAACAGAAAATTAGTCTATGTTGCATTTGCAACCTTTGGAACATTGGCCACCACATTTTTCATTGGAGAAACAAAGTCCGTACTGGCTCCTCACCTCATGCCAAATGACGGGGAATTCAAGACGGAAAAAAACACCCATTTCAATGTCTCCAAACGTGGAACCGATGATGTCGGTGCTTTGGAGGATGCCAGGGTTTTGTTGGTAAACGTTTTTTTACAATTGAAAACTTTCACCCTGATGTTTGATGTTGATGGGTTTGAGGTGCAGGGCCCAGGTCTCGAGAAGGAGCTCGCAAGAATCGAAAACTGGATTAATACTTTGGCCCCTTCACAAAACCGTCTTTTGGGTGAAGTCAGTTTCGTTAAGCATATGTTTAAATCCATGGGAGAATCTCTCGAGCTACTCAAATACTACGACTGCGCTGAGACTACAGGCGGAGACTTGATGTGGTCATTGATCGACCTCAACATGAAGCTTTTGGAATTATATAGCTTGAGTGGCGTCCCTGACCCTGGGGTCAAAGGGTATACGGAGAAAGTAGCCAGTTACTCAAGATACTTGAAGTTTTTGAGACGTGGTTTCAGGAGGCTTGTTTCTGTACCTTTCGGCACCACCATTATGTTCAGAAATCAGTATACTCAGGCAGAGAAGTGCCTTGAGGTGTTAGCCTTCTATGTTTGACTTTTTTATGAATAAACCAAAAAAAAAAAAAAAACGTATAAATAAAGGAGGTATTTTTCTAAATCTTTATTAGGTTATACTCAAAGAGCATTTACTTCAGCTGAATGTTCCCCGCTTATTCAAAAAATGAATAGAAAATAATAGTATGGGGAATTCGCCAACTTTTTAGCATATGTCCGCTGCGGTTTTCGGCTCATATACTATAGGGAAGATGTTTATTAAGAGTGCTGAAGAAATAAATTCTGTCGAAAAACTTTCGAAAGCTATTACACAATAGCTATGTGCGTTTTCATTCATACCCCTTGATAAAGAAGTCTGTTTTCGAAACCCGTAAATTCCGTAGTTGCTCAAAATTTAGGGCTGACCCCATGTAGATACCGGGTTCAAGATATACAAAAATTCTACAGTAAACTGCTTGAAAAACAAAGTCTATATAAAGAATCGATGGTCCAGAATTGCCTATCCCAACCAAATCTCTATTGGATGGCGTCCGTAACGTGTCTTTGCTTTCTCCTTAGAGCAAAGCAGTCTTTTCAGGAATGATCGTACCTGTAAGACCCAGTACCCCCAATAGAGTTTTAGGATCATTGATCAAAGTTTTCATCTGAATGGAGGTTTCATTGGAGAGTGGGGCAGAATTTACAGACACAGTGATTTCCGGTAAGATTTTCAATGCTTCTGAAACGCTAAGTTCCAGTTGACGCATCATCAAAGGTATAGAAGAAGTGGAAAAATCCCCAGAAACGGAATAATGTAATGTATGAGAAGTAAGAGGAGAAGAGCCAAAAGAAAAAGAATCAGATCCTTGACTTGCAGAGGGAGAGTCGGTCGCAGAATTAGAAACGGTGGAAAAATCGGGACATGAACAAGCCTCGTTCTCCAGCATCACTAGAGTGGGTTTCCCCAATTCCAGAATTGTCTTTTTTACCAGCTTTGAAGGATCAATAACGCGTGTGAAGGTAGGCTGAGGTTCGTTCCAGAGCCCAAGAAGATCGATTTCTCGTCCTTGCTTATCGTAAACAGAAACGTCCAACAGAAACTCATCTTCGGTTCCGAGAACGACAATCCGGAAAGGATAGAAGTAGTTGCCTTCAAAAATGAAATTTCCCGAAAGAATGGAGCGAGTGTCAAGAATCTGCCACTTTTCATTCACCACAAGGAACATTTCCTTGATCTGCATGCGAGGCCCGATCTGGAGACTTGCCACACGTTTTCCAGCAAGATTGATTCTGAAATCACCATCTTCCTTTGGGCGGAAATGGCCCACTATTTCGCGAATCACCGGGGCATGCATCACCGGAAGCTGTATTTCATCCCCTCGACTGGAAAAGAAGCCCTCATGCACCTTTTCGAGCCGCGAGAAGTCCCGAAGAACATAATCATAATCGTATTCCCTTACTTTCTTGGGGAGGAGAAACACTTTCAGTAAAAAGCCAACGGTGTGGTAAAAGCTCCGCGAGTAGCCTCTTTTTGCTAGGGAAAACCCCAGGGGTCTGTCCTTTGGTGAGGGATCATACATTGCGCCCTTGACTCTTGAGTAGAGATCCTTCTGGAACCCTGTTTTCTCCGAGACGTAGATGGGCACAGTCTCCAAACCTGCAATAAAGGTGATTTTTACTTTGTAGTATCTGTCTTCGACTAAGTGTAGCGTCAAGGGAATCTCGTTGAAAGCAGCCTCCTCACCAAGAATAGTCTCATATTCATCCACGGTGTAATCCTCAAAACCTTGCTGCTTCAATACTTTCAGAAATACCTGGATATTGGCTAGTTTAGTTTGGTCTATGGAAAAAGTGTGTTTGCCCGTTTTTTTTGCTTTGAAATACCCAATCATCTCCCACACATAGTCGTCAATGGAAAACGGCACATGTACTAACACAGGGTTCGATTCCTTTGACAGACACAGGGGTTTATTGGGCAAGCTCAAGAATTTGTTTTGTGAAAGCAGAGAATAAACTGCTGACAGCTGGTAGTAGTTTGTGGTAAAGCCTTGCTTATTTTCAAAGAGAATATTCACAGCAGAAACTGCCATGGCTGTAAGAATTAGGTTGAGGGCTTTCATGGTTGCAAAAAGCGGAGACAAACCAAGAAGGAAAGGAAGTAAGAAAACAAAGGTACATAAGCCAGAGAGAGAAATAAAAAGAAAAAAAAATTGCGGGGGTTTATTTTAATTGCGGGCAAGATTTTTGGGGTTTTGGGGGTTTGGGGGGTTTTGGTGTATAGCAATTGCTGGGCACGAAAGCTATTATATTTGCTCATACGTGCGAGAGTGTTTAGCCGCAAGTTTCATGTACTTTGTTGCAACTGAAACAACAAAAAAATGAAAAATTCAATCTAAAAAAGGAATAAAGGTCTGACTGTTATTGACTGTTGCAGCATACGGCCTTCACATGTGATGTTGTGAAGTATAATTATTTTGGCAGTAGCAGAGCACAGCAGAGGCTGTTTGCTGAAGAGTTTCAGGAGGAAAGGTTTCGGCGAAGTATTGTGGCTAACAAATGGGAAGAAAAAACAACAAGAAAAGGGGAAAGGCAAATGAGACTGCTAGTGCTTTTGGGTTGATTTCCATAAAAAAACCCTTTTCAAGTATTCCCCCGTTTTCAGAATACTTCCAAAGGAATGCGGATCTGCAAATTTAACGAAAATATTTGTTGCAACAATGTAGAAGTAAAACGGAAAGATAGTTCTCCCGCGTGGGACGCTGGGAATTTTCCAATCGAGACTAGCGGGTCTATGTGCAAACAAAGGAGGATGCTGTTTGGGCACCGTTGACCGTTCCCAGCTGAAGAATTACAGGGTTGGAGTCACGTAAGTTTGAGGTTTTTCTTTTATTGTTTTTTGTATTTGTATTTTTGTTTTAATTTTTGTTTTGAATACTATTTACACAAGAGTCCCAGCAGCTCAGCTAAAACGAGTTTGGAATCTTCCAGGCCCCAATAATCAGCAGCACCACTAAACAAGGTCCAGAAAAACTTAGAACAATTACTATACAGAGCATATGTGCTAAAGAAATCTTAGCTTTAAGATTTGGGCTAATACAATCTATAAGGATGGACTGGAAATGACCACAAGAAGGGCAATTATGGGCAAATCTGGGTTAAATGAGAAGCTTAAGGTTTAGTTTTAGAAATTTGTGTTATAAAAATGGTGGACATATGTCTAGTTATGGCGAATTTTGGGGATTTTGAAACCATGTGATCACTTCAGTTGTATTTAGCTGATAAAATCAAAACAGATGCCAAAAAGACGCCAAAAAGACGCCAAAACAGACACAAAAAAATACACAAAAAATCAATTCGATAACTACACTGAAAACAATTAGGAAATCATTGATTAGGTTCCCTACTTGCCCAGTAACAGAGCAGTCGATTCTCGCGGGGTTACCCTCTCCCACAAGTTACTATAGCGGGGGTATGCCAACGGCCAGAAGCCACCCTCCACAACCTAAAGCACCAATTTCAAGACGAAAACGTTGTACTAAGATTGTAAAAAAAAACTCTAAAACCTGCCGAACTCATTTTCAGAAAAAATAGCACCGCTTTATCTACCCCTATCAGAGAGAAGTTGGTTCGCGTGGATTCCACCGGCACATTATAGGACGTGCACTGGAACCGGCACGGCCACGTTTCAAACAAGGCCAATAAAAAGAAGCCACACCAAAAACACCGAAAACACCAAAAAAGACGAAAAAAAGAGGCCCTAAAATAGAAAACCCCACACATAAAATCCAGTAAAAGAAAAATATAAAACAAGTTTTCATCAACGCTCACCCCCTCCCACCACTAGATAATAATAGTCAAGCTTCCTCGACACCGACGACCCGTCCTGCACACACGCACTCACCTTGTTCTAACACCTGGCAAGACCTCACCAACAAAACCAGCCCTGAATAAACCCACCAAAACCACCTAATCACCAAACCATCACACAAAAAACCACACAATGGTCCAATTGAAGGTTCTAGGTATCGGGCTCGACACCGTGCGGTTGCTTCTCCGCGTGATCATCTTCATTTCCATTGCGGGTGCTGCCATTTCGTCGCGTCTTTTTTCCGTGATACGGTTTGAATCTATTATCCACGAGTTCGACCCTTGGTTCAACTTCCGTGCCACAAAATACTTGGTCACTCACTCTTTCTACGAGTTTTTGAATTGGTTTGATGACCGCACCTGGTACCCCTTGGGAAGAGTCACGGGTGGTACGTTGTACCCGGGACTTATGGTGACGTCGGGTCTTATTTGGCACACGTTGCGTGAATGGCTCGGGTTGCCCGTGGACATCCGGAACATTTGCGTGTTGCTTGCGCCAGCATTTTCGGGAGTCACTGCCATCTTCACCTACTTGCTCACCAAGGAGATGAAGGATACCAATGCCGGGTTGTTGGCGGCTATTTTCATGGGCATTGCCCCCGGCTACATTTCGCGGTCGGTGGCTGGCTCCTATGATAACGAGGCCATTGCCATCACGTTGCTTATGGCCACCTTCTACTTCTGGATCAAGGCCATGAAGATCGGCTCGGTTTTCTACGGAACCTTGACCGCCTTGTCGTACTTTTACATGGTTTCCGCATGGGGTGGTTATGTTTTCATCACCAACTTGATCCCCTTGCACGTGTTTGTCCTTATCTTGATGGGTCGTTACACCCAGCGCTTGTACTCCGCATATACCACATGGTACGCTTTGGGAACCTTGGCGTCTATGCAGATTCCGTTTGTGGGCTTCTTGCCCATCCGCTCCAACGACCATATGGCCGCACTTGGCGTGTTCGGCTTGCTCCAGTTGGTGGCTTTTGGCGCTTATGTGCGCTCCAACGTGCCTGCTGCCCAGTTCAAGTCCTTCTTTGCTGTATCGGTGGTTTTCGTCACCGTCGTGGGTATTTTGGGCTTGGTCGGCTTGACTGCCGCAGGCTGGATTGCCCCTTGGACTGGCCGTTTCTACTCTTTGTGGGACACCAACTACGCCAAGATTCACATCCCTATTATTGCTTCCGTGTCTGAGCATCAGCCTACCGCGTGGCCTGCATTTTTCTTCGACACAAACATGTTGGTGTGGCTCTTCCCTGCTGGCTTGTACTTCTGTTTCCAAGAATTGCGCGACGAGCACCTTTTCGTGATTATCTATGGTGTTTTTGGAACTTACTTTGCTGGTGTCATGGTCAGATTGATGTTGACCTTGACTCCTGTCATCTGTGTTTCTGCTGCCATCGCCTTGTCCAAGTTGTTCGATGCCTACATGAACATCGTTGACTTGTTCCAGACGAGCGACGCTACTGAGTCCGAGGTGTCGGAAAAGAAGTCCGCCAAGAAGTCTGCATCATCAGAAACTTCGAATACTACTGCTGCCGCTTCTACCGCCGATAAGAAGACCACCAAGAAGACCAGCACCAAGTCCTTCCCATTGTTCCAAATCTTGACCAAAGTCGTTGTCTTGGGCTCCTTCGTCTACTACCTTTTCTTCTTTGTGTTGCACTGTACCTGGGTGACTTCCAACGCTTATTCATCGCCCTCCGTCGTGTTGGCCTCCAAGAACGCAGACGGTTCTCCTGCCATCATTGATGACTACAGAGAGGCGTACTACTGGTTGAGAATGAACACCCCAGAGGATGCCAAGGTCATGGCCTGGTGGGATTACGGCTACCAGATCGGAGGTATGGCCGACCGTACCACTTTGGTGGACAATAACACCTGGAACAACACCCATATTGCCACTGTCGGTAAGGCTATGGCTGCCAGAGAGGAGGTCTCTTACGAGATCTTGAAGAAGCACGATGTGGATTACGTGTTGGTCATCTTTGGAGGTGTTTTGGGCTACTCTGGAGATGACATCAACAAATTCTTGTGGATGGTTAGAATCTCAGAGGGTATTTGGCCGGAGGAAATCCACGAGAGAGACTATTTCAGTGAGCAAGGTGAGTACAAGGTCGATCACGATGCTTCTGAGACCATGATGAACTCCATGATGTACAAGATGTCCTACTACAGATTTGGTGAGTTGTTCAGCGGTAGAGATGCCGTTGACAGAGTCCGTGGCCAAAACATTCCTGCAAACAGAAAGATCACCTTGGATGCCGTTGAAGAAGCCTTCACATCTCAAAACTGGATTGTGAGAATCTACAAGGTCAAAGACTTGGATAACCTTGGTAGAGACATTTCGACTGCAGGTGCTTTCGACCGTGAAGATTCATCGAAGGCTCAGACAAAGAGAAGCAGGGTCGTCAAGAAACCAAACCTCGACTTGAGAGAGTAAGCCACCCCTGATTGCTAAATAGATATCAGTAACACACACACAAAAAAAAAAAGAACAAACAAAATAAACGATTCGAATAATTTATTTTTTCTTAAACTTCCCTCCGCATTCTTCCCCAACCGTACACATTCATTAACCGCAATATTATATTGTGTGGGGATAAAGTTGTTTGCGGGTCATTCGGCAGATAACGCGTGCGCAAGTTCCCCATACTTTTCTTTTCGATGTCACCTTAAAGCTTCATTTTTGCTTCATTTTTGCTCCTTTTCACCACCCTTTCTTAGCCCCAAATAATATTTCTGTTTCCAAGCGATAAAGCAAAATTCAAAGAATTAGCAATGGCGGGCATTTTTGATATCAAGGGTCACCTCGTTTTCTATCGCAAATACCACTTCAACCCCACAAATGTGACGATCCACCTTGTTTGCATTCCAATTATTTTGCTCTCCACAATTTGCTTCTTAATTGGAAATGTGATAATCCCCAGCTACCCCTACGTCACAATAGGAGTAGCATTGTCGTGGATATATGGCATATATTATGTTCTCTTGGACTGGCAATTGGGCATCCCGGCATTCTTATTCCTTGCGGGGTTTGCCCATCTTCAAAGGGTGTTCTATCTGGAGTTAAACCCATTTTCACTTCTTCTGAGGGGCCAGTATAAAAAGATAGCCATTTTTGCCCACGTTATCAGTTGGCTCGCTCAGTTTTATGGACATGGCGTGTATGAGAAAAGAGCACCCGCATTGTTCGACAACTTGCTCCAGGCGATAGTGCTTGCCCCTTTTTTTGTGGTGTATGAGATTGCCTTCTGGTTAGGCTTCAAGCTCGATGTGAAAAAGGATATGGATAACCAGGCAGGGAAATTTGTTAAGCGAATGGCTGAACAAGACAAGCAGAAAAAGAAGTAGTCCGGTACGAGAAAGATGTTACAATAGGGCAGTTTATTTATTGAAACCCACTCAGAAATTCTGCGATTTAGAACTAGCGGTCGATCCCTCCAGCGATGGGCAGTTTTTGATCCTTCTTCAAAGTTGCCTGGTATTTGTTATACTTTTGCTTCACTTCCTCTTCATATATGGATGTCCCTGTTAACTGATTCCCGATAGCTGTCATGTTAGTAGAAAAACGAAAAGTTCCAAAGGCAAAATATGATACGTACTGATCCACCCGGGACGGATATTGTTATCTCTTCCGAAAATTTCTAACTTCCTCGCGTGAACCCCAACAAGTCTTTCGACAATTCCATAGAGTTCATCTGGCTTTCTCAGCGTTTCTCTAGTACCACTGACAATGAAGTCAATATCAATCTTTTTGTTGAGCCAAATAGGGTTTCCTTTCACCCCAACAAGCAAGTGCTCTTTAGAATGGTTGAGCCAATGCCCGGTTCTTCCTGTAACAATTGTTTTCCGCAACTGATTCAATTTGATCCATATCATTTCATCAGAAACTGTATAGCCCCACTGTTCTAATGCTCTACGGCCAATTTCGATTGATCTGCCCGTTACCCAAAGCATGAGCACACCCTCATCTTGAAGCTCTTTCATCGGTAAAGAGAGAAGTTCCGAATCTTTACAGGTACCATAGGGAAGGGACATGTGGATGTCCCATGCTGGGTCTGAAATGATGGCGGCAAACTTACCCAAAATATTGAAAGGAAGGTACCTGACGTCACAATTGATCCATTGCGCAGGTACTTCTTTCCGCAGAATGGTATCGTGGCATTCCCCAATAGTATAATCTAAAGCAATAAGAGACAGCTGCTCGGCAGGTTCAGCCACAGCTTGCGATGGGTTCAAGGTATAATAGTGCAAGTAGCGGCAGTTCTTGAGCTTGTGACAAGTATCCAAATACGAGCAGTTGCCGAGATAAAGATCAGTGTTGTTGGTCAATAAGGGCAAAAAATGGATCTTACTCTTGACACATGCTAATACCTCCTTCGTAAGCAACGACTTACACGAGCCAATCACCTTATGTATTTTTGCATTTGAAGGAAGTTCGTGGAATCCCAGTCCAATTGACTTCAAGTTTAGGCATAAGTTGGCAAGTGTTTGGCTATGATCCAAAACCTCACACACTTCGTAAAATGGCTTTTGGGAGGTTCTCAATTGTGCTCGTTGAACCCCGAGTTTTACCATGGCAGTGGGTCTTGCCAACATCTCGTTGAGTCTTGCAAGGTCATGGTCAAACCCTTTCTCTTCTGGAACCTCACACTTTACCACCGTCTGCGGATCTGTTCTTAATATTTCCATCAAACGAGTCTCGACACTGGAATTGTTTCCGGAGGTTGGTTCAGTCGATTGTGTTTTTATTTCATTATACATATATTTTACGCCTGGACTCAAATACGGCTCTGGATTTTTCAATTTTGCCTTCAAGATGAAAATGTTTGTCACTTTGATCCACACGAGTTGCTTTTTCGTTTCGCAGTTGAATACAAGCGCATTCCCAGAAATCACGTTGAAATTCTCGAGAAAATCAATAAACTTTACCAAATCTTTGGCTTTGTCTTTTGTCAAACCTTCCTCGCAAAATTCACGGAAAACACTCCTGATTATTTCGATGTCACCCTTATATGGGTCTTCAAGGAGTGCCTCTTTGCGTAAACAAAAAAACTCAATGAGCGGAGAGAAGACGGTACAACTTTCAATATATGACATCTTGAATAGTATTTCAATTAGAAAGAGAAAATATGAAAAAAGATGGAAACATCCGTGGAATAGTCTCTCCTTTTATGTGTGCTGTCAGGGTGTCTGGTTGCAAAAACGAAAATGCAGCCCTGCAGAACTACCCTCACACAGCTCGCGACCAATGTACCCCCCTATTTCCAGCAGGCTCGAATTTACAGCCACCTGCGATAGACATGGCCTTGAGCCATAACCGAAAACGCTTCATGTTATCTCATAGTCCGTTCCATCAGTAGATCCAAAACCAATTCACGACTAAGCAACATTTCTATAAGGGCCCGAGTTTAAATTTAATAGTTTAGCTGTAATTAGAAACCAAAAGGATTGTCTGCTGTAGCAGCCTGCAAGTTAGCACGTCTTCCCGTTGCTTGAGATTGCAAGGCTGGTCCGTTACCGAATCCGAGTCCAGTTGGCTGGGATTGCAACGGCTGAGGATTAAATCCTTCAAAACTGTTCTGCCCGAAAGATGGCGCAGGCTGTTGTCCATAGGCTTGTTGAGCAAAAGGTTGTTGACCAAAAGAGGTAGTTGGTTGTTGCCCGAAGGATTGCTGCCCGAAGGATTGTTGACCAAATGAAGCAGTTGGTTGCTGAGCAAAAGGTTGCTGACCAAATGAAGTAGTCGGCTGCTGAGCAAAAGGTTGCTGACCAAATGAAGTAGTTGGTTGCTGACCAAAGGGTTGCTGAGCAAAGGATGTCGTTGGCTGTTGACCAAAAGACGAGGTGGGTTGCGGACCAAAAACCGGTTGCTGAGCAAAGGATGCAGTTGGTTGTTGTGCGAATGGCTGAGTTGGTTGACTGCCCAAGGAAGTATTTTGGAACATATTTGTGACTTGGTTGACTCCAGTATTCAGCTGCTGACCAAAAGGTTGCTGGTTTAATCCTCCAGTGAACTGGGAACCAAAAGAAGTCAGTGGCATCATTCCACCAGTTGCTTGGTTACCAAATGATGTAATTGGAGGAATTCCACCAGTAATTTGGTTTCCAAATGAAGTTTGCGGCATCATGCCACCGGTAGGTTGATTTCCAAATGTTGTCTTAGGAGCTCCCTGTGCACCTCCCGTCTGGTTAGATCCCATAAACCCTCCTGTAATTTGTCTGCCGAAGGTTGACTGAGGCACAAATGAATTCTGGAAAAGCTGCCCTGTTGGTTGACCTCCAAGTCCATTGGATGTACTGCCAAATGCTTGACCACCTGTTGGTTGTTGACCAAACGATGTAAGTGGCATTCCTTGTGGCTGGGTCAAATTACCAGGTTGAAGCGGAACAAAAGACGCAGTTGGCTGTAATGGAATTTGACCGAAAGTAGTAGCAGGTGGTCCAGTTTTTTGAGGAGCAAAGATGGAAGTTCCAGTTTGTAATGGAACGAAACCAAAAGTTGGCTGACCCACAAGTCCTCCAGTCGCCTGAATAGGTACAAATCCAGTTGGTTGAGTAGCAATAGGAATAAATCCAGTTGGCATAGGAATCAAGCCACCCGTTGGAATAGGCACTAAGCCGCCCGTCCTTGTAGCAGGAATAGGGGCAACGTTGGAACTTGAAGAGCCAGTCTTTTGAACAGAAAATTGTTGATTTGGCTGAATCAACGTACCCGTTTTCACAGGGGTCATTGGAGGAGCAGAAGGAGTTGCAGTCACGACAGTAGCGGAGTTAGGCCCCTCAAGAGATGTCTTGTTCGACTCTAAAGGTTTGACGTCAACAAGGTCCTGTAAGGAGCCTGTGTATTGCGGACGTGGGGCTGATTTGGAGAGATCCTCAGTTGAGCGAGCAGCAGGCTTGACCGCCCATGCATCGTCTTCGATCTTACTTTGCAATGCCTGATCCTTCTGGACAAAGGACAGCGATTCCTTCATGGGTGAAGGTGTTGGTAACGCGCTGGCATTTACCTTGGATAACTCTGTTGTACTATTATTCTTTAATGCCCCCGTTGGTTCGGTGAAGAGCCCTCCTGGGGCAGAAGTCTCAGCAGCAACAGCCTTCTTGCGGTCAAACTTGTTATCCAAATGTTTCATTACACGCAAGATATCACCCTCTCTCAAGCCCAAGGAACGCAAGAGCGAAGGCGTAATATCCTCAAGAATACTTTCATCCATCTGCTCCTTGCTGAAATTAATCGAGTAACGTTGACAGTTACCAATGTCCACGCCACATGAAAGGAAGAAATCGAACCAGTCGTAGTCAGGCTCACTTTGAGGAATCATGGATGAAGCCTTTGATCTTTCGGGTTTTTGAGGAGGAACATCATTAATGGCAGCGGTCGCAGACCTGGATGGTGTCCTCGAAGGTGTATCTTGAGCTGACACAGTAGCTGGTTTGGGCTCCGGAGGAGGGGGCGCAATAGGCTCAGCGACAGCCGGTTTAGATTCAACATGTGTCGATCTAGATTCATTATATGTTGATACAGGCTCCACATGCGCCGACCTAGACTCCACATGAGTAGACTTAGACCCCACTTGTGCAGACTTAGACCTATCTCTCTTAGCCATTTGTTTGGCAACTTCATCCTTGTATTTTTGGAGGGAAGTTCCCGTTACCTTTTCAACGTATTCTAAGTCTTCAATGGATAACTTTGACGCGGAAACAGCAATCTTAACGCCATTTGTTTTATGCAAATGTATCTTTCCTTCCATACAACCCAAAAACTCAGCTTCGACTTTAAAAGTTCCTGAGCTGTCAATCCAGGTTCTGACTCTGTGAAAGTTAGGCATATTTTCTCCCTCATTAGTATCCACAGCCTCTCTCTTTTTCTTGTCGCTTTCTCTGATCTTTTCACGATCATCACGACTACGGTACAGATGCTTGTGGGATTTGGGACTAGGGCTGACGACTTTACCCTTAGAGGAAGAAGTGTTGGAAGTCCTTTGAGATTTTCTTCTCTGCACACCATCAGTGAGCTTATCCAAATTTGTAGTGGCAACGATTTCAATGTAAGACGATGGGATCACACCTTGACGACCATCAGTAATACGCTCGCAGAGCCACCATTCCTTGGATTTGGTCAGATCCACGACGTAAACCTCGTCGTTTTCTCTACACAGCAATTCATCGCTGCCCTCGGCCTTGAAATCATAGAGGATTCTTCCAACACGTCTGTTTGACGCGGAGGTTTTAGTCAGCGCTGCTCGTGCGACCTCTTTCAAGCCGGCGGCATTGTCAGCGCCCTTCAAGTCGCCCAAAACCGAGATGATGGCCTCGGCAACGTCTTTAGAGCCAGCATGCAACTCTACAGAAGTTTCCGGGTTACGAAGTTCGAGAAACACGTGTTTTTTCTCGTGGTTGTAGTTGGTGAGATCTCTGATTCTCCAGTTGTTGTCGAGCGAGGATGCGGACTTCAACTTCAACTTTTTTGGGTTGGTCGTCTTCGGCTTAATGATGATCAAGCCATTACCGATAGCCAATACAATAGGTCTTTTTTTGCGCCCATCCACCTCGTCAATATACCAGCGGAAATACTCGCCATCATAACCATGCTGTTCTTGCTGATCGTTGGAAGATTCTACGTTTGTTTCTTGTTCATAGGATGAAGCACCCAGAGTGGCACGAGTGCGCTGTTCAGGCACAGCTGAAGGGGAAGGTCTCAGCAGACCACCCGAAGGTCTCGTAGGCATTGGCGGAGGCGCCTCATCATCACTGGCAGGCTTAGGATAATCGTTTGTTTGCGGACGGCCATACGATTGACCATGGGGTTGGCGCAGAGACTCGTCATCACTGTGGCCATCTACGTCAAGGTACTGAGCTGGGGCTGGGGCTGGGGCTGGAGTTGGAGCCGGCGCCTGGGCATCTTGTTGCTGTTGCTGTTGTACAACACGGTCCTTGTGGACAGGCGGAGGCGCAAAGTCAGCAATAGGGCGTGGGGTGACCGCCGCCACAGGGGTCGGCTGGGGTGTGGGCTGGATTGGCGCTGCGCCTGGAACGCCAATGGCATCACCAGAGAGGAGGCGCACGTAGTTGGACGGCACAAAGCCATAAACGTGGCCATTGCCCGCCAAGAGCCAGTCGGGGTCAGCCAAGTCGTAGAGCTCAAACGAGTCGCCCTCGTTAAAGGAGATCTCCTCGTCGGTCTGCTTCGTATAGTCGTATAGAGCCTCGCAGCGGCCCACCACAGGCGCAGGTTCAATGTAGTTTGCTGGAATAAGCCCGGTGGGTTCCTCGGCGTCTACGCCGTCGGTGAGAAGTAGCCGTTTCTTCACCGTCCACCAGTCGTCAATGTCGGATTTCTGGATAAGGTACAAGAGGTCGTCGGTGGCGATGGACAATTCCTCCTCGGTGTTGGCATCGTAGTCATACAAGGCCTTGTATACGCCGATGTATGGAGAAGTCATGGCGAATGCGGGGGGAAAGAAAAACGGGGGCGGAAAGAAACAATTTCAATCGCAGAAGGGAACAAAGCACCAAGCCAAGAGCAGAAAGCAGAAAGCACAAAACACAAAAAAGCCGAAATCAGAAAGCCGAACAAGCACAAATAACACGTAAAATCGGCGACTAAATGGGTTGTGGTGCACTTTGAGGTGCGGTTGGTGGCTTCCAAGAAAGTGCTTGCGTTGCTTTTGGCGGGCCTATCAGGTCGGGGTTTTCCCGGTGGTGGGCACTGCCGCGGCCGCCAGCACCCGCGGCGGTGTGGATATGGGAATCATTCGGCGCTCTGCAGCAAACGCAGCCGCGCAACGGGTGAGGTTGGAGGATGGGAGGGTGAGAGGAATGAGAAAGGGGTGGGAGGAATGAGAAAGGGGTGGGAGGAAAGAGTAAGGGATAGGAAAGAATTTAGAAAAAAGGTTGGTAAAATTTACGGAGGGGACGAGAGGAATATTCCATGAGAAAATAGAGAAATTTCCGCCGGAAATGGAAATATGGTGGATGGTGTTGGACATTCCAATCATGCGTGGGGACGGTGGATGCCGTGGAAACGAAGAAATGGCGAGGAATGGTGAGATCGCGGACTCCGCTAGGGCCAGCCATGCAGGTTCCCACCAAAGGTTATTTCCCTTATTTTTATGGGACGGTTTATTTCCGGTTGTTTTTGTGGAGAATGTTTTTGAACGAGGCGGGTGGTGTTGAGGGTTCCTCTATATACTAGTTATTGAAAAATATCACAAGGAAAAAAGAAAAGCAAAAAGAAAAGAGAAGAGAAAAAAATCACTTGCGAATCTCAGGATGCGGTCCTGATAGTACGCTAGGAAGGGGGTGCCTGCGGGCTCGATATCGAGACGAGACGCCCGGAAAATACCGCGGGGCAGGCACCTCGGCCGTCTATCAAATAAAATCTGTTAATGGTGGTAATATATGCCATGTAATTACTTGAATTTCCTTGCACGAGCTAATTTAGCAACTAGTGCCAGCAATGATAGGCAATGTTAAAGAAAAGATTTCACTAGGCTACGCCCTTTGTAGACTCACCACGCGTACCCAGTTAACCTTTGGACGTTCATCACACGCAGTGGAGATGTTTTCATAAGATGATTGATTCTTTCTGATGATGTGTTCCCTGTATCCTCCTAGCTTACGTTCTTTCGTGAACTCTGCAAAACGAGACGATCTTATTCAGTCCAAAACCACTTGAATGTGTGTTTTCAATGATCTCCCGTCTGGGTGGGGAAGAATTCTGTCAGCTTATGAAACATCAGATTTGACTTTGAATAATTCTACTTTTTAACAGCCAGCTTGGTCGAGTCAGCGAGTGTTGGGTGGCTTTAGCTTCTTCCTGTTTTAAGGACCTTTCCAAGCTTTATTCAATTGTAATAATTACTGAACATCCAAAACAGTTTGCGGCTACCCAAAATACCCACCACCAAGTTAAGTAAAGTAAGACTTTGAACATATCGTCTGGGAGATTGTCCCAATTTCGGATATTCTGGAGCGAGCACCCAAGGGTTTTGCACCCACGATTTTCTGGTACTCTGCTTCACGAATTGTTCCTGTTGCATCTTTAATCACAGAATAGATATGCTGTCTTTATGTACTGTAATTTAATAGAGGAAACTTTTCCATGTTGGTCTTGTCAAGCTTCAAGGTGATGGTAAATTTGACATCAACCCGCGCCATACATGTTTTCCCTGGTATTAACGATGTAATAAATATGTCCTAATAAGAGCCCAGCCTTTTCAATCACCTTATAGAGTCAAAGGGAACGATTTTTTTCTGTTACAATGCACGTCCCATCATTGGATACGAGGGCATTAAAAATGAAGAATCTGCAAGAGTTTAGATTATAAGATGACATAAAATGGGAGACCATTGTTTGAAAATACACCAGGCTAGAATTTCCTTTATATCCATGGCAATGCATTGAATACCATAGTTTCATTCGGGCATACAAGGTCTCCAATATCCTCTAAAACTTACCAAACACTTGGACCGACAAAAAATCCACCCAAAACTTCTGGTCCACAGAAAAAGCATAGTCTCTATAGTCTCTATTAAAGTCACCAGTCAAAAGCACAATTCCACAGAAAACAGCCTACCTCAACACAGCGAAATACCATCTACGTGCCCAGCAAAGATTGTTCCCATCTAGTTGACTTGGGAAAAAGCGTCTTTTCCTTCGAGCACAGCGTCGATGTTCTCCAACGCACATACAGCAGTATGGTCAAAGTTCTCCACCGTCGATGCACCCACATGTGGCGTCAAGATGACGTCTTTTCTACCGTGGAGTTCCGGGTGCACGCTAGGCTCGTTTTCAAAAACGTCCAACCCCGCAAACACAACCTTGCCTGATTTCAACGAATCTACCAACGCCTGCTCATCAATCACCGACCCTCTGCCGATGTTGATGATGCGGATCGGCTTGTCAAAGCTTTCAAGCAACGGCTTATCCACAAGATGGAACGTTTCCGGAGTCGCCGGACACGCAATCACCACCAAATCCGCAAACAGACGCGTGTCCGCCAACGACGCGTGGTAAGTGGCGGGATACCCAAGGGCCAGCTCCTCCGCACCAGAAAGACGCGTCCGTTTCACGTAGTGGATGTGCATGCCGATCGCACTGAGCCGTTGGCCGATGGTCTGGCCGATATTGCCGAAGCCCACAATCACCGCATGGTGGCCACGGGGATTTAAGCACGGCCGGCCCGCCACATGCTCGCCAAACGCATAGCCCTCACGCAGCAGCGCCTCTGGAACACCCAGGGCAAGGTCAAATTTGGCGGCGGCCAACTCGGTTCTCACGGCAACCGTATGGTTGTTCTCCGGACGCAAGTATGCCTGTGAGAGCTGGAAGTTACGGAACGCAGCCAAAGTATTGTAGAGCACCAAATCGGCCACGGGCTCGGCCGCACCATCCGAAGGCACGTTGGTCAAAACAATGCCTCTTTCCTTCATCTGCGCACCATTATAGTTATCGTGGCCCACGGAGCAGATGGACACCACTTTCAACGAGGATGGCACGGCGTCGATAATATCGTTGTTGAAGCCTCCCACAACGACAAATCCTAGCCATGCGCCGTAAATGGCCGAGATGTCGTTGAACTTTGTTTTGAAATCTTCCTTCACTTGCTCACGCGAAGTAGGAAGCGAGTGGCGCACACACTCGTACTTTTGCAGAAACTGCTTGTACTGGGGCAATTGTGTGTTCAAGTCACCGAGAATAAGAACTTTGGCCCGGGTCATGATCCGTTGTTGGGATGGATTGGATGGATTGGATGGTTTATCAACGTTTCTCTGACCTTGTTAATCCAGGAAAGAGACGTGTTACTTGGGAATAGCTTGAAAGCGAATGCTTTGATGTTAGTTTTATTTTTTCAAGGTTGTTCAATTTTAACCCCGGCTACTCCAAAACGTCTCAAACGTCCATTTTAACGCGGGTTCCGGTACCATATCGACATGCATTAGAGTGGCTTGGCATGAAAAGAGTTAAAAATCGCGCGTGGACAAAGGTTTATACCCGAAATTCCGCGAGAGTAGGTGTCTCAGCGCAGCCGAGCCGAGCCGCGCCCGAAACGTTCGCTGCATCGGGCAAACGTGGCATTGTTCAAAAATTTCGGATACGACGCGTGTGGTTGGGATTTTTTTTTGAGTGTTTTTGGAATCTCCACGATTGAACGGTTTTGTGTTTTAGCGGGGCGAGCAGTGCCTCCGGAAAGACTGCCATGATATTGAATGTAGCACTGAGGAGTGTATTTTTATGCATAACCACCCTCATAATAGGCGTGCCCCATCCCCATTGTACTGTATTACGAGCTGTACCTGTTCCGCAGGATCCGCAAATAGGGGGAGGAACTCAGCGTAAATTGTGGCTGGAATAAGGCCCGTATCGTAATGACGTGATATTCCAAGACGCGCCGTTCGCACCACTGTGGTGGGGTAGCTGGGGTTTAGACTGCCTAAAAGAGTTAACATATGCGGCTGTCTTCACAGGAATCGAGGGATGGACCCTTAGGAAGCATGTTGGCTGCATTTGGCGAAAATACCCCGAAAAAGGCCGGCTCTATCGATATTTTATTTGTACGAAAAATTACAAGTTGGTGGTGTTTCTTCAAATATAGTTTGCTGCACCTTTCTTATCCGGCATCCAATAGCTCTTAGCGGAACAACTTTGCAATAATATACAATAATATATACGAAACTTGATCCAGGGTTTCTGTTGAGTGGAGCAGAAAAGGCAAATTCATAAAAGGGATGGGGAATCTTAGGTCAATATCCACCACCTCTATACTTCATACAGTAGTCTCCGTTGAAAGAGAGATAATTATCCCTGAAAACTGCAAACATTCATAAAGACACACAATTTTGGGGCTCCACGTAAAACTATCAAATTTATTCCGAAAAATAGATTCAATATCTCTCCGGCTTCTGTTCCGGAAAAGGTGTTGGGTTAGAAAGGACGAGCCTTAGATCTCGAGGTCGTCCTGATATCTCCTTGATGAGTGGGGCAATCAGCGTGAATGACTTCATTGGCAGAATTTAAAGCACCGATATATCCGTGGCTGTGTTCATCTAACTTGCACGTCTAGACGAAACCCATGGCCCCTTTTCATCATCTTTCATCATCTTGTTAGCCCCTTTATTTTTGACTTCAGCCATTTTCCTAGCTTTTATGCCTCTGTATTATGTTCAGTATCATTTTAAAATCTCTCCAAAAACCTATAGCTGGCACTTCCACACTTAGTTACTTTGGTAAAATAGCCCACGGTTTTGGGTATAGCCCAAGCCAGCTTCTGCCATTCTTGAAGGTGGTTTCCTCCTTAGTCCCAACTACTCCCAGAAACAGTCTATGTTTTTCAATGTAACAATAAACATGATGCGTACGGTTAGGCTTACCCAGCTAGGTTTATCGTGGCCCAGGATTGACCGATACCTTCGTCCACGGTGTAACTAACAATATTTCCGATTTATAAAGAAACAACCTCCTCTGCACCAACTTAACCTTATAAGTATCATCAGCAGCGATCTGGAAACACCACTCAATTCAATAGTGTAGTTGGAAACAGTTGTTTCGTAATCATAGATCTTTCCTGGAACAACTTTGCCATTTCAGCGAAATCTATACCCGTAACCTGATTCTAAGTATTCAAAAGAGTCGTCTTGTAGTTTGATTCAAAGAGATTCTGCGAGAACCTGGCCCTTAATCCTTGCTCAATTCTTTGACTATAGTCGCGAAACAATCGTTTATCAGATCAAGCTATTTTACCATGATTCGCATAATGGTGAAATTTTTGTGCATTTTTGCCCCTCTAATCTGCAATGGTAACCCACTGTCAGTCGCTGTGCTAGCTCACTTCCAAGTTCCATACCACTTGCGAAAAATTCCACCCAGCGAAAGAAAATCAACAACCAGAATGACTGTGTGAAAAATAGGAACCTAAGACTCTAATAAAAGATAGCTCTCCATTCACAGGCTTTTAGAGACTCTAAGAAGCACCCCACCCCAGTAAATGCACGCTAAGAAAAAACCCTTGTATTAAAACCCCAGTCCCCGTAATACTAAATACATAAAAACAAAACTCGATCGGCTCGACCCACTATCAACAACAAAAAGACATAAAAAAATAAGTGTGATGAACCCCAAAAACAAAAACCTGCCCCCTTCAACCCTCCAAACCTGCTTATACTTGAAGGAGTGTATGTATATAAATATTTGTGTGTGTGTGTACTAGCACAAACAGGATTTCGGATGTTGGAACAGGTTTTGGTTTAGGAATCATCTGCTGGCATCATCATTAGCGGCTGCCCAGCACGGACGCCTTCTCTTTCTTTTGCAAGAGAGACTCATTGGAATCTTCATCTTCAACAAGTTGCTGCTTTCTCACCTTGGCAAACAACGCCTCCTTCTCTAACTGAGACAACTCATTCTTCTTCTTTCCCTTGATGTGGTACAATGGGCTCAAGGCTTGCAACTTGACGTTCTTAAGGAATGGCAAGTGACCGTGCTTTTCTTCATATGCCATCAAGAACACAGTGGCGATGATGAAGATCCAGTAGATGTTGTAGGAAATGACCGAGCCGTAAGTGGCGGAGTTTTGCCATCCCAACAAAGCATTGAAGATGTTCCATCCACCGTCCAACAGCGGATGGCAACAGTTGACATGCCACACCGATTTGGTGATGTCATAAGTACCGGGGCCAGAACCGTTCTCGGTGGCATCTCCACCGGTAGCCTTGTTGAAAACATACGTCTCGAAGTACCAGATACCTCTGGAAAACAACCCGGCAGAAATCAAGTATAAAATACAAGTGGATACAATCATAAAGATCTGCAAGGAGAAGTTTGTTCCCGCATAAAACATAACCACACCAACAAGAATACCCACAAGCAAACCGCACACCACTGGGAGAGGGAAAGAAGAAGGAGGAGAACTCAATCCCACGCCTCCAACAAACACCACTGCTTCCAAACCTTCTCTCAAACAGGTGATGAAGGGCAAAATGAACATGGCGTATTTTTTGGTGAAGTGGCCAACACTAAAGCGACGCTTGGTGCCCTTGGGACTCTTGACCAACGCCTGGGCCAACTTGACTCTCCATTTTTCTTTCATCTTGTTGATGCGCAACATTGCAAGACCCATGAAAGTGATCATGACACAGGCAATTATAGAGAAAACACCTTCCCACAAGTCTTCGGACTGTCCCCAGATATCATTTTTGAGCGTGTAGAATACCGCAATGAAAGCGGCACCAAGAACCAAACAGATTCCAACTCCTAGACATGCACCCCACCACACTTGATTCCGTAAGCGCCTATAAACGACCGGGTCGTCGGTGGCGCCGCCAAGGCCTTGTTTCAAGAATGCCAAGAGAACAGAAACTACAATGACGGCTTCCAAGGCCTCTCTTAACACGACAAAAAAGACCTGGACGTTGAAAACGTTATTTGCCATTCTGCGAGAGCTTTGCTGAGATCGAGGGTCAAATCCACAGAGTACTTGAGTGGGGGGAAAAGGTCAAGTGGCAAAGCTAAAGCAAAGCAGGGTTAAAGATGAGCTGAAAAGGAAAACTTTTACTGATTGTGGGGCCAAACCCATGGCTATTTGTATGATTCTTGAGATAGTAGCCTCCAGGCCTTTGCATGAGATGGCACAAGATAATGTTGGCGGACGGCACAGACGGTGGTGTTTTAGGTGGGGACGCATATTTTCATGCACGCACAGCAGATCCCGCTGCGAGGCCTGCGCCAAAGAAAGTGTCTCAAGGCTTGGCATGTTCCACTTGCTAGACAAGATTTGAGATGATTAAGAGGGGCGAAGGAGGGGCAAAAGAGGGACGAAGGAGAAAAATAAGACCACAAAAAATCCAAAAGATCTCGAATTAATTAGCTTCCCACGCCCCAGACTTAGTTTCAATTCCTCTAAATCATGACTGAAATTACCTGATTTGGCAACAATCATTGAATGGAAACTTTAGCTGAGGATATCCAAGCCAACAATGACGGGACTGTAAGAAAATCTTGGCCTGTGCCAAGAAAGTACAACAATAACAACCAGAAAAAAAAGGAACAATGGGACAACACCAGAGCCCAGATTTCTGACACTGACACTGACAGACAACATGTTATCTGATCCATCTTATCAGGGCCTCAAGCCAAAAAAGCGATTAGACCCAGAAAATCCACCTCAGGACCCTTGATTCGAGAGTCACGGAAAAAAACCCAGGCGCCTGTTTGAATTGTGTTCCAGAACCAACCAAATGAGGGTTGCACATGGATCGATGGAGGTGTATGTGCATAAAGACCCCGAAAAAACGGTCTCCGAAACGGAGTACATCACAGTGGAAGAGAATTGGGGACCCGCTAACGAATCATATTGTGGCAAGGTCTTTTTTTTTCTTTGCCTTATGGACGAATCTCTTGGCAGCGTGCTATGTGCACACCATGCCTATAGGTGTTCATAACACAATGGAGAGGGCCACCAATGGCAATTGACTGTCTTGTGGAAGATAGTTTTGTTATTTCTATTGTGTTTTTGGATTGTTCCATGGTGTGCTCTTTGTATTGTTTGGAAGTCCGCTTCAGATGTGGAAAGTCTAGCCACACTTACACGCCTCGTACGGCATCACCCACGGCTGGCAGTGAAGAACAAAGAAAATCACAAGGAAGGGGTTAGAATCCTGGAGGTGAAGGTGAAAAGTTCCCAAAGTAGAAATCACCCAATTTGCGAAGTGGCGCATTGTTCTTTCTCCTGTGGTGCCAGCATGGAAATCATCGTCATATGCTGTGCACATTAGGAAACTATAACAATACACAATTTGAAAAGCCACCCGGTAAATATGAAGGTTGGCTTTTTGAAAACCTCCGTCTACATTTTTTCTGAGGCTCAGGTGAAAAAGACTGGCCAGGTTTGCTGGAATAGAACAATCGCGCTTTTTCCATTACTCGGGTTATTGAGAAAATCTGCCGGCGAAAAAAAACACCTAGATCTGGTTTCCTGTTATAGAGGCGGCGGGTTATGAAAGCTGACAGAAGGCGACTATACTACATCCGTTATGAAGAGAAAGCAAGGCCAATGCGCCAAGAATTCATGCCCATATTGCAGTTTCTAAGCAGTGATTTTGCATCTACACTACTTCAGTAACTCTACACCGTAACCTCTGATGACAACAAGAAGCCGTGTTCATTATAAAGAACGCGTGTTAGAGATCCAAAATAGTCATCTAGTATAAACCCAAATTGGGGGCTCTCTAAGCGTGTCTGTGACAATGGTATAAAGGGCACGTGCATGGCTGGCATGTCTCCAGAACAGGAGAATCGTGGGGGTTCTATAATACACAGCAGCGTGGCTGTGAAAAAAGGAGCGAAACACAAAACCTGGATGTGTAGCGTGAATGTAATGCCCGACATCCCTTCTTTTATCATACCCGGGAGAATTCCGCTGATCTTAGTTTATTTGTAGTACTTAGCGGCCGTAGCAATATCAGTATGGTGTTTGGCACTACCTTTATCGCTACTGACTAGGATTTTTCCGGGGAAATTTTGATAACCACAACAGATACCATTTCTATTTGGTAGGCCACCAAGTTTAATAGCTTACCACTTCGGCCTTCTAATATTGCTAGAAGTGCTCCCAAAAAATGAGGCATCTCGACAAAACAACCGATCGGCAGTTGGCGTTGAAGTAACTCATCCAAAGGGCCAAAAGAGATAACTTCCCGGTAGTGATTCGAGAGCATTCTCCATTATTTTCACCAATTCGGAATGTTTATTGCCGTTTTTTCAAGTTTGAAACATTAGCCTGATTTAGATGGGTGAATAAATTTTGCACAAGAGAGTTCTATCCTGAATTCTTTGAATGCCCAATTGTAGAAACCGCACTGAAGGACAAACGGGCCTTTTCTAGCGTATTCAAAGTCTGGAAGTTGTTTGGTTTTCCACTGCTGATGTAAGAAAATGTTGGTTGATGAATACGGAAAAAAGTTTGGACTCGTCAAATTATTACGGATTAAATCTACCTTGAATCCTGGGCTGTTTTCCGTTGGTTTTTAGTTGTTGTTGATCCTAGGCACTCAGAAAATGATTCCCTTTATATTCACCAACATACGATGAAAAAACACTGGGTGAATGTACAGACAAGAAGGATGCAAAAGCGATATATAGGTTGGAGAGTTCCGTTTGAAAATGGACCTGAAGGCCACCTCACTCTAGCAAGTCACGCCACGAGGAAAATTTGTCAACATTGCCCAATGGTGAGAGCGTAGTCCAATTAATGGCCCACTATTCCTCTCATGGGTGGAATAATATAAGTGAACCCTGGACAGTCTTTGATGACGTGAATGGGTTATTCACTAATCCCAGGACACCAAGGTAATCGAAAATTATGGAGAACACATCTGGAAAAAACAAGGTGACGTCTTGCAGACTGGTTGAGGAAGTAAGGGAATATTGAGTATACTAAGAGTTCGAAATACCCCACAGCGATGAATGATACTTTTTCACATATGATGATTTCTTGAAAAATAAGAAAAAAAGCAAAGAAAGGGGGCCTTAGAGCTTGGACGATGTTTCGAAAGTCTCACGTGGGTATGCTCCTTTCCTCTTGTACAATGCAATCAACCAATTAGGGCTTCTTTATTTCGGCACCCAGTAATAAGCTTGGCAACCACCGGTCACGTGACCTGGGGTGATGTTCTTCTAGCGGCGCCCAAAAACACCACTATTATGATGTTGTTTACTACACACGTAAGCCAGATATACATATGGAATAAGAGATTTAATTAGTGTTGCCTTCGGATGAAACCTGTGCGAACGAACAAGTCATTGGTATAAAAACACCCGAGGCAGGGCTCAGTCTCACGTCGAAAGCCATCCACCTTGATTACCCCCACCCAAAGTTTATCTAGCACGTGGTGAATTGCCCTTTAGAAATGTAGGTGATGGTGTATTCCCGCCGTTAGGCTTGGCAAGCGCCGACGTCAAGTCGGGGGCGTGGTGGTATTATTGCAGGAATAATCGGATGATTTATCCCAAATAGGCATTTTTTAGAAAAAGAAAACATTGAATAGCTTAACTAAGATCTCCCAAATCAGAGATCCCCCGAAAATCAGAGATCCCCCGAAAATCAGAGATCCCCCGAAAATCAGAGATCCCCAAAAACAGTCTCCGGTATACTGTCAGGCCCTTCGCTACTAATTTCCTTGCCCGTTTGGGCACTGCGAAAAAGTGCAGCAACTGCAAAAAAAAAAAAAAAATCCCCTTGGAAGGAGTACACCCATTGGTTGCAAATCACCACTTCTGACAAAAAAAATACATTACTTGTAGGTAAATTAAAACCACCCAAAACAGCGGCGACTTGTAAATTTCAATAATGATTATTCATAAGAACCCCCAGAAGTTGGTCCACCCACCTCCAATTTGTAGCAGCACCACGTGCCTCGCCAAGACTTTCATCCATACACTCTTGCCAAGCATAGCCCATAATATTTTCACCAGCGAAACAGAGGTCCAACGTGGGCTTGGCTTGTAAGGAAGAAAAAGACAATGTAGAAAAATCCATCGAAAAAAAAAATAACTTCCCATGTTCAAAAGTATTACTGACCAATCTCTAAGTATGCAAATAACTGGCTGGCACGCACAGCGCCGCAAAATGATCCCCAGGTTTGGTACAGTACCAGTTTTCTCAATCACACGATCACATCTGGCTACATAAAGGAGAAATTAAGTGCAAATCGGGGGAGCACGTGTGTTCACATCAATATACTGCAACTGGTCAATGGCTCCAGAAAGGTGCGTTTATTGCGTATGCGGGGCCTGTAAGCTGTAATACACCACATCCACGTGGGCAACGCCGTACTTTTCAAGAAAAAAAAGCTAGTATAAAGAGAGCTCTAGATCCGTTCCAACTCCTTCCTCAAACAATCAGTTCGACTTCAATCCAGTGACCATTCGGTGTACCAGTCAGACTTGTTCCCTTATCTAGTGTACTGCACCCCAACGGAATCTTCGTCGTATATCTGCAGCCGCACGCTCGATCCAGCCTACACGATTGAGACGAATCTCGATAAGCCACTTCGCTAATTTACTTTAAGAGAGACATAAACCACCCGAATTAGTTTGAGTTTTCCATCCAAAACGCCAATTCAAATCCAATTCAATCCCCCAAACATCCTAGAAATGATGTACCAAATTCTTTCTTCAGCAGGACAATTGTTTGTCGTGCTTTTGCTCGTGTGTGGAGTGCAGGGTATGACCAGTTTTGACAAGCCCAAAAAGCAAAACGTGATTTTCATGGTTTCCGATGGTATGGGGCCTTCTTCCGTGACCTTGGCCCGTTCCTTCAAGCAACAGAGAGACCACCTTCCATTTGGCGAGCTCTTGCACTTTGACAAGCACTTGATTGGTCAAGTCAGAACTTCTTCTAATGATACCTTGGTGACCGACTCTGCTGCTGCCGGAACTGCCTTCAGTTGTGGTCTCAAGACCTACAACGGAGGAATTGCCGTTGACCCGTTCAAGAACCCCTGTGGTACGGTTTTGGAGGCGATGAAGTTGGACGGATATCTCACTGGTCTTGTCACCACCACGCGTATCACCGATGCTACGCCTGCGTCCTTGAGTGCTCATGTGGTCAGCCGTAAGCAAGAGGACCTGATTGCTGAACAGCAATTGTGGGAGCACCCTTTCGGCTCGATTGTGGACTTGCTTATTGGCGGTGGCAGATGCCACTTCCTTCCTTCTTCTGTGTCCGGTGGATGTCGTAAAGACCTGAGAAACTTGGTCAACGAAGCTATTGCCAAAAACTACACCTACGTCAGCGACAGGGCCGGCTTCGATGCCTTGAACAACGGAAAGAACGTGTCGTTGCCTCTCTTGGGTCTCTTGGCCCCTAAGGACATTCCTTACGACATCGACAGAAACGCCAGTGTGTACCCTTCGTTGGCCGAGACTGCCAAAACCGCCTTGACTGCCTTGAGCAAGGCCACGGAGAAGTCCGAGCAAGGTTTCTTCATTCTTATTGAGGGTGCTAGAATCGACCACTGTGGCCACCACCAGGATGCTGCTGCCCACGTGAGAGAAGTCTTGGCCTTTGACGATGCGTTCAAGGAGGTGTTGGACTTCATCGACTCTTCCGACGTGCCTACGATTTTGGTTTCTGCTTCCGACCACGAAACCGGTGGTTTGGGTGTGGCCAGACAAGTTCAACCCGAGTATCCAGACTACTTGTGGTACCCTCAAGTGTTGGTCAACAGTACCCACTCGGGAGAGTTCTTGATCAAGAAGGTTGCTGCCAAGGAGAAGACCATCAGCTCCAAATTCGACGCTGCTGCGTTCTCGGGCTGGATTGCTGAAGAGATCTTCAAGAAGGACTTGGGTATTCTTGACTACACCGGCCAAGAGGTGAGAAATGTGCGCAAGCTTGCCACTTCGCCCGATGACTTGTTGAAATACCTCAACAACATGGTTTCGGTTCGTTCTCAAACCGGATGGACCACCGGTGGACACTCGGGAGGAGATGTCAGCGTGTACGCCTACTCCAACAACGACTACCTTGACACCATGCTTTACGAGCGTGGAGGACTTCTTGGAAACGTTGAGAATGCCGACATTGCCACTTTTATGGCCAACGTGGCCAACGTTAGTTTGAGTGATGTCACGCAATTGCTTAGAGACGCCAAGAAGCCAAAGGCTTAGAGAAAAGTTTTGATATTTTTTGTACCCCGTGAAAGAATTCCCCGTGGAGATATTTTGCGGGATGCTTAGATTATATAGTTGTTTTGAATTGATAGATTTGTATTACTGATTTGAGGTGTAATCTTAAGGAACAGGGTCCCGAGAATGTAAGGTTAGCAGGTTTCTAGTGTAAACTATGGAGGACTTGATGTGACCCAATCCGGTTTATTTTTGAAATAAAAGACGTTTTGTAAAAGCTTACGTGATATACGAAACCTTGAGACTTTGAAAGTTTTTTTTCAGAATTTCACCATTTAAACTACCCTAAAGTAGAATCAATCTTACTGAAGCCGCACCAAAAAGATATACAGAAAGATGAAGTACATCAGGGAGTCCGCAGGGTGATAGGATATCTCATAAGGAGATACCAATGAGATACTGTTTTGTGTCTTTTCAAGAAAGTCAAATCAATAAGAATCGCACATACGTCAGAACCCCGTCCGTGTTTATATAAAACTGAAGTGCACGTATTTTACCATCAGATAAAGGAAGTAGCAGCATCCAATAGAATGCTAACGACAGACCAATCACTGATATTTGATGCAACATAAATTTCCAAATGCAAAAGATCAAGGTGATTTAGGGCCCCACGTGACTTTGCATCAATTGAGGAGATTGCCTTTGCGAGAGGACAACGGAATATTTGAAAGGATACCTGATGACGACTTTGAAAATCATATGGGGTTGAAAGACACTATGCCCTAGTCCACCCTCTTTGGTGTACATTGGCAATAGACATAATCCCTCCAAACGAATACCCACAATATGAATGATACTTGGCACTCAAAAACCCATCACTATTCTTAAGGTTTGGCCAAGGTTGAAAAAGGGAACAACGACGCTTTTCACGATTAAAAACGCTTTCTGAGAATCAGAAAAACAATAGCGTGCTGGCTTAGTGTCTGGACAGGGGTCCGTACATAAGGGGAGCTGGTGAATTCATGATACCTTGTATTTGGCAGTGATTGGTACAGCTTATATTGCTCTACGGGGAGTATTACATACACGCGATTAGAAGATGTGTGTTTCTGGGTATTTCGGGAGTTTCATCTCAAGGGGCCAAGATGGTCTAGAATGCCGAATATTGCCATAGGAGGCTCAATTAAGTTCAACAAGTTGCCTTTCGTCCCAATTCTCCCGCGTCACGTGACCGGCCGTTCCGTCTGGAAGTACCGATAAACCATACCCGTATCATTACGTGAACCGTAAGTTTACATAAAACCAACCAAAGGGTTGCAGCCACTCTCTGGAATAGCACCATGAACAAAAACCCCACGTTTGTCTTCAATCATAGGCACACCACCTAAAGGCACACCACCCATTGACACATGGCCAATATTTCGTGCGTAATAAAGACCGCTACTCTCTACAGCCCCCTACAACACCCCCTTCTATGCGTTTTTTATTGAATATTCATGTATAGTTTCCTGACCCCACGACCTAGTGGTGGTTGTGGCCTGGCTCACCGACGTACTTGGCAGCAAACACAGAGCCACATTGCCAGCATCTGCCTGGGTTACCCTCCTCGACCTTCATCCAGTATGGCTTGTGCTCTTGGGCACCCTCTCCTCTACATCCAACATAACGGTAACCAATGTAGGTTGGAACCAAGAATGGGTCCTTCATCGTACCCTTACCCTCAAAGATAGGGTTCTCCATGTCGAAAACATCGACACCTTCCATCTTACCCAAAAGCTCGAATCTTTCCAAACCAGTGGCCTGATCGACGTCGGTTGGGATGGTACCTGGCTGAGCACCAGGACCAATCAACGACGAGTCGGGACCAGTGACCTCGGCCAACTTGGTGGCGGTCTTAGAATCCAACTTGGCTCCGGCAAAGAGCAATCTGGACGAGCTCAATGGTCTGCTTTGTCTAGCAACGCGTGCAAATGTACGAGAAAGCCTGTTTTGTTAGTAAAGTTCACGTATTTCTTCGGGGAAAAGTGTCTTTGGGGGAGGTGGAGGAGCACTGGGAAGATACTACAAGGCAGATTTGTGCTTTTGGGATGGTGCTGGTGAAATTATCTTTTGTTCAGTGCACTTGGGCACTACTATGAGTGCGATCACATGAGGCCAACCAGATGAATGGAATTTTTGGGAACAACGTCTGTTTCGGGGGACATTAGGCATAAAAGAGGCTGCTGTTTCGATAGACGTATTTTGAATTAAGAAAAAACCCGTCATTTATTCCCTTTGGGGAGTGGAAAGTTGCTGGAAGAATGAGGATTGGTTGTGATAAGATAAATAGCCCGGGTGGCCACTTTTGGGCAAATGCGGGGAGGCATATCGAGGTATGTGACTTCCAGGTACCATTCTTCACCCCTCGATTGTAAATTTCAGGAGATTCTGAAGAACATTTCCATGGTGTTGCTTGTCTTTTGAGTGGTGGCACGCTGATGGATATGATAGGCAAAACACACGCAGATTACGAGGGAAAAGACGCATTTCAAGAGCAAAATCGGGCGGGAAAAACGGAACACCACCAGCTCCCATTGGATCCAGACACTTGTGTGGGTTGAACATACATGATTTGTGAGGAATTTGATAGATTTACACGGACGTGGAATGCTATCTATACGTGGGTAACGTGATGAAGGAGAGAAAAATCAGGCGACTTGCGCGAAACTCCATAAGCTCATTGGCTGGAGACACGCGTCACGTGCGCGTGGTCACGTGCGCATGCCACCCTGCGTCATTTTCCCTCTTTTGACCCGCTGCCGATCGCCTTGCAATCGTTCTATGGCTACCTAATCGAAATTTATGTATATCTTAAAGCTAAAAAGCTAAAATAATGGATAATTATTGGTGGTGGCAGTTTTTTGGCCGTCCCTCATTTGCACCACTCCGGTTCGGGGCATTGATGATTGGCTGTGCGAATCCACGCCAGAGGCCTTTCCACCCGGGCCCAGACCATATGCTACAGATTAATACAGTACTTGTGGATCGTCTCTTTGGATCTAAAACAGATTGTATTTTCCACTCGTCGACTAACTCGTAGAAACCCTTTTTCAAAAAATTTCAGTGAAGTAGATGAAAAGAAAACACCAGGGTGTCCCACATAATGACAGGAACAGCCAGTGGGATCCTGTGCGAAAGAAGTATTCATTTAATCGCATGTGCAATATGGAACTTTGTTTTTGTGTTTTGATTTGCATAAATAAGGGCTAAGACCGGGTTGCTGTTGTAGTCTAGGGCTTGAATATTAGGCAATTGGTCCTCACTGGGGTGTTTATCGCAGGAAGATGAAGGTTTTTTTGTGGGGTGAGCTATAGTCGGATTACACAGGCACTGTTCATGAGAGAAGGGGACACTCGAGAAGAAGGGAATGTTTTGAAAAAAATTTAGGATGTTTTGAAACCTTTTTGAAACCTTTTTCGGTCGATTTTCTTTTTTTATCTCTTTCATAATTTACTCATTTACCTGGGTATAAGATTGCACCATCCCAGAATGAGTACTCAACTTGGGTATTGTTCGCAGGTCCCGTTCGGAGTACGTTGAGAAACTTGAGAAGACATATACTGTGGTGCTGTTTTTGGTCTGCTTTGGCTACTTTGGTCACTTTCTGTCCACACAAACCGTAGGCCGTAGTCCTTACAAGTTTGGGCGTTACTGTTTAACTAATATAAATATCTCTTTTACATCGTCTGCTGCCCTTTTTTCCGTTCCAAAAAGCCATGTGATAACACATCCCATGACGCATATTGTTGAACGCAGAGAAAAGCAACTGAACACTCCTTTCTTGTTCTCCCCGGAGACGTTCGACCCCTCCCCGGGCTATTATCCATACACTTCATTGGCCCCACTGCGCAATGACGTATCCGCAGAAATGCCCCACCTTGATAAAACGAAGTAAGTCACGTGACCAGACCTGTCGACCAGCACAGCTTATTCAAAAAGCCAACTCAATGCACCGACAAAGTTCAGAGACTAGGCGGAAAACTTTTTTAACACTCCACTCACTATAATAACATTTTTAAGCAATTTTTAAAACAATTATTAACGATATCATTGGGCCAGGCATATACACCAACATTCGTGGTGGTGTATATAATCCCACCACCAAACAGTTTATTAAAATATAGCATCTTTCCATAACACCCAACACAACACTACACTACACAATACTACACTGCACAGCACATTACATAACCCCCGGTTATCCAAATCCTGCGCCACACTGACCATTAAAATCACTCACCCCCTCTACACGAAATTCCCCCTGGCCATAATAACCACGGTGTGCCTCCATAACAGTGCGTACCCTCTGCTCGTTGTTTTCTGCGCAGTCTTCTCGCCTAGGGCTGGAGCCCTAGCCATATTTGGCCCTCACACTAACCCGAGCCTCGCAGAATGCAGGCGTCGAGCAGCACCTCGCGCACCCTCACACAAGATAAATTTTTTTCAATCTTCCTTCCCTTCCGATTCTTCTCTATAACGAAAAGGTATGTTTTGACCGTGCCCCTAAACACCGATCCCTGATAGATTCCCTTTGAAGAAGCGGCCAATGGAGAAATGTCCCAGTTATGGATATACTTGGCCCTGAAAAAATGAAAAATATCCATGTCCTGTCATTTTCACATGGAGCTTTACATGGAGCTTTACATGGAGCTGTTAGTCCGGAACGAGTCCGAGACATGTAAGAGGCACATGTTTCCTCAGCATTCCCTATAACCTCTATGTTCCCGTCCCACCAATTGATACGAAATTTCCATAAAATCAAGCTGAAATAAAATATCGCATCTTTCAAGGGTTTTCGGTGGCATCTAAAGCAAAAAAAAAAAAAAAAAAAAAACCCCTCCAGCAACATGCCAAAGAAGAGAGCTTCCAACGGTAGAAACAAGAAGGGTAGAGGTCACGTCAAGCCAGTCAGATGTTTGAACTGTGCTAGATGTGTGCCAAAGGATAAGGCCATCAAGAGAGTCACCATCAGAAACATGGTTGAGGCTGCTGCCGTCAGAGACTTGTCCGAGGCTTCCGTGTACCAAGAGTACGCCTTGCCAAAGTTGTACAACAAGTTGCACTACTGTGTTTCGTGTGCCATCCACGCCAGAATCGTGAGAGTCAGATCCAGAGTCGACAGAAGAGTTAGAACTCCTCCTCAAAGAAAGAGATTCACTCAAGACAAGAAGGTCTCCCCTCAAGATGCTGCTAAGAAGGCCAACTAGATGTCCTGACGAACATTTGCAAATAGGTCGGTGACGACTGTAATATAAGAAAAGTATTCAAATAAGTGTAGGCTTGTGCTGGGTCATTTGTCGTGGAAATGCCATAACGGTTTGTAACATCTGGCGGTCCTTAAGGGAAAGTGTTTACTCTTTGTAAGTATAGATTTCTTTTATTATGGGGCTCAAGTGTATGTTTTGCCGAGCTATGTTTCTGGGGATTTCAGAAGGCATGTTCTTCGGGCCCGGACAAGGGTGTGAAAAGGCTACGAGAGTGATTGACCGAAAGGAGCATTGACAGGAATCTTTCAAAAAAAAAACAACCGTGATCAACGGAAAATTCATACTATTCTATCCACCTTCAACATCCATTCGCCTTCTCTAGTGTGTATTCAAGTGCTGTCCCAAGTGTGCAGTTGACTAAATTGATACTTTGCGGTCAAGTATTTCGCGGGCTCCAGTTATGGAAAGATGGGCTATTTTTCTTACCAAAGGAGGGGCGAAAAGATTTTTTACGAGAGGTGATCTTCCTCGTGTAACTGGATCCAAAGCACTGGATGGAGTTCTGAGAGCGGGGCTGGAGTTGATTGTACTAACGACGGAGTAATTATTCGACCCACCCCCCTCTTATCCGGACGCCTACCCCAGTCCATTGAACCGGTGAAGTTTCCGTAACGATTTGCGTATTAGACCCGTAGATGTAGTTGTTGATACATGTGGAATTGATAATGCCCCGGTAAAACCAATTTTAGTTGAGACTTTTGTTGAATAACCGACATGGTCTAATTGGATCCTTTTAAGAGAGGTGTGTATAGTGTTCATCTTTGACTTCGACAACTCAAGGATAAGGCACGCTTTTGGGGCACTATTTCGTGGGGGATAGTGACTTCAGGTTGCTAGTAAGCATGGGAGAAGTTTGAGGTGGTTTCCAAAAAATACACAAGTGGTTCCCGGAACAGAACCCTGTAATTTACTAATACAACTACCGACTTGCTATAGCGTAAGGAGGAGTGTTTTCTGGGTCGTATGAAATCTTTTAGGTTGTGCTTCAGGAATTGTGGATTGCGTAAGAAATCAATCATCACCATATTCTCTCTTCATCCATTGAGGTTTCTCCAAGTGTATCTATGGCTTGAGAACCCTCTTTCGGCCAGATGTACAAAGTTATTAGCTTTACTTCTTGGGCAAAATTTTGTACCTGTTTTGCTCGAGAAATCAAGCTGATGTTTACGAATCATTTACGTAACTATGCGACAACTGAGCAGGTGTAAATATTGGCTATGGGCCTTTCAAATGGTGCCATTTCACCTATCTCACCAATTCTCATGACGGACAATGCACTACTACCACCAGCCAAAAACACCCCTCGTCCCTGGAAGAAATTCAAAGGTTCAGAAATCTTTACTAACGATCTCTATCGCATGTTTACGCCATTTCCAAGAATTATCAACGGTAAATATTGCAAAAATATCGACAATACAGCCAGACAAGAAAAGCCACCACTGCATCCTCTTATGGTGTACAAGCTTGCACCTAATCACACCATAAGAGCCTCATTTTCTTACCGCAAACACGTAACCTTTTCAAATCGCCTTCCAGCACAGATTATCCAAAAAGGAAGCAAAGTATCTGATATCAACCCCATGTTTAAAGGTGAAGAAGGAAAACAATAAAACAATTATATATTTCCTGGTGCACGGGTGTTTCTCCTCCTCTCTCCTCCTCCTCCTCCTTCCCTGGACCGCCCTGGACCGCCCTGGACCACGGCCCTGGACCAGCCCTTTCGTTCGCGTACGTCCAGCCCCGCCCGCGTCGGACGTGTGGATCTGAGGCGCCCCGCACCGCTAAAGATGCTTGGTTCCATTATTCCTACGATTCAAGGTATTTTGGGAAACAAGTCCAAGGCACTTTTCTAGAGTAGAGGAAAATATTGTATAATGAATTTATTGTCGCGACTCAAAGGGTGCCAACTTTTTTGGAGAAACAGCAAAGGATCAGACTCCCAAAAGAGTGCGCCGGCGTTATCTAATAAAACGGTTAATTAGATTAATTGGCCGAGTATAAGCACTAGCACATGAAGATGGAATTATTCCGTGTTTTCATGACCAGGAGAGGAAGTGAAGAGGAGAAGAGAGCAAGGATGTATGAGCGTCAAAACATCATCAATACACAAGGAAAACACAACGAAAACACAACGAAAACACAACGAAAACATCGTGGAATAAAACAAAAGATATGGTTCAACACATATTGTTCTTAACACCCCGTATTGGCCGCATGGTCACATCTCACCCTTCCAACCCAAACTCCAACCCACCCAATGAAACACGATGAAATACTTTCATTCACCACTTTTTTCACTTTTGCAAAAAAGTCATTCCTCGATGATTTTCTACAATATTCCAAAAAAATCAATATTCCTCCACCGTGCTTTTCCTGGCCAAGCCAGACGCTCGCCTTGGCCCGCACGGCACCTACCGCACGCACGGCGCTCACCGCACCCACCGCACTCCACCGCACTCACCGCACTTGCACCGCCAAACCTGCCCAAGCACCTTCAGGAGCACCAGGACTCGGGAGCTTCGCGCTCAGTGGGCGGACAAGACGACACACTGGATTCCTCGAATCTTTTTTTTTACTTCCTTAAAAATCTTTGAAGGCCAACCGAAAACGCTCTGACTTGATTGAATTGCTTCTTGTGCTTTTGCAATTTCACCCTGAACTTGATTGTTTTTTTTTTCTGACTCCCCCCTCATATTTATCCTCGGGTCCCCCTTAATCTAGGACATAAAAAGAGATCCTTGCTATAGCGAAATCTCACCCGGGAGCCTTTGAACGAAAATCAAGTCCCCGCCAAAAAAAAAAAATTCCTAAAGCAGCAAAGGAAAATCTCCCCCCAACAAATATACGCCCTTGAGAGCCAGTTAAAATATCTATTCTATTGACCACCTGGTACCCCCCTAACATCTACTGCATTTGCATGGCCCCCTAATTAGCCGCCGACAATGACAATGGACCACAAATGGAAATTCTCTCAGTGCTTCGGCGATAAGGGCGATATCGAAAACATCACCGAAGCTGACATCATATCTACAGTAGAATTCGACGGAACTGGCCAGTTCTTGGCCACCGGCGATAAAGGTGGCCGCGTGGTTCTTTTCGAACGTAATGCCAACAAAAAATCCAGCTGCGAGTATAAGTTCTTCACCGAGTTCCAGAGTCACGATGCCGAGTTCGACTACCTCAAGTCTTTGGAAGTCGAGGAAAAGATCAACAAGATCAAGTGGTTGAAGGGCTCCAACAATGCCCTCTACCTCTTGTCAACAAACGACAAGACCATCAAGTTGTGGAAGGTGATGGAGCGTCAGGTCAAGCTTGTCAGTGAAAACAATCTCAACGGCTCATCACACTTGCCTTCGGCCAAGTTCTCGCTTGGCGACTTGCGCTTCCCCAAGATGGCCTTCCACGATAAATTGATTCTGGCCCAGCCCAAGAAGATCTACCTGAATGCGCATGCTTATCACATAAATCTGATTTCCGTCAATTCCGACCAGGAAACCTACCTTTCCTCCGACGATTTGCGCATCAACTTGTGGAACTTGGACATCCCAGACCAGCTGTTCAATATAGTTGACATCAAGCCGGCAAACATGGAGGAATTGACCGAGGTTATCACCTCGGCAGAGTTTCATCCCAGCCACTGTAATCTCTTCATGTACTCACTGTCTAAAGGCACCATCAAGCTTTCCGATATGCGTCTGAACTCGTTGTGTGACTCTCATGCCAAAGTGTTCGAGGAGTACTTGGACCCTGCGTCGCACAACTTCTTCACCGAAATTACATCCTCCATCTCCGACGTCAAATTCTCCCATGATGGCCGCTATGGTTTCGCGTGACTATATGACAGTGAAGATTTGGGACTTGGCCATGGAGCTGAAGCCTCTCAAGACAATCAATGTCCATGAAAACTTGCGTGACCGCTTGTGTGACACCTACGAAAACGATGCCATCTTCGATAAGTTCGAGGTACAGTTCAGTGGCGACAACCGCTCGGTCATGACAGGTTCCTACAATAACAATTTCATGATATACCCAAATGCCGTAGGCGGTGAACAACAGAAGTTCGATGGCGCGCCCCAGAAGCTCAATTTCAGCTCACGAAAGAAGGATACTTTGGGCGACGATGATGATGACGACGATGATGATTCTGACGATGACGGCGATGGTGACGGTGAGTCTCCTCCGGCTTCAGGCCACTATCCTCATTCCCCAAATTCGCAGTATGCTGACGAGGATGGGCAACAAGAAATCGTGTTGCAAGCGGACAAGTCTGCATTCAAGTCGAAGAAAATTGGGCACGGCGATCAGTCCTCTAGGAGACGGTTGATGAGCGGCGTGGGTACAGGGGACCACAACGACTACATCGACTTCAAGAAGAGCATTCTACACTTGTCGTGGCATCCACAGGAGAACAGTGTGGCCATTGCAGCAACAAATAACCTTTACATCTTCTCGGCATTGTGAGAGATGTGTTTCATTAAATTGCATCCTGCCAGCAGCATGCTCTAACGATTAATGAAGTATGTATTTTCTTTCTATAACCTACACCATCTAGATAACCAGTGAAGGCACATGACCAAACCAAGAGCAGCAAAGAACCAAAGGTCCAAGTGACACAGCAAAAGTCATGTTACATCTACTAAAACAAACACTACGCAGAAAAGAAATTTACTACTTGATGTATTGCGGACGTATGCTATATGTGCTGAGACGGATGTTGCACAGCTTACTCGATGTGTCTGTTGATGTCAGAGTTCCAGAACAAAGTCTTGTCTCCATCACCCCAGAAGAACTTCTTCTGTCTGATGTTTTGGTAGTCGTATTGCACAGGCCACTCCTCATCTGGAAGGTGTCTCAAGTGCTCTCTGTGCTTGGCGTGCTCAAGCTCGATCTTGGCGATTGGGATGGCGGTCAAAAGAACCACAGGCAAAGCCACCCAGTAGGTGATCTTCTTCCACAACTCGGTGATACCCTCAGAGTGGTGAGCCTTCTCGTACTGCTCTCTCTTGAAGGCCTCACCGGCCTCCTTGTCGTAGAGGTGCTTGAAAGGGTCCTCCTTGATGTACTTGGACACGTGGCCGTGGCCGTGGGAGTTGAATCTCTTGAAAGAGCGTTGCGCGATTCCTCTAAACATGGTAGATGTTCTGTGTTGGGCGGGAAGTAAGCGAAGTTTGGCGACTTTGGACAAGACTATTGATAGCGCCTATGGAGGTGAGGCTGCTTTTCGCAGGTCTGGTGTTGGCGCACGGTGTGATTGGCTGTGCGCGCGTCACGTGATGGATGGGGGTGAGAAAAAAAGTGGTGTGCTTCTTCGCACACTGCCTTCTGCTGCCTTGCCAATTACTGCCTCCCAATTAAAACCTCTGTTACTGCCCCCAAACTATCCACAAACTACAAAATTTTCCATAATGTCAATAACGGCTTTATTAATATGGGTATACATTTGGGGGTTCGGCAATCGACCCGGAATAAGAAAGAGGGGATGTTTCTTTTTCCGGCTCGCTTAGGCCCTTTCGGAAATCAATTCCGCACCCTCGCCCGGCCCCATTTACCTGGCCGCATTTGCCTGGCCGCACTTGCCGGACCGGGCATGCTATATAATCCCTGATGGTAACTTGTTTACACCACCCTATGCTTCTGTTATTTTCCTTTTCCATTTTTTTTTTTTTTTTCTGTTTTCTTTTTTCCTTTTTCTTTGTCCTTCTTCTTTGTGCTTTTTCTTTTGCCTCTTTCGTCTTTACATCTCTGCACCTGAACACTTAACCATTCCTTTGGATTCCCATCCCTCCTCCAGTATAATGTTCTCTAACCCATCCTGTTCCTTGTAAGACCTTGTCCAGGAGATTGCAATCTTATTGGCAGTAACGCCTGGGGAGCTGGTATTGGGAGCTGGTCGGAGCCAACATATTCCTCGCCCTTCTTATAAGATTGGTACATGTCCATGTATTCACGCAACTTCTCTGGGAATTCTCTGTGCTGCTTCACAGCCATGTAGTTGTTAATGTCTCGGCGTAGATGGCCCAACTTATGCTTAAACACACCATCTTCGAAAAAGAAATCCTCGGTGGACTGATCCAGCAACAACAATTCCATCTCCTCTTGGTGTATTACCGTGGTGTCCTTGGTAACAAGATATTCAAACAACATTTCCTTTTCGAGATTCATCATCTCAAGGTAATCTTGATCGCTGAATTCGTAGATCCAGTATTTGTCCACGTGCTCCAACGCGCCCGGGACATGGTCTCCTAAATCGACCTGCTTCGCCGCTTGGTGTTGGATATTCTGCGAGTAATGCGAAAGAATTTTCGATGGCACCCAAAGTCGGAGCCGTGGCAAGAACGTATGCGACCGGAAAATCTGGCCGTTTATTCCTCGTGCTGAATACTCCGCCTCCAACATGGCGGTGAAGTTATTCGGAATGTACGCAGGCACGCCCTCCATCAACGTGAGACGGAGAGGCGAAATCTCCTGCAATGACAGAAAGTGTCGGTTTCGGCAGTTATACAAATGCCCCGCCATATTCCGGCGGAACTCCGTCTCGGGGTCTGCGCGTGAACTGTTGAAACCAACCGGTCTTTGAAGCTCGGCAGGAAGCTGCGACTCGTACCTTTCTGGAGCCGTGATGGGCGAGACTGCAAGCCCGGTAATATCGATGTATAGGCCCGAGTCCATGTCAATAAACCGGGCGTCGATGTTATTGAGCCCATTTCCGGGCCCACGGTGGCTCACCCATGTTCCGCAGTCCAAGAAATACCGCCCTAGCCTCACCTCTTGGGAATTACTCGTGCCAAAATCCACAATCACCGTTTGGTTAAACTGGCGCGAGAGTTTATGGAGATCTGCAATGGGCATCTGCACATCGTAATCTGCGTCCCACGGAAAAGAAATCCCGTTCCAGTACCACCCCAAAAGAGACCCATGCGCTATCCATGTTGTCATGTTATTTGCATTCGTGACGCGAAGCCAGGCCAGAATAAGCCCATGTAAAAGAGGCGCATGCATTTCAGTGTTTGCACGAATGCCCTTGAAAAACCTCCAGTCATGATGACCTCCATGCTTGCCAGTCCTTCTCCCTGCTCACCAAGAGCGCCTCATAGAAATACTTTGTGGGATACTTTGTTCTCACCGATTGCTGGAGACTGTTGAAGTAGTTTTTTTCCTGGAAGTTCAACTCCTCCACTTTTGCACCTAGCTCTTCCAAGATCTTTTTCAGATCATCCACAAAATCTTCATGGACTATCTCTTTCTCGTACTTGAGATTTGTGGCTGCACCTTTGTTGTTCACGTGTGCAGCAAGGCTTGTTACCTCCTTGCGAAGATTGATGGTTTTTCCTCGTTTAGCCGCGGATGTGGCGAGAGGCGTGTTTATTAGCCGGTCTCGGTTCTCGATATCCTGGTTCACTGGAACGTGGAGCGACGCGTACTTCTGGGGCGACGTGGGGAGAATAAAGTGCACCGCCAATGGCGCAGGCATGAAATCGTTAAGATATGATACCGCGGCCATTTTCCGGATCCGCAGAGACGCTCTTACCGGGCACCGGAACACATGAATCCCCGTGGTGTAGGGCTGCAGAAGGATTTTCTGGAGGTATGGAGCAAACGCCTGGTTGCGGATGTTTCTGGCCAAAAGCATCCTGATGTCCGCGTCGTCGAAGCAGTACTTCCTAGAGTCCAAAGCAATACCAGACTGGGTGGGACTTTGTTCGTGTTTTTGCGGATTAAGCGATTCACAAGTGGCCTTGCTATTCTTCACAGAAAGAATCTTGCGGTCCAAAAGCGTCATGTCTGTCCAGTCGGCCCAGTGGAAGTGGGGATCTCGAGCTTGTCGGTGGGGACGCCGGCAGCAATCTGGGCGTTGAATTCGCTCAAAATCATCCCTAGCGTGAGCCGGGGATCGTGAGGCACCACGCCGGGGTTTTCGCCTTTGCCCCAAAGGAATTCTGGAAGCTTCACCTTATCTCTGCTCGCTGTAGGCCCCTCGAGCACGTACATCGCAAACTCAATATCGGGGTCGTCGGGGTTCCTGGCGGCTTTCTCGCGGAAAATTGCTCTCACCCAGCGATCAAAAGAATACGACTCTCTCGACACAAAGAGACTGCGGAGGCCGGAGAAATCTAGCGTGTATTCCCGCCAGTAACCGGAAAGAACATTTCTGCGTGGGTTGCCAAAGCCGAGAATAGAGAAGATAATTATATACACGAGAAGGGCCAATGTCGTTGAATAAACGAGGCGGGAGCGTCGGATCATCGTTACTCCACGAAACACACCTTTGGCGGAGGGGGATTGATTTCTTCGAGCAATCAACACGGTGGGCCTGATGTTAGCTTTCTTATATTTGGATGCGGCTTCTTTCACAGGGCAGCCCTTCTTCTTGGGGGGTTTTTTTTTTTTTTTCTTTCGAGTTTATCCGCTTTTGTGCTCGAGAAAACGTATTGCTACAACAAATTTTTCGCCGTATATGGAAATCCGGATGGTGGCCGAAATCGGGGGTATCAACAAAAGGCTGGACCGGACGAATCGAATCAATTAATAAGCTCCAACAAACCAAACAAATAAAAAAAAAAGAAATGATTAGCGCCTTAGCAATGGGAAACAGTGAGCGCACATGTATGGGCAAGAGCAGTATATGGGGGGAAATAAATGAAGGGAAAAAAAAATATCAGCGATTCCGCAGCTCGAAGGGGAAAGTTTGGTTTATATATCAACACAGGCGATCGATGGTTGGATTTTGAGGCATTTCCAGCACCAGGGGATTGGCGCACGAAGTGGTCTTTTGATGCGGGATTTGCTCGTTTACCGCTGCGCTCTCTCGGCCTCGCCCTGCGCACGAGAATATCCTGCACCGTGCGGGCTATGGCCATGTCGTGAGATAAAAAAGACGCGCAATAGCCACGATACGTCGGGAGCACCGGAAAAACTTTGTTTCCAAGATCCAGAAATCAAGTAAACACAATAAGGCTGTGTTTTATAACCAGAAGACGGCATGGTGTGTATTGAAACGAAGGGAGTGATTACCACTCATGAGATGGAAAAACCGCCCATAAACTGCCTATAAACCACCCATAAACTGTGAATAAATTGCCCACAAATAACGCCATTCTCGAAACGGTGATAGAATCTGTCACCGAACGAATGAGCACGAATGGCTTTCCCGCGTGCAGTTCTCGTCTCAACCTCGTCCGCCTTGTTGTATCGACCTCCTCAAATACAGTAACAATACACGCGCGGCGCGCGCACCTGCCTCTTGTCCTACAGTGCATGACCATGTTGACGTGTTTAAATTTTGACGTATTGAGAAAACCCCCACAAAGCCTTGACCTTTGCCTTGGGGGTTGCGCCTTGTTCTGGATGGTCTAGAATTGAGACTAAAGGTGGTTGTTTTAAATACGACAAGGCTACTTTTTGTCGATGAGGGTAGGAAACGGGGGAGGGCAAATTGCTTTTGTGTGGCTTACGCATGAAATGGGTGGTGTGCTTATCTGGCGTGGCCGAAGCCGTTCGATTTCACGGCAAGAAAACTGAAACGAAGTTTCACCAAGATAAGCTAGGAAAGCCGAGTTGCTCATTGTTTGAAATTTTTTGAAATTTTTTGGATTTTTAATTTTGTTTTTTTGAAACAACGGAAAAAGAAACCGAAAAGAATGGCAAGAATAAAAAAAAATTCCGTGTTTGAACACGTCAAAGGGCTTCAAGACACAAGAAATGCGACAACATTTAGAGAATTCGACAACACTTGAAATTGACAACTCATCGCAATTAAATTACTATGCATAACCACACAGACAAAATAAACCTTCCCCTATTCTAGAAGAACTCCTCACCGAAATTATTTCTCTATCCGAATTCATGCAACTAATCTCTCAGAGACTACTGACACAAACTCACATGGAGTATAAAAACCAGAGGATTTCCTCCCGCCTACAACGGTCGACACACCACACAAGGTTAACTATAGTCACAGCCATCAGCGCCCTAGTTTTTTTTTTTTTTTTTTTTTAAAAAAAAAAAAAAGAAACCTTTGGCATGTAACTTGTCAGACTGCCGCTTATGCCCACCCTTAGCTGAGTCTTCCGAAGAAGCATTCAAAAAAGGGTCAAGATCATCGCTCCTTTTGGAGACTCCGCACCACAAGGATGGGAGTCATAGTAAAAGGCAAACAAATTGTAGATGACCAGACCGCAAAGGATCATGGACAAGCTAAATTGGTTCTCACTTTGAGGGCGCAAGGGTATCTTACTCATCAACCAAGTTGGATTCAGTGGCTCTTTAGAAGAGTCATTGTGGAACGTGACCTATAGAAATGATCCTATGAAGTACGTCGACAAAGAAAAAAAACTAAAACCACCAAGAGCGGATCGGGCCCTGTGCTTATATAGTCTTTGCGCGAGCCGGGTAACCTCATCGTTTGAGGGCACGGTGTGTATACAAGCCCGCGCCCTCGCGCCCTCGCGCCCTAGCCTGGTTTACGGGTGTCAAGTGGTCGGCATTTAGGGCTAGAGACATCTAGAGATATTGGCTGCAATGAATATTTTGCCACGCCAGTCGAAACATGGCTAAAAGATGGTTTAATATTCTATTCTGTTTTCAATTTATTAGCTGGTAGGAATGCTTCAATTTTGGTGTGCGCTTCATTCGCCACTGGCTTGATAATTCTATCCATTGAGCTCGTGTATTGCTGGCCTGGCCTATAATGACTGGGATATTGCCTGGAGCTCATGACATTCGAAAGCTTTTGTTGTACCTGAAATTGTCACATTCCCATACTCTCAAATTGCCGTACTTTCAAATTGTCGTATTTTTATAGTCTCAAATTATACTCGAATTATCTGTGCATAGAAGGAAATTGGTTGTTTTTTTTTTTTTTTTTTGGTTCTTAGGTGGAACAATACCCTGCAAACTTTTAGGCCTCTTTTCATGAGTCGCCCCGCAGCCCTTGAAAATATACTATAGAAAGTGGTGGATTTCAAAAAAAGAGGGCGAATGTAAATAGACACGACAAAGAAAATCTGATGACCAGAAATCATCCCCATGTCCAAGGAGTGGGCTTGTGTATGAAGAAATTCTCTAGGATGTACTAGTATAAAACAGGGGAACACCACATCAACCTGATGGTCCGATTCGTTGAATTCATGTGAATCCACTCGTTGACAAAAAAAAGCATTCATCGGTGTAAGCTTCCAAAATGATTCTGGCTCCCATAAGAAATCACAAAAAAGGCCTACGCGATAATAATAGGCAGACTGGGTGCGTTCCAAGCCAAACAAGCGAAGAAAGTCAATCACGTATGCCCTTTCCGTGGCACCCAATTCACCAAGCCCACACTCGTACATCCTGCCCGTGACCATGCTGAACACTGACGTGGGAAGCTCGCGGTCCAAGACGTGCTCCTCGAGCCAAGTCACAATCTGCCCCAACGGAATTGCGCCGGGTAATACTGCCGGAAGTTCTGAGGAGGAATACTCCAATTGCGACCGGAGGATTTTCTCCGCCACCGATGCCACCCTGTAGGTTTCCTTGTTGCCGTAGATATCATCGATGACGTTGACAATATTATCTGTCCATCTGCGGGGCTTACCGCTGAGCGTGAGCTCATGTTCACCTTCGCACTCCTCTTCCTCCTCCATTTCTTCGTCACTATGATGATGGTCAAAAGCGGGACCGTCTTCTTCTTCCTCTTCTTCATCTTCTTCTTCGCTCTCTTCCTCCTCTTCCTCCTCTTCGTGATCCTCCTCAGTAATCACCCAGAAGTTGTCGTTCTCCATCATAGGGCGCACCTTATCCAAAGGAACATACGTCTCATTACACACGTCCAAGATTTCGCCGCCAAATTTCTTCTTGTACCGCATTTTGTCACAATCGTCGATATAATATCCCAAATAGTAGTACCCGAGCCCAAGCTCGTTGCACATCTGCACCTCACGGATCCCCAGAAGCGTGCCCAAAGATAAGTGCGCATATGCGGGATCCCAGATCAAGTACACCGATGAAATCCCGCTTGGTAAGAAGTCCAACACGGAGATGGCAATAAGTTTTCCGTCAAGGTAATAGCACTCGTGCGTCGGGCCCCTGCGTCTGACTTGGCGGGTCCTTTTGCGCGGACCATCACCTGCAATGTGGTGTTGCTCGTTTTGGGTGGCGCCATTCCAATGCTGAACCCACGAATTGAGCTCTCTCCACTCTTCCGCGGACCCATTCACCTCTCTATCGAGAAATGGCGTGTCACACAAAAAGTTCTTGAACAGACTTTTCGTCACTTTCTCCGGCAGGTCGCCATGGACAGATATCTGGTACTTTTTATATAGGGCAAACTTTTCCTCGGAGAATTTGGCCGGTTCAAACCGCGTGTGAAACCGCGCAGAGCTCTTCTCGGCCTCTATGAGTGAAGACAAGACGAACTTGCTATTTTGGTCATGTTTGGGTGTCTTTTTCCGTGCCTCTTTGGCTTCTCCGGCTTCTTCGGCTTCTTTGGCTTCTCCGGCATGCCCAGCTTGCCCATCCACTGGCTCCAAAATGGCCCTCTTGAACCGATTGACTACCTGGCGGTGCTCTTTCAATATCGACATTTGCTTCAACAGCGTCCGGATCGTATACATACGGCAGCATCCTCGGAGCATGTCTCCCTTATAAAGGAAATCGCCCAGCCGGCGAAACCCCATATTGATAAAGTCGTCATAGTCGCCACATGTCATTTGTTGCACTTTACATCCTATCGTCACATGGGTGAGCTTTTGCGGAACATTGGCCTCGGGAGGAAAAGGCCGAGCAGCCGGTTCTGGCGTTGGTTTATCACACTGGCAATAGCCACAGTCGAAGCTGTCTAAATAAAACGGCCGTGATATCACGAGCGGATCTCTTCGTTCTTTAACCATTAGCTTCTGTGTAGTACTTAGCCTTTTTGTAGCGCTGGAAGAATGTCCAGTAGTGAAAAATGAAAGGCATTGGAGAAATCAATTACATATTGGGATAGAGGCAGCTTTCGGTGTATGTGCAGTATGTGCAGTATGTGCTTGGCAGTTTGTGCAGTTTTCCCGGTTTATGCACCTCGTACAGTAATGGGAATAACCACGAGTCTCATTCGCGAACGGCCCATCGTTATACGAAGTGGATTGTGGGTCGGACGTGGGTGTCGATGATTAAGCATCGTTGATTGAAATAACGTAAGATTATTCAAAGCAGTGAGATGGGAAAAGTAAAATCTTTTTTTGTGGAATCTGCCATTTTCTTGGTCTGGTTGAACCAATGGGGCCTAAAATTATACACTGAAGTTTTCTGTATCTGCCAATTAACCTTACCCTAGTCACGGGAGTCTGTTGGAAATTCTAAGTCACTACTATAGCAACTCGTTAGATAAAAGGAGTTGCAAATTGTTTGGATTATAGAGGCAGGCCTACTAAAATATGCTAATTGGACTCAATAAACAGAAATTCAGGGCAAGAAAATGGCATAACTAGATATCTCACATGATTGACCATGTGGCACTAATTTGCGGGTTCCTTCACCCAAAAGTATCAATATCATTGCATGTGCATTATCCCAGGATGATCTCCTTTTGGTTGCTTTTGTAAACCATTGAAAGGCTATGGGCATTTTTATTGCTGCTGGATGTTTTTTTCTTGTTTTTCGACATCTCCGTTGACTATATTGTGGAAATTCAGAGGTACCAAATGGTTGGGCGTGGTTGATCATCCCACAACTTTGTATAAAATCTTGGTGACATAAAAAAGACTATATGGGGTGTTACTGTGAGTATAAACACTATTTAAGGTGTAAAAGTACAAGTCACAATTCTTCAGGACAACCATTAGGCCGTTCTGGGCCCGGGCCATGTGCCGTCTTCTACTTAATAGAATATGATGGGAAAACGGGGACCTTGCATTGAGAGCCATAATTAGGAGACGAATATGATGATTTTAAGGATGTTCTCAATAACTAGGCCAAGGCATAAATCATCCACACGTTTACATCACTCACATTTCATTGAGAAGGTTCATTCAGTAGCGTAGTCCCGTCAATTCTTAGTGCCCGTAATCCCACCAAAGATACACCAACACATTACATTAATTCTTCGTATTTATGTTATATCCAGCCTTTATACCACTGGCTCTGATGCAAATATGTATCCCGATTTGCTGTCCCCTTCACTCGATGGTGTGATGTATTGGTTGCAACCTGGAGGGGAACAATGCCCTCTTTATAAGAATACACATCCAGATACACGCATATGTTTCGTGACACCATAGAAAACCGTGTCTTTGATATTATAAGCCGCGTATTAGGGAGCATTATTTCTGCCTTTCCATATTGGAGCAATTTATATGGTGTAATTGGGTCCCTGTTCCGGCATCAGCTGCAAACATAGTACATGTCATAGACAGAGACAGATTTAACATCGAATACGCCAAGAAGAGCAAAACTACTGATGTAAAGAAAAGCAGCAGATACCCCGGACTTCAGCTAAGAAACATCTGCATCTTCTACAACATCCAGAATTTCGTGACGTTTCAATTATCTACTTCCGTCACCGCTTTAGCTTGATGGCCATGGCAACATTCTTCGGTCTACCAAATCCGTTGAATGCTATGCAGATTCCCTGGATAAACATTCTTATGGATGGTCCACCTGCACAATCGTTGGGTGTTGAGCCTGTTGATCAGGAGGTTATGACTAAGCCACCAAGAAGAAGAAATGGCAAAATTCACACGCAGAATGTCTTCAGCAGAGTGTTACAAAGCGCAGCAATGATTATTATCAACACGTTGTACATATTTGTTAGAGACATTCAAGAGGGTCAGATCACGGCCAGGGATACTACCATGAAATTTACCTGTTTTGGGTTCTTTGACATGTCCCATGCCGATCTTGCCGTCATTACTCTAAATCAATTTCCGAGTAGGGACTCATTGATCCGATGTTTAACTTCGCTGTGTTGGGATCCTCATGGGACAGTTATTTTCATATACGTTCTGTTTTTTCAATCTTTATTTCAAACGGAAGCCTTTCTTTAAGAGATTTGGCCAATTTGTGATCATCACAACCACGGTATTTATGGGGATGAAGTGAGAGAGTATTTGTTGAAGAGACGGATATTGTGCAGCAGATACTACTATGACGTTTGAAGAATTAGATAAAGGAACGTATTACCCTGTAAATCCACGAGTAAGTAATACACAACCTGCTTCTTTAATAGCAGTGTTCACTTCTCGTGATATCGGACTGCAAATACAAGCTATAATAATGGTACAGTCCATCTCATCTTGAGATTTCTTCCAAGCCAATAACCCTTGAAAAATGACATCCTCGAGCTTTTCAAATTCCTTTACAGCGACCTTTTCCGTGGATACAGGTGGATTTCATGTCATTCATTAAGGGACTCAGAGAACCCGAACTTTATTGATTACCGCTGGATGCACCGGATTGAAATCAACGGGATAATGTGAACGGATAAAAAGGTAGAGAATCCATAAGGTCAATAAATTCAATAAATTCAATAAAGTCAATAAATTCAATAAATTCAATAAAAGTAGAAAGTCAATAAAGTCAATAAAAGTAGAAAAGTAGATAATCAATAAAAACCACACCAATGGCTACAGCGCACATGTACTGGACTGCGAATCACCACGACAGAAACCCTCGTCTCTTCACCCCATCTCCGGCCCCCGAAATCACCAATATCAACACCAAAAAACGCCCATTTCACCCTCGGCAATATCAAAAAAACCCCAAAAAAATGAAACCCCTTTCATCATAAGGCCTGGCCCCGTGGCTTGCCCCGTGGCTTGGCCGGGTGGTGGCCGGAGAACTCCGCACCAGTACATCCCCTCACACCTGGCCCCACATACATGTACCGGCCCCAGCCAAGCTCCTCTGGAGACCACTTGTCCAAGTCACCCCATTCAAACGCCGCAGTACACCACTCCGTTCTTTTTCGCCGCCCCCAAAGAGACCTTATTCTTTTCTTCTGATGAGCACAACAAGCCCCGTGAAAAAAGCTGCTGGCGAAACGCACCCCAAACGCGAAACCGGCAATGGAAATGGAAATGGAAATGGAACCGGGCCGGACTCCTCCTCCGCCATAGGTGTCAAGAAAGAAGACGAGGACGAGGTTGCAGCAGACCATGCGCTCCTCTCGGACCCCGAGGACTACCTTGAAGAAAACGAGTCGCTCGATATGAACCTCTCGCACGGGACGCAGAAGGTGTGGTTGGTCAAATTGCCTCGGTACTTGGCGGAGCGATGGACTCGCCCGGATAACTTACATGGACAACAACTTGGCGAGGTGAAGATCCGACAAAACGTCAATAATCTCACCGGCAAGAAGAAACTCGAGGTGAAGCTTGTGTTGAGCGAGGAGGAGCGAGCGGAAGACATCCCCCAGGAGTATAATCTCTCCATCCTTAACACCCAGGTGAAGAACTCGTATGTGTTCAGCGAAGAAAACCTCAAGAGGTTCCAGCAAGAACGCACCGAAGTGGGCGACATGCCTGCGCAACCGGCGCTCCCTGATCTTGACAAGAGCTCTGCTGCCAAGAAGCCCAACCGCTTCTTCCGCGTGCAGAAAAACGGCTCGGAGGACCGCAAATTCGTGCCCTTTGTCAAAACCATTCCAAAAAAGACCAGTCTCACGGGAAAAATCGTGCACGACTGCCAAATCACGCCTCTGAAGGGAGATGCCAAGTACTCGCAGATGCTCAGCAGAAGACAGAACATTGGCCAAGAAAAAGAGAGGCCCAAGGTGACGTTTTTGACGGAGATCCCCGGAGTGGTGCAGTCGCAGGCTGGGCCTTCGCTCACGGGTAAAAGTACCTCGCTGTTTCTTAAATCCACCACGGCCAAGACCAAGGGTGAAGGCCGGGCAATCCGCATGCCAAAGAAGGATTTATTGGATTTGCTTTTCAGGCTTTTCGAGGAGTACGAGTATTGGTCAATGAAGGGTCTCAAGGAGCGCACCAGACAGCCGGAAACTTATTTGAAGGAGTCGCTCGAGTCCATTGCCAACCTTATCAAAAAGGGTCCGTATACGTCCAAGTACAACTTGAAGCCGGAGTATAGAAGATTGAGAGACGCAGAGAAGGCCGCACGTCTTGGCCAGGTGGCCACCAATGAGCCTGAGGAGGAGAAGGAAGACGAAGACGACGAAGAGATGGAGGATATCATTTAATGCTTGGTGGAAGCATGGGAACATAGAACATAGTGCAATGAGGATTCAGGTTTTTTTTTTCTTTCTTTCTTTCTTTCTTTCTTTTTCGTATACATATTCCTTTGCAAATTGTAGTTTGGGGTTTGAAGATGCGAGAGGGTATTCTCCAAATGAGAATATTAGGCTGTTTTCTCTGAATGGTTGTGAACGGTTAAGTCATATCATGTCTTGAAAAGAACGGTAGAATGGCAGATGATCGCCAGTTTACAGTTACCACGACGGGATTTTAGGACACTTGAATACTGAAAGTTCGTCTTTTTGAGATTTCCCCGGTAGTGGGTTTCCTATTACATAATCATTGTCTAGGAGCGTTTTCAATTCAGGGTCATTGTATTTTTGTATGCATCCATGCAGTGTCCTTGGTCTCTCTGGACTCCTTCATCATAAGTTTTACAATGTGCATGTTCTTGATAAAATGGTTCTGGCTGTTCAAAACGGAGATCCTGCTCATCAGTTAGCCATTCACAATAAGACGAATAAAAGTTCCGACAATGGACTGGAACGAAGCGATGAAGATCTTGCAAAGTACTGGGTCGAAAGACCCCAACAACAACTGCTGGACGATATAGTGAGTGGTAAACTCAGAGGCCGGTGCTTTTTGGTTGTTGGAGAAAAAGGTACAGGGAAAACCACTTTAATCATGGAGGCTATGAAAAAGAGTGATGGAAGCAACGTGGCTATATTTAATGTCCATGCCGACCCAGAAATCATTTCGTATAAGGCTTGGAAAGGCATTAAAGTTCGCTTATAATGAGGATTATATGGGCTCTCTCTTCTGTATACGTGGACCAAGAGACACTACCGTCTTGCTTGATAACGAGAGAGCATTCAATAAACTTGAGGAGCTTGCGATAAACCGCCCAATTCTTGGAAAGAGCGAAAAGCCACTCATAATCATAAACAATTCACACCTAATCAAAGAAAACGACGAAGGAATCAAGCTTCTTGAACTTTTGCAACAAAAGGCGCAGAGCTTATCCGGGAGTGATTTGGTCACTATGATCTTCAACAGTGATGACTACTGGGTTTATGAAAAGCTCAAAAGATTGGGCACTAGACTTTAACCAAAAGATGGGTCACTAGACTTGAACTAATCAACGTTCGTGATTTTAACAGACAAGAGACAGTGAGCATTTTACAGTGTATTCGGGGAAAATACTATCCAGCGGAAAAACCCCAGATCTTCTTTTAAGGCAAGACTTGTGTCATAAAATTCACGACTTAATTGGCGGACGTCCACAACATATCAGCCAGGTAGCAAGACATCAAGACGTGATCAAAGCCTGTCACGAAATAATCGATCGCGAAAAACCATGGTTTTTAAATCAATTTGGACTCTCAGGGGTGATTAACCCAGGTATGCTTGAAGAAATGAACAGGGGGCTATTTAGTGAATGACATGAGTCCATTGTTATGGTTATGGAATTTTGAAGGCTTTTGCAGCGAGGCTTTGATGGGGGCATTCTGTACCATTTGATACCGTGCCTATTAATAGTTTCACAACCACGTGGATTGATGGGGATCCTTATGTTGGACAAAATTTAATGTATCTAAGACCTTCTGGAAGCATTAATCCGGTGGTTTCTCCTTTCAACGACACCTTGTTCACTTCGCTCATTCCATAATTGGTCTCACGCATGAGTCCATGAAGACCGGTATAACGATGGTCTGGATGGTGGACTACAACTGATGGAAAATTTGTTATAGTGAGTACTGGTTCGGGAAAAGCTCGACCCCCAGAGAAACACCAAGGGTTATACTTATTTGGGGTACGCGGTGCACCCACCACAGTACTTGAAACCCCACCAGCTAATAACCACACCAGGGATCCCTCCGGTACATGGAAAACGCAAAGCAGCACAATCATTCTTATTCCACCCTATACATCAATAACAGCTTTGCCATAACGACCACCAGCTGGCCTACATTCCTACATTCAACATTATATTAACCAAATTTATTCATTAGAGTAGTGTAAATTTAAACAGTCTTGATTTCCAAGGATGGAGGCAAGGATTGTTGCAACTTCTTGGCCTTGGCAGAGTCGTTGACAACCAAGGTGTATTGGTATCTAGAACCTCTGACCTTGAACTTGGTTTGCTTGAAAACCTTACCCTTTGGGTTGGTCTTCTTGTTGACCTTGACGGTGGCAGACTTGATGTCAGCTCTTCTAGCCAATTCAACGAATTCCTTGATGTCCTTGATTTCTCTCTGTAAAAGTTAGCATGTGTTTGTGTAAAGACATTGGGGGCGATTGGGGTAATTGTCTATGGGGTTTAACAGTATGGGGATCTCCAAAGTATAACACTATTTGGGGTATGGACACTAGTTCTTCTGGGATTTCGGGGTTTCGGGTATTTTGCAAATGGGGTAACGAAAAGTGGTACTATACTGTGCTTTGATAAGGATTCAGCGGAATTTCCCCCTTTCTAATTCCCCTTTCATTCCACTCTGGAACATATCGTATAAATCAAAGATTATATGGAAAAATGGAGCCATCATCACCATAACGGTGGGCCCAAAAGCGTGGCTGGGGAACTGGGGATTCGATATTTGACATATTTGCTCATGGATTATCGCCGTTTCATCTTCGCCGGGGGTTCGTATATACATACAGCCATTGTGATGTGTGGGGATGGGTTCTTTGAAAAAAATTCAAGAAAGGAATAATTTTCGATGGTATTTTCTTGCGCGGAATGGTGCACCTCCAGACACCAAGGCACAGCGACGGGGGTGCATACCGTGAGGGCACCAGCCCTAATGCGGTCACGTGACGTGGGGGTGTTGCCACGGGCGGGGGTTGTTTCACCGGTTGGAGTGGAGAAATTGACAGTGTTTTGCTTTTGAGACAGGCGGGTTGTTGGTTTTGGTAAGCACGTGTGGAGGGATGGGTTTTGCTGGCCTTTTGGTGTACTTTTATTCCAAGCATGCGTTTGAGTATATACTATATGTGTTGGTCCCGTGCTTGCCTGTGAGGCTGGAACAGAATGCACGGTGCAATAGAAAAACACTGGAAGTAGGGAATAATGAATTTTCGGGGGTACTTAAAAATTCCTTCAACTCTTGGTTTACAGGGGGTTTCCGGGGGTTTCCGGGATTATTTGGTGGGGTGTTGAAGGAGTACCTTAGGGGTGGTTCTAATCCACACAGCAGCACTTTTTCGCAGCCATATGCCTTTCTCGTTTCATCCCATTTTCTGGGGGCCCAGCTTTTGAATACGGCATTGCAATTTGCATATTTATAATGAAAAGATAAGATTTAGAGAGGATGTTGAAAAGCTTGTCATATACCATCCTTTAGGGTATATGATCTTGTGCGGCGATGCCTCGCTATAATGGGATTAAGTCATATTAGGGTATTCAAAGATCCGACCGAGGTCCAAGCACTCGGTGGTTTCGAAGCTAAGGAATAGACCGGTGTCCGGTCGGCTGAAGGGCGATTCCGAAAAGCGTTGATATCGACTGTGAAGCTAAAAACTTGGGGTGGACACATTCCGCTTGTTTTCCGATTGTTGTCTGATTGTTGTCTGATTGTTGAGGGAGAAGAACAAGAAAAAAAAAACCACCATATTCACTTTCCGGAGGTTTGCCGGGAGGTCAGACCCAAGAAGCGACGGAACAAGCTCTGGAATTCTCTATACAAAGAATAATGGCTATGATGATTGTTGAGACGTTTTCTTAGGGCCGGTCAATTTAATCAAGGGTCGTGTGTGGCTGTGCTGCGGTACATGGCATGGCCATCAAAACGAACTTCCAGTGCACATATACTGGTTTTCTCAAAAGAAATGGTGTTTAAAACTGATGTGTGTGTCTCTTTGGTGGGGAAAATGGCTTTAAAAATGAAGTGAAGTTGAGAAAATGCAAATTCTCCTGTGCTGATTTAGGATGGTTTGTTGAAGTCATATAAGGCACAGTTATAAGGGGTTATTCAGGTAGGTGCTGGGAGTCTGAGAACATGGGTTTTAGTTATTGGTAGGTGTGAAATTCTGAAATGACTTCCGATGATAATTTGAAGACAATAGGGCATATATGGCCAATATGGACCGGTATGAGCCCGTGGGAACCACAAGGAACCGATAGTCTTGCCTCTTTAGGGCATATACTCTCCTCTTTAGGGCCTATACTCTCCTATTTAGGGCCTAGACTCGTCTCTAAAGGCATATCTTGCCCACTGGTCAAGCGGCTTTGTTTCTCGTCACTGTTGGTGTTTTTCCGTCATCTAGTGCCACCTAGTCTTCGCCCTCCTATTTTATAGCAGGCTAGGTGGTGTGTTACTACGTATCTGGGCATCACATAGGTCATTTCCCCGTGCAATGGTTTCGTTTGGAGTTTCTAAATGCCCGTCATTTTCCCCCTGAGCAATTTCCCGTGATGTGGTGGACTCTTCTAAATTCACCCTAGGGAATACTTATATATCTCTTTCCCACCACCTTTCTGATCACCGAAAGAGGTGAGATTGGTTTGCATACTTTTATTGAAAGCAAGAGACGTATCACCCCTGATAGTGCAGGCGGTATCCCTTTGGTCAAACGATAACCATTTCTTCTTTGTAATAAAGTGTTTTTTTTTTCTCCAACCCCGTTTTTGCACCGCAATTCTCATACTCACTGTGGATCCATGGCCACTGTGACACCTAGCCTATAGGTTTCAGGAGAAGTATTTATAATCTTGTATAATTGATTCTTTGGGGATTTCTCTATCTCACTTTTTGATCAAACAAAACTGGAAAAAACAGCATCGCTCCGTATTATAGGAATACCCATTGATGCCAGCTATATATTAGTGATGCACAGTTTAGCTCCACAACTTCAAAGCATCGATGGCGCCACCTCTTGGGTGTTTTTGACTTTTTGACTTTTTGCCTGTTTTTAAGTGCTTTTAACTTTCTGAAATGATACATTTATGGGGTCAAAATGGTCCTGTTACCCATGGGCCATATTAGTCGTCTGTATAATTAGTGCGAAAAGGTTACACCAATTACTTCAGTGTTTATGAACAATTCGTCTTGCTAATACTGAGATTTTGAGAAATTGTTTCAGTCTTCATAAACGGCTAGTAATTTCTTTTTTTCCAAAGAAGACCCTCAATGGGGTCATGAAGCGAACCACTTATACTCGGCCAGAGCCAACGCAGCTCTTTTGGATACGAGCGTCATAACTAAGTGACAAACCTTCTACCCGAAAATAACAGAATCTTTTCATGACATTGTCTTCTTGTTCATCCAACATCACTACTTAATAATTTCCATCATTGATTGCATTTGAAGCATATAAGGTGACTCTTGCATCGCGATGCATTTGGACACTGGTTGAAATCCCAACTGGTCCCTCTTCGAATTCTTCATGGTCTCTACGAGCTGAATTTTGGCCAAGCATGGGTTTCAAAGAAGCATCGTTAAACCCAAGACTCGTAGCCTTTTCCCGGCGGCCAAGTACACCCCCTTAAATAAAAAAATGTATCCACAGGCTCATGGCTTAGTGGACGATATTTGGAATTTATGAAAGTACATCTGATACGAGGATGATGCTGCAAAAATCGGGGTATTTCAAGCTGCCGTTCACATTTAAATTTGAGTTAGTGCTCTGAAAATTCATATTCAATATTTGAAACAAGATCTGGTTACATCCGCCTTAGAAGCTTTATGTCAACTAGTACAGAAAGCTCGGGAGCATACTAGCAAATTTCGGATTTGAATTTTGTGAGAGATATACTATCAGTTTTCCATTACCAATAACATCATTATCCAGCAAATAAGGGAAAAAGAACGTGTATCTACTTCTCTGAGGGGGTACATGTGTTAGCTATAAGCCGTCGAATTTGGCCATACCGCTAGTCAATCCCCCCTTTTCAACAGATCTTTCTTCGTAGCTTTTTGGAAGATTTCAAAGACATCAACGCGTTTTTTCTTGTTGATTTCCAGCCTTTCTTCGCTACATGAGCATTCCCGGAATGAACATCAAGTAACCCCAACCTGGCCAGGGCACACCAAGAATGGTTTACTCACTGGGCTTTCTTCGCGTGGAGCTTCTCGCAATAGTTTACTATTCTCTTCACCGAAATGAGCCATCTCCGTGTGGCCTCGCTCTTCATAATATTAGAAAGCTGTGTTTTGTCGTCGCCGGCAATCTTGGCGTCAGCAGCACGAGCATGGATTCCCACGTCTCGCACACCGATGGGCCAGGCAACGTTACCGATACTGAGCTGCAAGTATGCTTCATTGGCCTTGACTATGTTCTCTGTTTGAATATAATACACAATGGTCGAGAGCGACACCACCGTTTCGCTGGAGAGGGTGTGGCTGCGGAGCTTATACAAGAGCTTGACAATATCTCTCTTTGTCTCCATGAGCATAGACTCGGGGAAGTCGGAATCACATGACGACGTCCATGTGGCGAGGATTTCCTTGAAGAATTTCCGGATCTGCAAGCATAGCTTATCTGTTTTCTGGGAGCCAATGTCTTGGAGCTGGATGTGGACTTGTACGCCATTTTCCCGGTCCAAATATTGCTTGTAACGGAGGTCCTTCTTCTCGTGTTTGACGTGGAGCTGGAGCTTTCGGAGCTGGTGTTCCTTCAGTTCGTTGGAGTTGCTTTCGTTGAACAACCGTAGACTTTCTTGGAGTTTACGGTTATCGATGGAGTTTAGAAGCTGGGCCTCTTCGGTGTTTTGCAGCGGCGTGTGGTTGGTTTCCGGTTGTTTTTGGTTTTGTTGGTTTTGTTTTAGGTCTCCATGTTCACCTATGTTTCGTTCATTTATGTTTCGTTCATCTGTGTCCCGTTCACCTATGTCCTTTGGGTTACCCAGAGGTATCGGTTGTGTTAGTGAAGATCCAATTTTATGAGTCTGAGCATTTCCCTTGGCTTTCTGCTGTTTCTTTCGCTTTTCTTCGAGCTTTTTACTCAAAAGGTTGGAGAAATCCATCTATAGAAATGATGGACAACTGGTTAAGAAGCCTTGGATGCGCATGACATGCACCTTGGAACATATGGTGAGACCCAAGCGAGCCCTTCGGCAAAAGAAAATAAGAAGGGCAGTCACCTTTTTCAATTGGACAAAAAAAAGAAAATTAGTGAGTTCGATATAATAAAGGGTGAATAATAAATCTATTGCTTTGATTTTCAGGTGGGAAATCCCCCGGTTTATATTTTTTCGTGTACTTTTCTGTCTCACTAATTATATCCTTATAGTGAAATCGCATTAAATTAAGAGAACTTGGATCCAATCAAGACCAGTGTAACTTTTCAACCTCAAGCGGTCTTCAGCCCTTAGGAAGTAAAAGAGCGTCATAGGAAATAAAAGGAGTAATACGAAAAAAAAGAAACAAAAATAAAATAAAATAAAAAACAAAAAAATCAAAAAAAAAAAAACAAAAAAAAAAAAAAAAAAAGACCCCCATCGCGGCACAGCAATACTAGCACCCATCCTGGATTGACCGATCTCAGTGCCCAGCAACACACCCGTACACCACGCAGCTTGACAGGAACACCAACGCTTTCTCCACACTAGCCCTTGCCCTTAGATTGATCTCTTTTGCACATACCAAGGCATAGAACTCGGGTGTGGCTTTAATTCTCTTCTAAACTGGCCGATTCAAAAAAAAAAGCCAACCGGCATATCTCTTTTCCTGAAGCGCACGCAAAATCAACGCCTTTTTTCTCAAGTAATTAGCTTGCTTTCTCCACATCTGCTCTCTATTAGGCACCCAAAACACCCAAAACACCCACCCCACACAATCCACACTATTCCCCCATGAGTGACGCAGATACGGTTCCCAAGCCCCAGGACCTCCAGCCGCCCACTTCGTCCAGTGACGGCGATCTCCGGGCGCAATTTTCATCGGCGGGTATCGTGGCGCAACCCATCAAAAACGTCCACCCGCAAACTTCGCCTCTTCTCTCCCTGACTCCCCCGTCAGTAGCCAAGGCGCTCATCCGCGCGTACCCGTACTTGCTCATTGTCAACAAATGCTTGCTGGTGGCCACGTGGACCAACGACGACTACTGGGTCAACGTGGTGGTGATTTTGGTGTACACATTGACGGTGCTCTACTTCGAGGCGTTGGTCACGTGGGTTGGCCACCTAGTGGTGGTGCTTATTGTAGTCTTTTACTCGCTTCTCAACGGCAAGATCGCCGAGGAGACCAGTCTCCGCCCCACGTTGGATGATGTCGTGCACGCCCTCACCACCACATGCATCAAGGCCGACTTGTTGCTTAGCCCGGTGACGTCGATGGCGTTGACTTCCTACGATATCAAACGGCTTCTATTCACCACGGTGTTTTTGACCCCGCTCTACTTGATCGCCACGTTTCTCCTCATTAGTCCCCGCTCTGTGCTCTTGCTTATCGGCTTGTTTCTTCTATCTTACCACCTGACCTACATGCGCGTTGCACGGAAACTCGTATGGAAATTGAAGTTGACCCGCGTGCTCTGCTTTTATTTGACGGGCTTGGACTTTTCCAATGCAAGAAACAACTCGCTTTTTGCTGCAGCCTTTGCAAAAGTCCAGAAAACTGGCCTCTCTCCGTCGGTGCCAGGCTCCGACCTCTCAAAGCCTGTCAGATTCACCTATGTCATTTACGAGAACCAGCGCCGCTGGCTTGGGATTGGCTGGACCTCCAACTTGCTCACCTACGAGCGTGCTCCGTGGACCGATGAATTTTTGAATGAGTCTTCTTCAATTGACTCTTTTGAGTTACCAAATGCTGACTCCAACTTCTCCCAACTGCAGCAGTATTTCCAACTGCACCCGGCCATTTCCGGCGCACGCTGGAGATGGGTCGACAAAGCCTGGCGGTTGGACCTTACCAATGATGGCGCCATTGTTCTTCCGTCGAGCAAGCGGTCGAAAACGACGGTAAAGCCCACAAACGACGAGGCCTTCATTTACACTGATAATGTTTGGAAGAAGCCCACCACTGACGATTCTTATTCTAAATATACCCGTCGCCGGAGGTGGATTAGAACTGCCGAGTTGGTATTTGACTCTCCAACTGCAAATGTGAGTGATGCCACTACTGCATCCACGTTTTCCACCTCGGTGCTGAACACGTCTCTGGAAACTACGAAAAAAAGAAAGAGCTTGAGATTTGCCGACGACGACGCCCTTAAAACTGCCATTGCATCAATTGACGAAAGCGCAAGCGATGAAAAGTCTTCCCCGCAAAGTCCCGGGGCTAAGAAATCCGAATAATTGGCAATTGGCAACAATTAGCAATTACCAGGCACTGTAATTTTACATGGAAAGGCAAATATAGACCACCTGTATTTATTTTTTCTGAATACGACTAATGAGAAATTTCAAAACTGTAGTACATCACATAGAAGAAACCATCGAAGTACCATCTTGGAATCTTGTTCTAAACACTCGGTTGGCATTGGTAAACATACCTTCTTTCAAAGACACCACGATGAACTGGGACCCCTTGAACCTCGTCTTGATTAGATGGCCTATGTTCTGCGTGTGTGATAAATCCAACGCCGCATCAACCTCGTCAAGAATGTACATTGGCGCAGGCTTGAATTGCAACAATGCCATGATCAACGATAAAGCAATCAAGGATCTTTGACCTCCAGATAATTCCACTAAACTTTCTTTCCAAACAGGCCCCAATTTGACCTTAACTTCCAAACCGTTAGTAACGTCAAGGAAATTCACCGGCACCAATTTTGCAAAAGATCCAGGAAGAAGATCAGCAAAAATGTTTCCGAAATCGTCCGATACCTTTCGGTATGTCGCATCAAGAGTCTCTCTTTTATAGCCATTGAGCTTGTCGATTGTATTTTCAATTTTCGACTTATCCTTGACAATGGTGCGGATCATATGCATGAGTGCAGCTTCCTTCTTTTCGACATTATCGATCATACTCATAATGTTAGGATTCACTTTTCTCTTCATATTTTGGAACTTTTCTCCAAGAACGACCGCCTGTGCCTCACACTCTTCGATGTTCACATCGGGGTATTGTTGGATGATACTGTTCACCACACTCTCCTCGGTTAACCACTCGTTTTCCCGAATGAGCTCGTCTAGTTGATGCCTTAAGCTCGAGGTAGCCCCATTGGCCTTTTCAAGGTCATGGCTTAACTTTTGTATGGCGAGTCTTGCTTGGTTCATTTCTTCGTTTTTGTTGGCAATGAGATTGGTCAATTCATTGATTTCATCATTGAACCCAAGCATCTTTGCTCTTTCATCCTCAAGTTCCGCACGAACTTCATCAAGACGTGTGCTCATTTCACCAAGAGACCTGGTAATGTCCTCCAATTTGGCGTTTGAGTCTTTTAAAGCGGCCTCATGGGACTCGATTGATTCCTTCAACGAAGCGATTTCCACCTTCTGCTGCTCCACCTCAATTTCCAAATTCTGGTATTCATCACTTGATTTCTTAACGAGTCCATCTTCTTTGGCAATGAGTTTCCGTAAGCTTTTCAATTCTTGCTCCAACTCCTTGAGCTTGGAGCCTTTGTCTTGATTAAACTCTTTAATGTCATTGGAGATTTTGGAGATTTTCTCGGTTAGCGCAGCACTGTTTTCCTCTTCACCAATGATTAATTCCCGAAGTTTTTCAATTTCTTGGGTATTGATTTCGCTCTCTTTGATGATGCTAGCAGCGGGACTGTTGTCCAACTTTCTCTGAAGCAAAGACAATTCATGCTTGCTCAAATTGAGCTCGTTTTGCAAAGATTTGGTACTTCTGCTCAACAGATCAAGTCGGTACAACTCTTGGTTGATTTCGGCGTGTCTCTTTTCAAGATGTGCTATCTTCTGGGTGAGTTGGTTATGCTGTTGCATTTTAAGCAATATGGAGGAATTGTTTCTTCTGGAGCCACCAGACAAATTGCCCTCGGGATCATACACATCACCATCCAAAGTAATAGATCTTGCTCTGATTTTGGGGTCAAACGTGATTTCTTTGGCAGTGTTTGGGTCGGAACAGATGAAGGTTGAGCCGAAAATATACGTCATGGCCTTGGCAAGTTCCTCTTCAAAGTCGACAAGATTTATTGCTAGCTCGACCTTGTCGGGACACTTGCTTCTCGCATAAGTGACCTTGTTGTGAGGAATCGACCATACCTTGATTTTATCCAACGGGATGATGGTGACCCTTCTTCTCAAGTTACCACGCTCAAGCAAAGCAGACGCGGTATCTGCCGTGTCAACCACAACATTGTATAAACGGCCACCAGCACAAACCTGTAATGCCATTGCCTTGTCGGATTGGGTGTCCTGGACACTAAACAATTGCATGGCAACACCTTTCACCGAATTGGAGTCAAAGTTGGCGTATGGCTTGGAGTAGTGGAAGTCAATGTTGCCTACGTCTCGTTTGATTCCATTGAGCTGATGGTGATAATCGTCTAGCTGTTTCCGGATCATGCTCTCCTGGTCTCGTAGCTCATTGAATGTCTGGATATCAAAGCCCTGTTCTTTGAATTTGGATTCCTTGATGGCGATTTCTTCCTTGTAGGCCAGGATTTTCTCAAGAAGCACCTCGCTGTCCTTTTTGGCCAGTTCAAGACGAGACGCGTCATTACGGAGTTTTTCCGTGAGGTGCGCAACCTTCAAGTTCGACTTTGAGATGAAGTTTTGACTGGTGTTCAAGTCGTCTTTGCACTGCTTAAGCTGCGACATATATCCACCATCGGAACCACCCTTTGCGGAGACACCCGTGGACAAGGTGGAGAGAAGTTCCTCTTTTTTATTGTACTCCTCCTTCATGGAGTTAAAACGGGTCTTACTGGAATTATACTGCGACTCAAGGGACGCAAACACGTCAGCTGAGTTGGCCGCTTGGTCCTGTAGCATTTGGAGGTGGGACTTCAAAGAGTGGACTTTGGCATGCTCCTCGTTGGCGTTCTCGGTGGTCAAGTCCCGTGACGTGGTCATACGGGTGATGTCTTCAGAGAGCTGGGTTTCGCTGAGTTCAAGCAGCTCGATGACACCTCCTTTAGAGAGCTCGGATTCCTTTTGCTTTTTCACTTGTTCAAGGTCAGCACTCAAGTTGTGGACCTCGGATGTGAGGCGCAGCACCTGGGCGTTCAAATCAGCCATAATGTTTTCGTGTTGCGAGCGCAAGGTGGAGTACTGGTGGAACTGGGCCGACTTGAGCTGGTAATTGTGGCTCGCAATCACCCGGGTAAGCTTTTCAAGGTCGGTTTGGACCTTCTGGAACTCAAGAAACACGCGTTTTTCCGAGCGCAACTTCTCTAGCTTGGGCTCGATCTCTTCATGAAGCAAGCTGCGGATCTCCTGGAGCTTTGCCTCCTTTTTGGCCATGGTCTTCAAAGCTTTATCCTTGCGGTCTTCAAAAGTACGCGTTCCGGCGGCCTCTTCAATGAGTGCCAACACCTCCAGCGGCTTCATGTTGAGCACCTTGGTGATTTTACCCTGCATGATCAAGAAGTTGGGGTTGTTGATGTTAAGTTGGACCGATTGGAAAAGATTGAGCACGGTTTGCTGCTGAGCCTTGTGGCCATTGACCAAGTACTTGGACGTGCCACCTAAAATGATCTGGCGGGTAACCGAGATCTTGGGGGCATTTTCAAAGCCAATGGGGGATTTTTCCTTCTCGGAGTTATCGAAAACGATCGTCACCGACGCCTTGGTGACTCCGGCCTGGCCTCTTTTATAGATCAAGTCCTGTAAATTGGAAGCCCGCACTGTGGACATGGACGCGATTCCCAACACAAAGCAGATGGCATCGAGAATGTTGGATTTGCCCGACCCGTTAAGTCCGGTGATGGCGTTGAACTGGGGATCCCAATCACTCACCACAGTTCTGGTGGCGTAAGATTTAAACCCATCGATGATGAGCTCTTCGACCTTCATTAAGAGGGTGTGATGTTGTGGGAAGGAAAAGACGTGGGGAGGTTCCTAAGGTAGGCTTTATGGGCCAGGTGTGTATGTTTTTTGGGAGAGGAGGGTTTTTTTGATGGTCAGGGGGGTTTTTCTTATGGTTTTAGGTGATTTTATGGTTAGTGTATTTCAGTAAAAAGTGCCCCGGCAGTTTTCCATGGGTGTTATTATGTAAATAGTGGGTGCGCGTTCTCGCGGTGAGTGCGTGCGCGACGCAGGGCCAGGAGAGAATTTCCACACTGATGGTTTATCAATTCAAATATAGTTCCTACTACTATCACTGGTCACCCTTGGGGAGGTTCTGAAATTCTCTCGCTCCATCAGGCGTACGTGTCAATTTTTATTGAAAATTATTATTTTGAGGGGATGAACATTTTTGAAAATTATTATAGGGGGATTTTTTGAAGGTTTCATATTGGGGTGGTTGTTTGTAAAGTTTGCGGGTGTGTTGAGACTCTAGAGGCGAGGAAGGAGTCTTGTTAAAATAGGGGAGCTAGGTTGTTGGTATGTATGGATAAGACGACTGATGGTTTTGTAGTTTTGTAGTTTTTTAGTTCTGTGGGGTAATTTTATTGAAAAGCAAGAGTAATCAAGAGCAAAAAGAGCAAAAAGAGCAAAAAGAGCAAAAAGAGCAAAATACATCAAAAAAAGATCAAAAAACATTCATACAGTGGCAGTGAGAGAAGGCAATTATGAGATCTGGCGTACATTGCTCGGCACTACTTCATTGTAGTCACTGTTTGTTTCTCATGCCTTGAAATTATCTTGAGAAATACTTGGAATTAGTACTGAAGTTTAAATTTTCATGTGGTAGTGTGTTTGTCCAGTCTATATTATATTGCTAGTTTATAGAGGCACAGGGTAATTAATGCGCACGGTCCATGTTGGTGTGGACTTTTCTAATACATGCTTGGCTGATGCTAACAAAAGCCCAAGAAATGGATTAAAGAATTACAGCTTGCTCTCGTTTTCCACATTAGAAATAGAAACATAGACATATAGAACACAGAAGCCCCAGAAAATCTAGAAAATCTACAAAGAAATTTTGCAATACAAGTACACATTAAACACTTGGGCTATACCCTCACTACACACTCACACTACACACCATTACGCACCATTTCAGGAATGTATTACACAATTTTTCTTTTCTACCATATTGATGTGATCTCAAAATTAATACTTCAATGTTGACTCGGGGTGGGTCCCATCACACATGTAGCCTACCACACTTACCACAGTAATCAGCTCTCTGGACAGACGAGGGTATCCCCACCCACTTTTTCATAAAGCAGAAAGTTCCGAAAACAAAGAGTTGCCAGAAAAACAAGTAACCAGAAAAATAAGTATACCCTAAAAAGAAGAAATTACCTCTGGGAAGTTTTCTGGTTGAGTAGTAGCAATCTGAAGTGGGTTCCACGCAGTACCTCACTCCATTAATATACCATCGACTGGGTGTATTTTTCTTTTTCTTTAGCCGGAAAATCCAGTATGAGAAACTTAAAGTTGCTGATAGGAAAGTCTATTTCTGGAGCTTTTTCTTTTTTTATGATCATTCACACTTCTCTTTTCTACCATGCCTTACGAGAGATAAGTGTGTGTATGAAGAGTGGAGAGAAGGTGAAGAGAGGAGTGAACGTGAAAAGGAAAAGAAAACAGATTAGAAAAAAAATGAAAAGAGAATACAAAAAATTGAAGAGAAAAGAAAAGAACAAAAGAAAAATAGAATATCTATCAATCGTCCTTTTTCCTCAATCCGTTCCTCTGTCTATGCTCTCCGCTCGCCCCGTCCCACGAGTGCGACTTCCTATTCTTCGACCACGTGCTTTGCTAGGATGTTCAGGTTGCACCCACCACCCCTAATAAAGTTGCATTTCATGACATAAACCATCAATACATAAAAGTACCATAAAATAATTTTGCTTTTGCGTTTTTACCCTTTTAGTATTCCTAGCTGGCTGTTTCGGTCAGTTTTTTTGAATCTTCTTCTGCTTTTTTGGGGGTTTATGTGCCCCCACGAATTTAGACCTTGCATACTGAAACAAAAGGAGCGAAATGAAAACACTGTCCACGTTCCATGGCCCGAGGTTTGTTGGAGAACTTCCGGGCCCGCAATTCGAGCAAACCAGGACGACAGAAAGCATAGCCGTATCAAGTCAAAGAACAAAGAACAAAGCAAGAAAAAGAACATCAACAAAAAATAACATAATCTAACAAATAAAACAAAAAATAAAACTGAAACACAAAAAGAACAAAATCAACAAAATCAACAAAAATCATCCCATTGTGGTGAAAACCACATCACCACCTGCAACACCTTCTGAATGCCACACTCACACTCCCACTAACCTGCCACTTGATTTAGCGCCTTTATTTAAGTTATCGCCAGGATTTATCGCCAGGATTATCGCGAGGGCCCGCCCAAGTGGACTTTGCCCACACCAAACCACGCCTGAATCAGGTCCCCCCTGCACACAGCCGCATGTTCCGGGCCTGGCTCGCATCAACATTACGGTGGTTTTTTTCCTATGGTTTGCCAAAAAAATCTCCGTCTTGTATAAACTCAAGTGTTAGCAAGGAGACATTTTTTTCTCGAGGCAAGCAAGCATACAAAAACTGTCCCTGTCTGAAACATAAGGGGACTTGATTACGCTTTGCCCCCCTCTCCGGTTTTTTATTGCCAGTTCATTTTTTCTTCTTCTTCTTGCACATCCTTTTTTTCACCACTGGGGTGAGCACACTACCGAACATGGCCCTGATCATCCAAATGACGCCGTATGAATACACGGAAAAGACCAAATCAACGGATTTGTTTTCGTCCATCAAGTCTGCCTTCAACCACAAAAGCATCACTGGCGGCCTCATCAAACACAAGGTCAAGGTGACGGTTTTAGCCGCGGTGTTGACGCTTTTCACGCTCGTACAGATGGTGCTGGTGTCACGCAGCAGTTTCTACGTGCCAAACTTCGGGTCCACGCCATCAGCCCATTTCTTCGACTTGGCCAATTATGTGGGCCTGCCCGATGGCTGGCAGCGCGAAGAGCGGGTGTTATTCTGCGTTCCCTTGCGTGATGCGGCGGCCCATTTACCAATGTTTTTTGGTCATATGCGTAACTTGACGTATCCTCACCACCTCATCGACTTGGCTTTCTTGGTGTCGGACTCCAGTGATGATACCATGGGAGAGCTCTTGCGCCACTTGAACGATATCCAAGGCGACCCCAACGTGTCGTTGCGCTTTGGTGAGATTGAGATTTTCGAGAAGGATTTCGGCCAGGTTATTGGCCAGTCGTTTTCCGATAGACACGGGTTCGCCGCTCAGGGGCCCCGGCGTAAGTTGATGGCCCGTGCGCGCAACTGGTTGTGGTCGGTGGCCATCAAGCCTTACCACTCGTACGTTTACTGGAGAGATGCCGATGTAGAAACCGTGCCTCCCACAATCTTAGAAGACTTGATGCATCACGACAAGGATGTCATTGTTCCAAACGTGTGGCGGCCGTTGCCCGACTGGTTGGGTAACCAGCAGCCTTATGACTTGAACTCGTGGCAGGAGTCCGACGGTGGCCTTCTGCTTGCAGAAACCTTGGACGAGGACGCGTGTATTGTAGAGGGATACGTCGAGTACCAAACTTGGCGTCCGCATCTTGCATACTTGCGTGACCCTTACGGCGATCCAGAGGTTGAGATGGACTTGGACGGTATTGGTGGAGTGTCCATTTTGACCAAAGGCAAGGTGTTCCGCACAGGGTCGCATTTCCCGGCCTTTTCATTCGAGAAGCACGCCGAGACCGAGGCATTCGGCAAAATGAGCAAGCGCATGGGCTACTCCGTGGTGGGGTTGCCCCATTATGTCATTTGGCATATCTATGAGCCTTCTTCTGATGATCTCAAGCATATGGAATGGATGGCGTTAGAGGAGGTAAGACAGGCCGAACAGGCCAAGATCATGAAGGTGTACGATAAGTCGTGGGGCCAGGGCTTCGAAGACAAACAGTCCAATTGGCAAAAGGAGCGTGATTATGTGTTGAAGAATACCGACTTGCATAGACAGATCCACGTGGACTGGCTGGGAGTCGATGACATGTACATCGAAGAGAAACCCGACAAGCAGCTAGCGGAGTTTGAGCCATAAGTTCCCTAAATTTGGAAAGCCCACCACCGTGAGCTTGACTTCTAGAAGTGCTCATGCAACATTTTTGCCCAAGACATTTGTTTTCATTGGTCAAGGCAGCTAAGCCTCGATGGATAATATTCAATATTGGAGGCTGCCAATGATACCCCCAGAGACATTAACACTGCTTTGTTTTCTTGACGGAGTTCGCGTATTTGACGTCTTATTGATGGTAGGCGTGTCCTTCAGCGACGCTGAAAAGACGCTAAATGGTACCGTGAATAATACACCATTAGCCGTGCCCGTTTATGATGCTGGTGACTTGATGGGTCACCCTTAAGCATCTGATTGTGACGGACACGTGCTCGCAGTGGAAAGACCACCGGTGTTTCTTAATGGGCAACAATGCGTTGAAGTTTGCAGGAGGGTTTGTGAGCTATTAGACGGGCCGTGAGCTACGATGGAAACACAAGGTGGATGTGACATGTTCAGGTGACTGAAGGTCAGGCTTTACTTTTCGCATATATATAGCATCCGTCCAAGTGAGGATGTTTTTACCAGATACTCAATACCAAGCACATTTTTGATATATTTTTTATGATGCCGCAGAAAGTTGTGCCATCGCGTAAAAGTGGTGTTGTCGATGCTTTGACAATACTCGTCCCACCAGACGTCGTGATTTTTGAAGGATTCGCGAGTACCTGAGTATTTGAAGGATTCGGAGCCCGAGGAAATGAGAGATCCATCACCGAAGTGTTATTATACCAGAGGGGTTGGGTAATTATAATACGGTTGGGGGTATTTATATACTTTTGGGGAGTAACAGTTAGAGTAATTACCAATTCTGGTACCATTAAACTTGCAGATGGTGCTGGTGTCGGTACGGTAAAGACGTGGCCCGTAGTGGACAATCGGCACCATATTTCCGTCTTCTGACGCGTTGTAATAGTTTGAGACTTTCCTCAGTTGTGTTTGTGCTCCACAGGTGTTCTCTTTTAGGATCCGCCAAAATCTATAAGTAGTTGACGTGACAGTGAGATTTTAATGATCGTCGTTAATTCTTGCTATAACTATGCATATGATTAGATCGTCATTAATATCCCAAGTGATGTGTGGGCAGTTAATATGAGCACGCTCCATGAAAATTTAAGAGCAGGTGTTATTATAATTAATTAATTAATCAATTAATTTATTCCTTCATTTATTCCTTCCTTCATTTAATTGTACATTATACTTTATTTTCTACACACTCACTCTAAAACAATCGTGGCTGAACAGTACTAAACTCCCACTTACCACCCATGGGCCAACAACGCGCAGTAGGAAACCCCAATACTACGTAACCTGCTCTAATGTCCCATCGCTCGCAATCCTGCCCAATAGCGTATTAACCCAAGACGCGTACATTTTGTTTACCTCTCCACCTTGGTTTATTTGTTGGTTTGCGTTATTGTTCCCATTTGCTGAGAAGCTGGCTGGCTCGTGGCCCGGCTCGTGGCCCTGCCGCGTGTTCCTGCTGCCAATTAGTCAAGGCCGCGGGCTCAAGGCCGCCCAAGGCCGCTCAAGCCCGGTAGCATACACGCCAGGCGCTCGCCAATCACGGCACCAGCTTCCCCATTGCCGAGTTTTTGTCTTGACTTTTTGTCTTGGGATTTCTATTTTAAGAAAAACCAAAGTGGATACGGGCCACCATGAATGCTCCATGTTTTTTAATATCTGTTCGTTACTGTTGTCTTTTGTTTTTCGGTTGTTTTTCTTTTCCAGAATATTATGCTGTATTCCATGGTCTATTTTGAAGAGAATTTTTGCTTTGGTTTGGTTTAGTTTCTTTTTTTTTCAATTTTTTTTTTTCAATTTTTTTTTCATTTTTTCCTCTGTGCTGTTAATCTTTTTTTATCTCATCATTGATTGACGTCACTCGATTCGTTCCTGTGCGTCTACGATTTCCCCACTGGTTTTACTCCTTTTTTTTTTTTTTTTTTTTTTTCCTGCTTCTGTTAGTCTCTCCCACTTCACTTTTTCCTTTTTTAGGTGCTACACCTTCCAAGTGACACGCCCTCTTCGGGAAAATCCGTTCCTCCCGGCCTCAGAAATACTTTGGTGAAACACACACCCTCTTCTTCGCCCCGCCTTCTACAACACACACAGTGTGCCTGCCACGCAAAAAACACCCTCAAACACTCTGAAACACTGCTCAAACCTGGTTGGAAACACCAAAACAACTGCACCAAACCAAAACCAGCATCCCGAAACGCGTCCTGAAAACCTTCCCCGCCGCTCACCTCCACCGTTGTCAATCTTGTAACCTGTCAGCTACCATGTCTGATGTGCTACAACCGTTCCAGCCGCCGGCGCAGACGTGTAAAAAATGCAACCTCGCCATATTCGAGGGTCACGCGTATGAGCTCGGCGAGGACCGCTGGCATATCAGTTGCTTCAAGTGCTTCAAATGCGAGAAACTGCTTGGCTGTAACCTGAACTTCTTGGTGCTAGGAAACGGCAGCCTTGTGTGTCTGAGCTGTTCGTATAGTTGTAAGCAGTGTCACAAGAAAATCGACGACTTGGCTATTCTCACTGGCGACCAGGCATACTGCTCCAACTGTTTCAAGTGTCGAGTTTGTAAACTGAAGATCGAGGACTTGCGCTACGCCCGCACATCCAAGGGCTTGTTCTGTATGGCATGCCACGAGGAGCTCATAGCGAAGAAGAAGAAACACGACTTGAAGCGTAAACAGCTAGCCCTGCTCCTGCTGCTGCTGCGCCCGTCGCCCAACGAAGAAGTCGAAAACCCTATCCATGCTTTTCCTAGGCTGGCGGCCACCACTTTGCAACCACCACTGCAACTGCAACTGCAAGCTTCTTCACAAAGTCAAAGCCCAAGCCACAGCCATCTCCAAGGTCACGGCCACAACCAGGGACAAAGCCAAACGCCCAGCCAAACGCCCAGTCAAAACCCAAGTCAAAACCCAAGTCAAAACCCAAGTCAAAACCCAAGCCAAAACCCAAGCCAAAACCCAAGTCAAAACCCAAGCCAAAGACCAACACCAAGTCAAAGCCAACACCAAAGCCCAAACCAAGTCCAAAACCTGTCACAGGCCCCTTTGGATATATATTTGCACAGTGACCAGTCGCTGACATCATTACTCAACAAACAGCTTCCACCACACCCGGGCTCCCGTGGACTGACAACGTCACCCTCTTTTGCCGAGTCCCTTGCAAATGCACCCCCACTCGCGGCTTCTTCAGTTTCGACTTTTGAGTCGGCTTCAAGTATGGGTGCTTCTTCGGTACCCGAATCTGCGTCCGTTCCGTCATCACATCCTCCACCCATGGTATCGATGCCTAGCTACTCGTCTACCTCGACTACATCTTCCCTGGCTCAAATGCTGATAATCACCAGCGAACATACGCTACTAACACTGGCCCTTCCGAACACTCCGTCAAACCCACAGGCAAATACTTCATATGACATCGAGGAGGTGAATGATTCGGACGACGAGCTCAATCTTCGTCGCGTACGTGAGAAATTAGAGAGACGCTTCATGAACCTGACCGACGAACCAGATGGCGCCATCCTCGAGCTCATTGACTCTTTCTCGGCACCAAATACACCTTCCACATTATACAACCATGCGGATGCAAACGGGTCATCAACTTCCACACAAATCGAACCAGCTTCGCGCGATCCGGTCAAAAACGATGTGCTGAGCTTTTCATCCCGTGAGACCCCGGTATTACGCCAGGACTCTGGCAAACCGCGCGCCTGGCCCACGGAGCAGGAGTCGCCCCATAAAAATATTCTTCTCCTTTCGCCTAACCAGTTCCACGACAATGACTTCCATAATGCAACCAATGCTCAGCGCAACACAAGGCTGAACTCCATTTCTGTGGACGATAGCCGCATCCCCCGCTCTGTTTTCTCTTCTCCGATGGCAAAGGTCAATAGACAGGCGCGTGTGGTTGAAACGAATGATGCAAATTTGTCGTCCGGGCCCAACTCGGATTCAAGAAGCCCAGATAACAAGTACAATGATCAGCCAATAACCACACCCAAACGCTCAATTAATCGCCAGATTCCCCCTGCATCATCGCCACCTCCCCGTTTGGCTTTGCCGGAAGTCCCCTCGACACCTCGACAAAACGAGCTGGATTTAAAACAGCCGCAAGACAGAATTGGTGAAGCCAACGAACCAAGAGGTTTGGGTTTGGATGGGGTTGACTTGCATAAGCCGCGTGCCATGAAGCTGCCTACCCAAGTAAAAACTTTGGAAGATTCTGTTAATGAAGAAGTGGATTTCATTGACCAACAAAAGTCTGCGCCAAGCCGTAAGGCCAGCATGAGAAGCAAAATCCTGATGAGACATAAGCGCTCCATATCAAACGGTCTGAGTGGAATAACTGGTAAGCTTGGGATATTCAAATCAAGAGATGAAAATAACTCTCACAAAAGCCATTCTCGCCATGCACTGGAAGGGTCTGTCAATGGTCAAGCTTTTACGACCCCGCCACTACCTATGTCTACATCTGCTGGTCAAACTTCAAGGAGAGATTCACATACAAGATCTACATCTGATACAAATTTCATTACCGGAATGGAAAACGAAACGACAAAGAGGGATTTTGAAATGAGGTCAATCAGATTTGAGATTTATCAGTTGGACTCGAGGCGACAGACTTTACTAGCTGAGAATATGAAGTTAAATTCTGACAAGGCTAAAATACTCGAAACTTTGAACTCTCTTCAAAAGCGAGTCTCTTTAGAAATGCAGGCAAAAGATGCTTTGACACGCGAAGTTCAGGAACTAGCTAACCAGAGCACAGCCTTGAAGGAGGAAAATGAAAATCTTCAACAAGAGAACAAAAATCTTCAAGAATCAATTGCACTTTCAAGGGAACAGGCTCGTGGGAGGAATGGAAGCCGTACGAGCCAAGTTTATGAACCTCAGAACGAGACGTTTGAATCTAGTAATGCGTCCGATTTAATTAATGATGATGGAGGGGAGGGCCAGAAAGCTACAAGACTAAAGTTTTGGCGTCGTCCAAAGGTGACGATTACAAATACGCCAACAACAGCCAATTTCGGTAATACTACTCATCAGTCCAATGGGGGCTTGCCCCATAGCGCAAGCACCTACAAACTAAATCCTTTGAGTCTGAATCAAAATTCGAACCAAAGCTTTTCGAATGAGGAGTCTTATGGTCAACGAAAAGGAATGAGTAATTTTGTGACCAAGTCACGCTCAACTACATTACTTGATTCGTTTGTGACTGGGCATAGTGGCGTGAACGCAAATGGCCAAGTTGATGTACCACTTCTCAGTTCAAGTCTACAGAGACGTGCTATCTTTGAGAATGAGAAAGTTCCATTGATTGTAACTAAATGTATCGAGGAAGTTGAGAAACGTGGATTGGACGTTGAAGGTATTTACAGGTTAAGTGGGGGCAATTCTGCCATAAGCGCCATTGAAAACGCGTTTGCCAGTGTATCAACGAATGGATCTCAAGATAAAAAGCAAATGGCCAAACTCAATGAAGCTCTCAGCGGAGATATAAACGCCGTCACGAGTGCATTGAAAAGATACTTGAGGAAGTTACCCGATCCATTGATTCCATTTGCATTATACGAGAACTTCATTCGAATCGGACAACGCAGGGACACTAACGACATTTGCAACGAATTTAAAGCTCGCGTGATTGACAGGCTTCCGCTGGCAAACAAACATGCGGTGTACTTGATTGGCAAACACCTACATAAGGTGAATCAGTACAGTAATGTGAACCGAATGAATTTCAAGAACCTCTCAGTTGTGTTTGCTCCTACAATTGCGAGGGATGCCACCGGCGAGAGAGAAATGGTTGACATGGGCCCCAGAAATGATGCGACAGAGTTACTCTTCACGAGCTTCCACAAACTTTTTTCAGGGTACCCAGAAAACAACTGATATGGACACGTGGGATTCACGGACAAGACTGCCTGAATTCCATATAGAATATATTTTAATGCACATCTTTGATATTTGGATTCAGATACATCTCGTATCGGCGGTGGCCTACCCGAAGAAGATGTTCGATGACATTGAAAGACTTCTTCGGAAGGTGTTGATGCTTGGCAAACTCCTGCCTGACATATGTCCGCCAATGACTCTGAAATTCCGGCGGTTTTGTATTAACCGAGCGAATACATTCCCTGTATAGTTTAAGTACTTGTCTTTGGAGTCCGGATAACCGAGGCATGAAGAAAAGTGGTTGGTATCGTGTGAAGGGTGATGAAGACAAGAGGCCGGGGAAAAGTGCGGGAAGCCCAGATCACGTGCTCGAGGGTCACGTGATTGGACCTACGCCAATGACGTCAATTGCTATGTGGAGACGTTTTGAAGAGATTTTTGAATGCATAATTTGTGAATACATGATTTTTGGTTTTTGAATTTTTTTCACATATATTTAAATATAGCTATTAATTAGTAGTCACACTACAAGCTGAGCTACTTGGTGTAGCTGTCAACTCGTTGATATTTTTGATTAGTCATGATAATACGTAAGAAGATAAGTTGCAGTGAGCAAGTAGACACAAAGCCTAGGCGACGTTGGTGAAATCAATCTCGCCCTCTCTGGCACAAGATTCTTCCGAAACACCGCAAGTACATTGGTCCTTCATTCTCTTGCCACAAGCACAAGCACCATCTTTTGGTGGCTGGGTGTTTTCGACGGCGGCTCTCTCACAGTTGCAGTGCAAAGCAGCTTGCTTTCCACAAGAGCACAAGGATTTCTTAGCGCAGACGCACTCAGCAGCAGAACAAGCCATTGTATTGGTTTATAGATGAGGTGGCTGTGTTTGAGGTGGTTTCAAGAATTTGCCAACGGGGATGGTTGCAAAAACACGAAACTATTGATTTGTGGAGTAGGGACAAAAAGGTCAGGTTTGAGCTTTTTGGGGGTATCTGAACTCTTGAGTATAAGGGTAAAGATAGATAGTTATCGGTATGAACTATGAGGGGAAACTATGAGGGGAAACCGGGAAAACTTTTGATGGATACAAAATATAAAGATTCAGTTAATAAAGTGGAGAACAAGCCGACTTATATACCACAGACGCGGTGCGATAGAAATCGTGGGGTGATTGATTCCATGCACGGACGGCATATAGACAGGAAGCGCTTGGTAAGCAGATCTTGTGGCCAGCCAATCAGCGCGCACTTATTTGTCATTACACGCTGGAAAGAGCAGGCGTGTAGTGAGCAGGCGTAAGCGGCTCAAGACTTGTTTGGGCTGAGAAATCGGCAGGCTGTGATTGGGCCATTTCCGAAATGAGGCGTTGGGATACTTTAGACTGCAGAGGTAAAATGATTTCGGGGTTGGTTTCGGCGGCACATGGCGTCTTTTTGTTTTCTGCTTGGAAGTGTGTATTCTTGTTTTTTTATTTTTTTTGCAGCCATTTGCGTTTGGGTGGGTGCGGCGTGGCGTGGTCACGTGACCAAGAAGTTGAAGATTGGTCAGTGGGGAGGGTGGGTTCCATTCCGATCAATTATTCTTGAAAAGGATTTTGGTCATATAAATTAGTAGGTACATTAAAACAGGCGGCTACGATATGAAGTAAATGAAAAGAAAACACACATTTAAGCGGGGATTCAAGCGCCTCGGAAACGTTAGTGTTAAGAGATGTGGGGGATCAATAGGATGAATATTTCCAGGAATAGAACGATCCAGTCAGAGTATTATAGGTTCCTGCTCAGATGGTCAACACAAATCGTAATCTACGTACTTGATTTTCATAAGAACCCATGTCAAAAAATAGCATTAGAGTAATGCCAACTGGGCTTCTTCTGTATCAATGTAATCTGCGTCAGTTTCAACTCCATTGTCAGAAATAAGTGAATAAATCTGCAAATTGATTGTAGAAGACGGGTGTTTGATAAAGGTAAACTGAAGATGGATTGAAGGTAGATTGATTGACTTGAGATTGAAACTTGTCAAACTAAAATAAACAGAAAATTAGCTAAAATAAGAATACCTTTTCCATCATTGAGTCGGAAAACGCAAGGGTTTATATATGTGAAGTTGAGAAAAAGCGCATCCGCGTTGCGGGAAAAGGAGTTTGAAGGGGTTCCGCTTGTCCTTAGGACGCGACTGTAACTGTTAGCATGTACTCTACATGACATCCATAGTCAAAATGAATGTATCATCTGTATGGTCAACTGTATCCTCCATCTGATCTTCGTTTGAATCATTAGCTCATCTTCGTTGATGAAGTGTTTCTCCTCATCACCAAAGGTTTGCAGCTCGTTATAGATGCCTAGCAACTTCTTGATTGTACTGGGATGTAACCGATTTCTTTTCTTCGTGACCACATCGTTTACCCTGGAAAACTGTGAAACTGTATGTCAAATGCGTATAATTGCACACAGGGTTTACAACATATATACTTAACTTTGGTAAGGTGCTTCGATCTTAATGACTTCAGATGTAATGCACCGGTATAAAATCTTATATAATTTGCTTAAAAAGAAAAAGAGAAGAAATTTTCCCAAACAATAGGGGAAAATTTTCTTCTTTTGAACGTTCCACTTTCCGGTCATGTACTGGTTAAAACCACATTGAATATCAGAGTGGGGCTCATGCCCTCAATTACAGACAGTATGCCTAGCCAGGAATGACTAAACTTTTCTCTACCTAAAATCACTCCAACATTCATCCTCCATTATGGCCCAGAAACAAATCAGCCACACAGTTAAAGCCTCCATACTAAACATCGAATCATGTAAACGAGAACTGTCCCAGTTTACCATGCGGAATACCCGCGTAGCATTCATATACCAAGAGTCACCTCTGAAATGTGACCCTTCAAACTCCAAAAGTGCCGTAAATATACCACCCCAGTCTTCTATAAGCAGAATTAAATATTCATAACATATCATAACATTTCTATACACTAGTTCGATCTCTATACTGAAATCCTTCCTTGCTTCCACCTCTTTCACATTTTCAATAATTTCAAGCTCATGGTCCGACTCTCTCTCAACCTCAAACCCAGCACCTCTATTTTCTGGCCCCAAAAAGGTCACCACCAAAACATATGCAAACACACATGCGATGAAGATGCTCATCACCTTCGAGTAGTCAAACGCTTGCTCTCCCGAAGCAGTAACAATTGGAAAATTCTCGCCAATGGTGGACTCTATAGTCGAAGAAGCAGAAGACACCAAGTTACCCAACTGGTAAGACAAGCCCACCACCAAGGCTCTATGGGCAGGTGGCGAAAGCTCCGATAAGTAAATTGGCGCCACTCCCCATGCGCCCTGGACTCCTGCTTGCATGAAAAAGACTCCTGCGTTGATGGCCGAGCTTCTCAGATACGCCCAAGGGTAAATCATGGCAGCGCCCAAAACCACGGCCACAATGATGGTCAAACGTCTTCCAATGAAGGCCGACGCATGTCCGCATACTGTGCCTCCAAGAATGGCGCCCAAATTGGCCACGGCGTTGGTCACGGTGGACCGGTCATGGCCATACTCGAGCTGGGTAGTAAGAAGCGTGGGATACAAGTCCTGCGAGCCATGCGACATGAAATTGAAGCCTGCCATCAACAATACCGAGTACACCATGGTAAGCCAGTACTTTCTGAAGACAGTTTTTGTCTCGTCACTGAGCTGGTACCATTTGAGATGGGAGTTTTGCTCCCGCTTTTCATCGGCATCGGCTCTTTGCTGGAGGAACGTCTCGGATTCGGGAAGGCACAATCTCCACACAATGAAGAGCACAGGGGGCCCAGCAGAAAACCAGAAAATCGATCTCCAGCCATATGGCGAGTTGTTTGCAATAAGACGGTTGAAAATCACCGCCAAGAGGAACCCCAAAGCGTACCCTTGCTGGAAAATCCCCGATAATGCCCCTCTGCATTGAGCAGGCGCATCATCGAGAGATGTGGCCAACGAAAACCCATAGATGCCGCCCATGGCGATGCCAAAAAGCGCCCGAACACCCAAGAACTGCGAGTAAGTGTTGACAAACCCCGTGCCAATCTGCAACACAACCAAACAGGATAGGTTGACAGCATAAGGCCATTTCCGGCCGTACCGGTCTCCCCAGTAGCCAAAAATAAACGCACCCACCGATCTCAACATCAACACCAAGGTGATTCCCCAGGTGATGTCTTTCACGCTCTTTCCGAGAGTGTCGGCAATGTCACTTGCATTCAAGGTGACGGCGAAAAAGTCAAACGCGTCCCACGTCCATGCAATAAACCCCATGAGGAAATAGTTCCAGTTTCCCAAAGTCATGTATTTCAATTTGGCAAATGGATTCAACATCTGTGCCCAAGTGTATTGTGCTCTTTCCTGTTTGGAGACAAAAAGCGACGAGAATCTAGTGGAGAAATACTTCTTTATTGATTTGGAAGTGAATGAAGGTGCCTCCACGGCATTATGGCCGATGATAACATTTTCCGAGGAAACAGAGGTAGTGTCCGAGCTCGTCATTCTGAAGGTACACTGGTAGTGAGTCTGGATAGAGCCCGTATTGGAGCCCTGGATTGGCCCACACTTTATACTTGCAAAAGTGTGTGGGCTGGCGAAGTTTGACAAAAATTAGGCATGTTCAATATGGCTTCTTATTGCCTTAGCCTGTTTTATGCGGGGGCTGGGAAATGGTGGGAGCGACGGCTCTTTTTATGCACCCGCTGGTTTATGGGGCGATGTTTCTTTTAAACGTTTTACTTTTTACGAGTCACAAACAAAAGGAGAATAATTCCCTACTATAAATATTGGCGGTGGTGGCGATTATGTGTTTTGCTATAAGAAGGGATTAGTTGCAAAATACAATATATGCGTAATTTCGCGAAGCAAAAAAAAAAAAAAAAAAAAAAAAAAAAAAAAGCCTAGTTGTGTGCATAAAAGTTCTGGAAGCTGAAGACACTGGACCTTCCGGTATTTTATGTAAATTATGTGGAACCAGAATTATTTGGTTGGGGCCCCAGCGGTTCTATTTTCAAAGAAGGAATTGTGTTTGGAATTATTCAGCCACCGTGCTCAATTCAGACCCCACGATGTAATCTTCTGGCATGATAAAGGCTAGACAAGTCACGTGGCTTACACCATGGTGCTGTGAACATAGATATGGCTACACGTGATGGTGACAATTAAATATAGGGGGTAAAGAGAAGCATTGCAAAACCACGTGATGGTGCAGCTGGTGACAATAGAGGTTTGAAGTGTACTCAAGCCCAGGCCACCTCTTTTTCGTTTCTCTTATAATACTACTACCATATAGTATATAATCATCCTTACTACATAAAACCGTAAACTCAAACCAAAAAGTCCGCTGCTACCGGACGATGGTCGCTCATATGGAAAGCATAGTCGTTGGGCAAAACGTGGTACCCCTGCCATTGGGACTTCGGGTCCGCCCATATGTAATCAATGATCAGCGTAGCCTGCTCACGGCTAAACCCAGTAAAGGTAGCTTCATTCTCATCCGAGTTCTCGAGAAGTCCGGCTATCCATGTATTCGGTGCCCTTTAAAATCAGGTACGGCTCGTCCGTGGGCTGCGTGTTGAAATCACCACAGAGAAACGAAGGCTCGTGCCCTACTTGCATCTTACGGATGATCAACTTCACCAGCTCGCGACGAGCCTTGACTCCTTTATGGTCGAAATGTGTATTGAGCACCTTCACCCGCTGCCCATTACGCTTGCTTTTCAAAACAACCTCTGTCACTATGCGTTCCAACGCGGCATCCCACCCAACACTAGGTTTATCTGGGGTTTCGCTGAGCCAGTACGTTCTGGAAGACTCAAGCGCCCAATCGGCGGTTTTATACAAAATTGGAGCATACTCTCCGGTTTTTATCCCGTCTTTTCTCCCCACACCAAAGTACTCCCAGTTATTGTTGGTGTTTAAGTCGGCCAAAATATCCTCAAGTTGATTGAATAATACTTCTTGCAAACACACCACAGATGGCCCGCCAGAAGTGTTGTTTTCAATGGATTCGGAAACCAAGGGTCTCCGTAATTCCCAAGGCCTTTCACCGGGCGTCAAGTTCTTATTGTCGTACCTTATGTTATGTGTATAGAGTCTAAGTTTTAAAGGCTTACCAGCCTGGACATTTTGCCAGAGAAAACTAAAGAACATGATGAGAGAAAAAAGAGCAGCGAAAGCAACCACGAGGAGGTATGAAGACCTCGGAGCTAATCCCATATTGGGTTTTTGTGTGGGTGCTCTTCCCATTTCTTTGTATTGGGATATTTTAGGGGTGTTTCAAAAGTGTTTCAGGGGTGTTTTAAGGGCGGGGTAATTATTAGCGAATTCTAAACAGGGTCCGGAATTGAAATGTGGGGTATTCTTGTCAAGACCTTCCGGGATGGGTTTTACATGAGGTATGTTGCCGGGAGAAATGCCCAGATATTACCTGGTGAATGATTACAATTTATTTTTCGTTATAGTTCTATTTTATTTTTTTTTTTGACTTGCTGTATTTGATTTATTCGTTTTTTGGTGAACTTAAATTTCTGTTTTGCCATCGTGTGACTGCCTGACGCTTGCCGCACGGAAGATACCCGATACTACCACGAATGGGTAAGTCAAAAGCTTGTATTGAATTTATCACAAGTACTACCTGCTTTTGGGCTCTTTAGGATTCATCCAAAAAGCTGTTTTGGATTGTTCCATGTGACGTGTCATTCTTCAGAAATCATTGTAATATGGTGATTTCACATATTGCACTTTCACTAAGGAAAAACACCCCCGATTCTAAGCTCAAAAAATGAGCAGTACAGAACCTTGGACCTATCCAATAGCCGTAATATTTACACGGACTCGTGTTCATCTGTTTCCACAACGAGTGGAGTCAGATGATAGGTTAAGGCATAGAAAACAACCTTGCAATAAAAGAGGTTGAGGCCAAACAAGAAACTGCCAATTTATCTAATTTTTCTGGTCCCCGTTTGGCGGGTGCTTACACCTGTGGTTTTCCCGGTGATCTTTGCAATAACTTCTTCTTCTGTAAGTTGATCCTTTTTCAGATTTTCCTTTTCAGAGACTTCAGGCTTATCTTTTTTGTCATTTATCTTTGCCTCTTCCCGTGAGCTGAGAAACAAGAAAAGCAAAACATTTGCTATACCGAAAGTTAACGTGAAGCAAAATACAAACACAAAACAGTATCCAGCAAACCGGAAGGGGTGCTCCAACATAGTTATGACCGGATCTGCTTGGAAAGATCTCCAAAGAGCCTTTGCTTGTTGAATCTCCGCCACGAAAGGTGACTTAATCACGGAAAAATACGTCGATTCCTCTTCAAGAATTTCATCAAATGTTTTGGGTGGAGCTTTCGGCTCGTATTTCGCCCGTGGCTTCGTTACCTTATAATTATCATATTCCAATTCGGATTTGGGGATATAAGTGGCATTGCCGATTCTTTCCGCCTCTTCGACAGATTGTCCCAAGTAGATGTTGCTAAACATCACGCCGGGTTGCATGCTCCAGACATCTATACCAATCCCATTAATTGGTCTTATACCAAAGACATTGTCCTTACCGAAGTGCGGATTGGCAATAAGTGGACGCTTCCACTCACCCATATAGTTTGGATTTTCGATTGCAGGGGGAATCCATTCGCCCTTGTAGTTGGGGTTAACGACCTTAGGTGCCTCCCATTTGCCACATCCATTCACGCAGTTTGGATTAGCAATCATTGGTGGTTTCCACTCACCATCTTCTTCATCATCCCATTCTTCGGGTTTGGAAGCCTCAGGGTTAGCTATAATTAGCGGTTCTGATTCATCGTCGTTCCACCCCTCAGGCTTTGATACATCGGGATCGACAATCCACATTGAGTTATAGAGCTCGTCGTAATCGGCAGGTTTTTCCACGGTGTCATCAAAAACAAGTGGCCGGTCATCCCAGTCATCGGGTTTTTCGGCCTGCAAATCCGGAATATATTCAGGCACAGATAATGGTGGAACCATCAAGTTTGGGGTGTTGAGTAGGTTACCTGCTTTGGCCACGCCACCATTGATCCTGATTTCCATATCATGGTTGGCGCGAATAATCAACGTGTATAAAGTAGATAAAGCGTCTGTTCTTGCCATTGGCGGGGTTCTCAATTTGCTATCTATGCTTTTTGAATCGGTGCCCTGCTTCACTAAAAGTTGTACTCCGTTGTCAGTGCCACAGATATCCGGTCCAAACATGATTTCATACCTGGAGTTATCGGAAAAGGATAAGGGATCGAGATCAGACACAAGCTTAAGGTATGCACCACCACAGGTTACACCATCCTGGAATTTAACCTCGTATTGGAGCACCAAATCTTGGTCACCCTTGATAACTGGGGTAGGCAAGAGTTTGGAGATGGCAAAAAAGTCCGCCTCCGAAACCATCACGAGACCTTTCTCACCATTGTAGCCAGGATACTTGTGGGATTCTTTGATGGTCCATTGTCCCTTATATGACGACCCGTCAATCTTCAGGGCCCTGGACGTGATCCACCCGGACTCAGACAAATCCAGAGCCAAGAACTGCTCAAAAAACGAGCCCTTTTCGAGGGACTTTTCGTCTAGCGGTACGTAATTGGCCGCGGAAACCAACCGCAAAAGCGGCAATATCCAGAGGTAAGTGTGCATTAAAGTGGAGTAATTGAAGGAATATTGGCAGTTGTCTGGATAATGCTCGAATGTTATGGGGTGGTATCATGCGGGATTTCCATTGCCGGAGAGGATCGCGCAGGACGCACAAAAAAGCAGAAAAAAAAGAAAAAAAAAAAAAAAAAAAAAAAAAAAAAAAAATACACAAAATAAAACAGGGCGCCACGAAATGGCGGGGAAAACCTGCTCCTTATATACTTTTTCGTTTCGTAATTGCTTTTGTTTCATTCATGCATGTTGGCCACGGAAAAGCGGGGTGATTTTCCCTCTTGCATGCTTTACTTTCACCTACTCTACAAGATTGGTTTATGTTTGATTGGAGTCTATTTTGCTTTCGCAGCCACGACTGCCACGCTCAGTGTGCGGCTTAGAAAACCAGTAAAGTATAAAGAACTATCGTGATTATAGTGCCAAGATTAATTTGCGCTACCCAGTGACAGGGACAAGTTTTGTTGACTTGGTTCAGAGTATCCCACGTGTATTAGATAAATGTTCTAAATTAACCTATAATCATGTCTAATATACAAAAATGCACCAAAAGCCAGCCTAGTCTATATAAACACCGCCCGTTTTCACCGTCGTTGTTTTAACAGTCGGTTTCCTCAAGCATATCGAAGATGTTTCCCGAAGGCGTCGATGTCTTTACCGGCTCAGCCTCTTCGACGACATCTTGAGTATCGTCTGGCTTCTTCAAATCACCAAAAAACAGCTTCACGTACTCATCCTCGTCTTTCTGTTCAGCCTCTTTTGCAGAGACCTTCTCGGCATTCTTTTCAATCTCCTCGTTTAAATCATTACGGATAACGATGCTTTTGTTGATCTGGTCCCAACCCGACTTTCTGGCCGTTTGCACGTACTTGGCCTTCTCAATACTCTGCTGGATTTTCGTGGCCAAAACGCCTTCAAGCTTGGAGTTTCTCTCGGTCTTATGTTTTAGCGTACTGGTCAGCTTCTTGTTTCCCCTCTTCTTGATCTTGTCCATCTCCATCTTCTTGGCTAGGAGGTTCTCGTTTTTAATGGTGGTCCGGATGATGTGCTTTCTCACGTCATTGTTTTCTTCTCTTGGAAGATTCTCCAATGCCTTGGCCTCTCCACCAAAATCGATCTCGCCTCTTCTTGCTGCTCGACTGTGCTTGGAAACTGGGGTGTTAGTAAGTGAGATGGAAGGGGTGAAAAAACACCGAACATACCTTTTTTAGCCATTTTGTCTGGTGTTGAATGGGAGCTTTCTGGGTGGCAGAGGAAGTTGTAATTTGCACTCACTTTATTTTCTTGGTGATGCCCTCACGTGACCGCGCTTATCTGAAGAGGTTGGTCGGTGAATGTGATGCGATGGCGGCGTCCGCAATAGATTATAACCAGAAAGGTTTTCTATTTTTCTTTCTTTTTTTAGGTATGCCTGATATTTAAATTGAAATAACAAAATGTTTTCAAAAGAAAAAAAATACCTGTAAAGCGTCTTGAGGCAAACAACAGACAAGGTCTGATCCATGTGATCCATCCACCATGCAGTCCAGTCCAACTGCAGCTTGAGGCTTCAACTTGCCCATATAATATAAAAGTTTCAGAAAAGACAATTCATGTAATAACTCAAATCTAGTTTTGGTAATGGATTTACCATTTTTTGGGTGGAAAATGATGGAAAATGGTTGGTAGAGTCACTCAATGAAATTTCACTGTTACAGCTCCTAATAATGGCTAAATACTAGCAAACTGGCACTTTAACCAGCAGGAAGAAGAGCCCTATGTCCAGGTAGATTAGAATAGGGTGGCGTGTCGGTTAGCGATGAGCACGTCCAATTTTAATTATTGTTTCCGAAAAGTAACTGCTGGAATATAGTGGCACCAGATCACGTGATCTAATACACTCGGTGCAGGTGAGTATCGATGGAAGAAAGCATCCTAGCTGATCTACTCACGACTTATCTTGGATGAGCAAATGAGGCAGTAGACTCACATAAATGGTCCAAGAACTCGATATTTTTAGTGTATTTTACACCGCCACCAATGCTTGGGACTTAAGCCGGCCTGTTACCTGGCTATAGGAATATGTATGCAGGTACACACTGTCACTATTGGCCATTTGCGTCCACATCTGTCCACAATATTTGTTATCTGGGACTTTAAGGCATTAAAATCTATTCCTCGACATATAAAAACCGGAACAAATATACCACCTTCCACAGATGGGGGACTACAATGATTCTCTTGGAGTTTGGACGCGCACACGAGTGGATTGAAACGAAGCAGCCTACACAATTCGGATATAGCGATAAGGTGTTCGATTTTGTTAGCTTTCGATATAAAGAAAGCTATACAGCCTGAAGTTTAGAAGAGTACTGGCTTTGTGTAAAGTGATGTAGAAAGCCCCCCTGTGTCAAAGGTGATGTAATTACTTGGACTGCTCTACGTGAGTTACAGGCTACCTATAGTGGATTATAAAAGGAGCGTAGTGCCAACAATATTCCATATAGTATAAGTGGAGAGGATACCTGCTTTGGCTGCTAAATATTCCGTTCTCCAATTCTGGTACTTTTGGACGTAATCGCTGCTAACACCCGTCTTAAAGATCATGTATATGAATTACACTACAACGGCCACCGCAAGATGTAAGTTTAATGATTGTATTGATTCTATTTAGAACTCGAAAAGCAAAGTTGAGAATGGAGAAACACTCACCTATTCAACCCTAGCAGACAAACTCATCTGCTAATAGCGAACCATAGAAAAAGACCTCACTCTTAGAAGAATGGTTGGCCCAAGCCCAAGGAGACCCAGTGCCACTTGCCAGCCTCAGCATCTCTCTTGAACATTGGTTGGCCCAAGCCCAAGGAGACCCAGTGCCACTTTCCAGCCTCGGCATCTCTCTTGAACATTGGTTGGCCCAAGCCCAAGGAGACCCAATGCCACTTACCGGCCTCAGCATCTCTCTTGAACATTGGTTGGCCCAAGCCCAAGGCGACCCAGTGCCATTTACCAGCCTCGGCTTCGGCCTCGGCATCTCTCTTGAACATTGGTTGGCCCAAGCCCAAAGAGACCCAATGCCACTTACCGGCCTCAGCATCTCTTCTCTGCAAAGCTTCCTCAGAAGCCAAGTCTCTCTTGGCTTGCTTGTTGGAAGCCTTGGCCTCGTCCAAAATAGTGGTGTTCAAGAAAACAACGGTGGCAGCCCCGTCTTCGTAGTTGAAAACAGGAAGCACATCTTCAGGGATAGTCAAGCCGGAGATAATGGCCTCTTGAGGAATAAGAGTACCGTTGGTGGATGGAATGGTCTCTGGAGCAGGAGCAGCAGAGGCCAAGGCGGCGAAGGCACCGAAAATCAAAGGAGTAGAGAACTTCATTTTTGTTTTTGTTTTGTTTTGTTTTGTTTTGCTTGTTTGTTTCTGTGGTATTCTGTGTTGGAATAATGAAGAGAAAAATGACCGATGGACGGGAATCCCTTCCGACTTATATACCCAGTTTATGTGTAATCATTTAAGGCACTCTTTGTGGAAGTCCATGACTCCGTGATGGTCCATGTATCATGATACTAGCAAGATGGACCTTTGAACTACGAAAGGGGAAATACTCACTCATCTTAGTATGGTACGGAAAGGTGACATCACTTCCTCAACGCACGCCCCGGATGTCAAACAAGAATTTGGCCGAGAAGTTTCCTTTGAATTCCCAATCGGGAATACCACCCACCAATTTGATACAAAAGCCAATAACTTTGCAATAACTTTCCAGAAAGTTCCGATCTCTACACACTCTTTAGAAGTCTGCATATTGATGTGCATTTAGTTTTTCCATCCACTGTATCCTGTGCCAGTTTCTTTTCAGTAAGTCGGAAAGAGCGGAGCCGAGGAATAAGCGAGTGGTTCTAGTGACCACTATACACTGCAAGAAAAAGAAACTAGGATTTACTTCAGTATTAGTTGACAATTAATAGTGAAAGGGTGTCTAAAGCCGGGGAGCTACCATTTATTGTGGATTTGTGTGATCACCATGTCCTAGGTAAAATAGCTTCCTCTATATAGGGCTACTCCAGGTGTGCCTGCAAGGGTCGATATTGGCTCAACACTCGGCGATCAAAAGTGTTGTTGGTTATGTGAAGGTTAAGTAAATTCTGAAATATTTCAACTATAGATAACACTTTTGGGGTAGTTAAATGCTCCAGGGAGAATTGGCTTGTTCGTTTATTGAACCAACTAATGGTGATTGTAGTGCTCCAGCCCCATAGGGGCCATAGAGTGTCTGCAAATGTTGCAAGGGACAACTTGTGGTTTTTTTGATTGCCATAGATGTGTAAAAGCGTATTATATTATAAATAAGTTTGCCTCATAGTCTTAATGTCCCGACGACTTGAATTGGATATGCCGTAATCTTCAAGAGTTTAAGTTTCTATAACCTCCCCAAATTGCTCGTAATAATTACCATCCTCCCCAGCTCCATGATAATGGGGATCCCCATCAACCACAAGAGCATAGGTTATCGGGAAGAATTCCAAGTTCGTGAAAAGCACCCGTTTTTTTGTTTTCTGACACAATAATGGCGTCTTGTGATTGTTTTTATCTGGTGGAGTCCTACTATATCGATCAAAATCTTCTGAATAACAACATTGCTGCTTCTAGCTCTGGAAAACTTGATTTGACATTCGCAACAATTTTGACCACACGGGGTAATAAAGTATAGTTTTCGTCACTATACACCCCACCTGTGTGAAAAGTGTCTTCTACAGCGACTGCTAAATTCAATTTGGCCCTCGGCGACTACTAACCAACAGGACTGCCATATACAATGGATTTAATCCAGCTGCGGCGTCCTAGTTGACGGGATCAGACCTTCACTTGGGTAAAATTCAAACTTTTAACTAATCCAACTGAAGCTGTGTCTGTTTTCAATCCCATCAACGACAAAATCTCAAAAGAGTAGGTAGATTTTCATAGCGTCTATTTCGTATTCTGGCAGAGACGAGATTTCCCACCACATAATTTCTGAAGGACATATGGCCCTGGTAAGATGTGGATAGGCGGTAGAAGTTACGGTATATTTGAGAAAACCCCGTATGGAAACTCTGCTGTTTCTGCCGGGTGATCGACGCGTATTCAGTTTACGTTCGAGTTTTACGCCGTAACAGCGAAATCGTAATACGCAACATATAGATCGTATTACGCCGTGAAAAGTGCGCTTTTTGTAGCCACCCAAATATAATGTCCGCGAGAAAACAAAACATGACACCGCTGGCGTAGTTGCAAGGACATTGATGGTAAAACTTTAGGGAAAGAGGATATCTCGGCGGAAAAAGTCTCGAGGATAGAAATTAATGGCGATGACGAATGCGTAATCCGGGCCACGCTCGATCAGTCGACGGATTTGTTTTTATAGGAGGCATTTTAACAAGGAGAACGCCGTGAAAACCTCTCTTTCTTGATAATAAAGTTGACAAGAAAGAGCGCCAAAGTGACGATGTGGGGTCATACGATAATATCACTGGTTCCCAAAATTGTCTGCAAATTACAGCGGAAGCGGGGGATTAATAGAATTCCACACCCGCAAGTTTTGACTGACATTCAAGCCCTCCTAGGATTACTATGAGCTAGAAGAACTGACACGATCTTAGCAATCAGGAAATTATACACATTTTTCAAGCATGTGATAATTGTGCAGTGGAGCCAGAATTACGTCTGGTGTATTCAACTTCTCCCCCGAAGAAAAGCAAAAGGTGCCAGGGCTAGCCGCCTGCATACCCCACACTAGATGCAGTTATAACGTTCATCGTGAATTGGGTTATCGGTACTGCACAGTAATTGGACTCGCGTCACATGATGCGCGGTCACGTGCAGTTGTCAATTCTTATCAGGCCAGTGACGTTCTCGCCTCTAATCTCCCCCACATTACCTCACCACGGAAACAGTCAGAAACAAGAAAAAACACATCCACACCCCCAACACCAAAATGAATATCTCTTCTAAGTTTGCTCAAAATGAAAATAATACCCGCTCTAATTCCCAAACCGCGCCTTCTACCCCCGCTCCGAACGTCCGGTGGTATCTTTGACTTCGCGATTTATTACTCTGCCACGGTCATTTCCGTCACCAAGAACGGCCACACTTTTGTCAACGGAAAGTTGAACAGAACGCCGTCGGATGACCCGCAATCTAAAGGCACGGAAAAGACACTGATAGTGCTTCACTTCTCCAAATTAGGCGCCGAGAGCTTTGCTGAATCCCGAGAAAATGCTCGTCTATTAGTCGACTTGCTTGATGTTTGTGGCGACGAATGGCAGGTGGAAAGTTGCCACATTTGCATCCCGAAGCACTCCAAGCACTGTGTACTGCTTGCCAAGTTCCTTGTGGACTTTTGCGGCTTTAATTTCGACTGTTGTGGCACACATGATGCCTATGAATGGATGTGTGTTTCGGGGGACTTGTAGTATGGAATTTTGTTAGGCTAGCCGCCGAGTATTTTCATGCGCGGATCTCTCAGCGTATGCTATGACCGCACGAATTGTTTTAGGTCAGTTTTAAAGCTTGTTGTCAAGGCTGAGTTTTCATAAGGCTGGAGTTGTGGCGGCTAAAGACGAAGGGGCGATCTTCTGGCGGCAGTCACGTGACTCGGTGGGCCGGGTGGGCGGACGCACGCTCGCTCGAACTCGCACGCACCATCACTATCTCATTCTCGATGGGGCCATATATATCCAAATCTTACCTCCCTACCATGTTGCGTTCGTTGTTTTGCCGCCAGGGTTTGGCCAGACAGCCACTTACACAACACCCCTTAACAAGAATCATCGGACTCAGACTTGCGTCGTCGTCCACAAACACCACAGCACCTGAAGCCTGGGTTTGCTTCGAAAAAAGTAAGCTTGGACCGTGAGTTGCCAGATCCATTTGCTGATAAAAAGAAAAACATCAAGTACTTCTGGGCGTATGCTGTGGGTGTAACGGTGAGCTGTGTGATTATTTTCAACTACGAGAAAACACAGTCGCCCATCATCAATTCGGTGTTGTACTGCTTGCGTCGGTCGGAAGCTGCAAAACAGGCACTTGGGCCCAACATAGGCTATGCTTCGTCGTGGCCATGGATCTCGGGTGAGCTCAATACCGTGCAAGGAAACATCGATGTGGAGTTCAAGGTCAAGGGTGACACCGACAAGGCCATGTTGAAGATGAAGGCCAACAGAGAATCTAAGCTTGTGCCTTTTGCCGTGAAGCATCTTTTTTTGGAGTTTCCGATGGCAAAAGAATCGATTTGAAGAGCGATTCATCCTTTGATTTTGAGTTTTAAGCGGTGGGGATTGTAAATAGAGAAATATGGCTGGCTGCAAGACAGCAGCTTTGGACAAGAGCTTGTATAAGCACAATGAAAGCATTAAGTAAATGGGACGGAGGTCTGACAGTTTGAATATTGAGTTTTCTTTGATGTTTTCGGACACCATAGAGGCTTGTGGATGAATTCAGTTGTAATAATTTCTTATACATGGCAGATACCGACGTGTTTTGCACGTGAACACGTATTAAGGGAAGAAGTGTTGTCATGTAGTTCGAATTGTAGATGCTAGGTTACCTAAGTAAGAAAGTAATTTCTTTATTTTTCGGGCCATGTAGCTCGAAAATGATGAGCTAAACATTAGCGATTCTTACATAATTTCGGTGATGGTTTCAATTTATACGGATTTCAATTTATACGGGTTTCAATTTATACGGGTTTCAATTTATACTGGAAACACTGTATTTATGACTTATTATCATTCCTTGATAGCCATCAAACTCGGAGGCGCCTGGAAGTTGGAACACCAAACTAAGATTTGCTGGTCACACGCTTCTCCAATCAGGTAATATGCGTTTCCAAATCTGTATATGTAAGTGATTTTTTCCCACAAAACACTAAGTTTTCATTCAACGTCTATCCGTAAGTGAGTAATTGTGCATGTTCGAATGATCGGAGACGTCGCCCCGTCACGGTGCACCCCCGTTACGTTGCATCAAAGAGTGGGTGGGCAAATGGTCCTTGCATGTCGCGGGGTTTCACTGTAGTGCCGGAAAAAGTGTGCGTAGCATTATAAGCATCTCGTGCGATGTTGCATCCTTTTCTTGTAGCCAGGTGGTATAAACCACACTTTCTGGATTGGTACGCCCGGTGTTGATCTATGTAGGAAAGGCAATCTTTTAAATTGCAAGCGGAGGCATTTACGAAACCACAAACAAACAATATCCTACAAGCGTATCATAAAGGCAGAGATCATGGACATCCGCGACTTGTTCCCTGGACCAATAAACACTATTTCATCCAACACAGCACCACCGGATGGCCAGCACCACCAATGAAACGGCAGAAATTACCACAAACACGTTTTTGTGGGTTTCTTCATTTTCTTAGGTACCAACTAATATATAAATGGGGCCCTTGCGTGGTTGTCAAATACCCCGTAAAGGCCACGCAACAAAATCTAGCGGGGCGATTGGCCAATGGGATGCGCGATTCGACCCAGGCCCCAAGCCTCAGGCCCCATGCCCCAGGGCTTCTTTCGGCTACCTGTAATGTGAAGTATGGATTTCACATCTGGCCCGAGCCGCGTCCGCTCACGCGTATTTGCCTAGATAAGTAATACACCAGAGTGGAGTTTTTTAAAGTGTTTTCAGATTTAGAGAATTTTCTGGGATGTGTAAGAGTTTCAAAGAATTTACAAGAATTTACATAAATATAATTAATGGGGTTGTGAAAACAAAGTGTCAATATAAACACCGTAGCGGAGGCTTTGAACTGAAGCTCAAGAGGGCTGGCCCCACGCCGATCTGCGAGGTGCGCCTATCTAAGCCGCACAGCCTCTTTTGGTCCATTTCCATGGCCACGCCCCTATATTCGAGATGCGATGTCCCTTTGTGAGGGTGCATATGAGATGGGGAAATACACCAAAGAAAGAAGTCTAGAGTTTTATTTCTAAGGGATGAAGAGATAGTAAGAAAGGAAAAAGTAGGAGATAGAAAACGCATCTTCCTCATACAAGTGGTTCATACCCAGCAATGGGAGATCTCCTTTTCTTTTTTTTTTCTTTTCTTTTTTTTTTTTTTCGTTGCTGTGGGGCGGGTCTATATGCACGACCTATGCAAATTGGCGCACGAGTGCCCACGAGATCGGCCCTAGAAAATCTAAACATAGCCCAATCCACCCTGGCCAGCATAGGGGACATAGCAGGCACCGGTTTCAGATGGTGCCGAAGTGATTGAGGCGCGCAAATTGGGGTATTTTGAGTGAATTAAAGCGATAAGAGGCGATAAAAAGATTAGAAAGATTGCATGGGAATAGTAGGCCGGGCCATTTTCACCGACGTGGTGACATGTCAAGTTCTTGGTTTGGCCCTGCCAAGATAATTTTCATGGTGTCACTTTGAACAAGGGTGCAACAGGAGAAGTAAGAGAAGAAAAACGAGAAACAAATGAAAAATTGAAAAATTGAAAAAATAAAGTAAAATAAAATGAACATGGTCGTCCACTCATTTCCATAGACTTATGGCAGTGCCCAGCGCAGAGTGCTGACTCCTGAAGCTCGTCCGGCCATAATCCCGCCATAATCCCGCCATAACCCCAGGCTCCATGTGGCTCCAGAAACACTGCCATGGCGTTTCCAGCCCCACTACAACGCCAAAAGCAACAGATTCAAAATGCAAACTCAAAATCCCCGACTCCATTCTTCAATGTCTCCCTCCATTTCCCTTCTACTTTTCTCCTTTTCTCCCCTCCCCTTTCATCCTTTAGACGCTTTCATCCTTTAGCAAGCTCACAACGCATGCCGGGACCGCGACAATAGACGGGCGTTTCTACTGCCACGCGCGCCGCACCGGCTGGCTACCCTCTGACTCGCGCCCGACTTGCGCCTGTCTCGCGCATTCTTGCACCAGGCCCATAACATTCTTGCACTTATCGAGAGGCCTAACAAAAAACGAGCGATCGCAAGAAAAAAAATATCAAAAAGTCTTTTCCGTCCACTTGCATTATCTCCAACCAGAACAAAGAAACCACCACCACGCCTGCTGATCGGCTCCTAGACGGTATATCACAGCGTCGGACTTTTGACAGACAAACATTTTGCATTCCCATCACGCTCTTTTCCCACCTACTTCATCGTTATTACATTTTTTTTTTTTTTTTTCATTCGCTACGCTCCCACGGTTATTATAGAAATTATAGCCGGACATTTGGCCAAGATTTCGCCAGACTTTCACATCCACATTCACAAACTCATACACAAACACAGCCCTAGTCAGCAAGATGGGATACAATCAAGGATTGGCCGTTGGCCTCGGCGTTGGCGTTCCCTGTCTTATAGTATTTGTGGGGTTGGTGTATTTTTACACCCGTTCCAAACGCTTGCAACGTGAGGAAGATCTTCATGGCAATGATCTCGACGTTGAGATGGGCGACAACGGCAGCTTCAAGGAATTTGGCGAAGCCCTCCATCGGCCCGCCGACTCCCAAACACACACCCCTCGTCGAGACATGCCGGCGGCTAAAAGCGCCCGCCAAGCCCACGTGGACATGGACCGCTTCGCTGCTTCCAAATCGGCGTCCTCCTCCGACTCCGTGGGAAACTCGGTGTCGAACCCAACCACAAAACCCAACTCCCTCACACACCCCCACTCTCGGGAATCCGCTTTGAAACTGCACTCGCTGCCCACGCATAGAAAACCTTCCTTCAATGGCCTCCATGGCGATCCTCACAACCCCACGTCGTCCAACCGCCGGTCGCCCGGCAGAACCAACTCCGCATACGACTTTTACGATTCGGTCATTCCCATCATGGCCACGGAAAACACCCCCGACCTGGCGTTGGCGCAACCCCCATCATTAGGCGGTGCGGCGGAGCGCACCAGTCTCCAAAGCAGCCATGGCAGCCTAATAGGCAGCGATGCGCAAACGCGTTCTTTAGATAACTTGGCCAAGCAATTACAGAACCCCCAGATCTTTGCCACCACGCCTTCGCGTGCCAGCACCACGCTCGCCAGACCTAATTCTCGGGCCGTGGCCCAGAGCCCAAGTAAGCGATCCTCAGTGACTGACTTCGAGCCCCGATTCGACACTGCAAGCTTCACCACTGAACAGCTCGCCAACGAGAAGTTAATTCTTCACGAACACAGTCAGCAACACCCGTACCGCGAAATGGTTGCAGCTCATCGGGATCCTGGAACCATTGGGTTGGAGAGCAACTTCGATAATCACATCAACACGGAGAAAAGGTTTTCGCCTGAGCCTGACGTGGTGTTCAAGTAATTTTATCTGGGCTCTCTGGTATACCAGGGATATTTCACCGTGAACTGGTTTCATGTGCACGGTTTCTTTTAATTCTGACCTCGGGTCTTTGCCCGGTATCAAATACCCGCCATGGCTGTCTTAGGCTGCGCTTGGATTGCGTCAACTCTCGGAGCATACTCAACCTGGAAGACTTCCAACATTGGGGATTATATGGTCGCTGCCACATGAGACACTGGGAGAGTATTCCTTGAGTAGATACAGCGAGGAACTGGAACCCTCGAAGCGCGACTCATCTTTGATTATTCGATTGAGTGTGTATTCATGGGTTTGAGGCCATTTTATTTCCTCGCTGGGTTCAACAAAGCCTTAGGTTTTTATAATTCTCAGACGTGGCTTGCCCGCTGGAATTCCACACCTTTGAGAGTTGCACCCCGTGGGTTCTCCTTTCCTGTGCGAAAGCGAATTAACCTTGGCAAAATACCATTTAAAGGGTGTATCTTTTTCTGGACTCTCGCTCAAACGACACTCAAGTGACAATATGGGCGCTAATATCCCCCTGTGAAGTTTAGAAGACTCGGAGGACTGGCACCATGGTGCTTCTCCATTACATAATTTCCTGTACTAATATAAGGACTTTTAAAAATGTTTATTAAGTGTCTGCTTCGTATTAAGTGTTCCATTCCCGGTTCAGATATCCCAATAACCATCCTATCCCGGAAATACCGCCTGACGTATCTTGTAAGCTTCAATGGTTTTGCAATTCCCTGAGATTTCCCACCATAAAACAGTAGGACAAGAAAATGTAGATTGACGAAAGGTGGATGAGAAAATGGCACATGGTGATTGGTGTTGAAGAAAATGAAAAAAAAAAAAAAAAAAAACCCCTAGTCTGCCTACTTATATGGGTGCAAAATTCGCCGTTGTGGGGTACTGACACATTTCCAGCCCCAATGGGCCCCACCAGAAATGTTGTTTGCACGCGTATTCTTCCCATCTTCACCTGTTGGTTTCTTTTTTCCGTTTCACCATATGTTCTCGTGTTTTTGTTTTAAGAATTGAATGACACTTTTAAATGGTCACACGAGCAAAATGTGGATGTCAAAGTGGTGTGGTAGTCGTGCGAGCAGTACCAATACACATGGCAGTAGTAATGCGTGGAAAATGGCCCATAGTGATTGCAGAAATATGCAAATATTCTTTGAAGTACACCACATTTCCGATTTCACACTTTTTTCCCACCTGGCGGGGTTGGGATTTACTGGCTGACAAATTGAAGTAATTGAAGTAATTGAAATAATTGAAATAATTGATGATTTGAAGTATGACGGTGGTCACCGTTTTGGGATCGTAGTACGATATTGTTTATATCTCGGCATTGCGAAGTGGGGAAGTGCTGACTGGTAGCAAGGAATATTTCGAGATTGCCACTTTTAAATATCAACATATGGAGGAAATATTCCCGGTTATGCCTGTTTTGACTAGAAACAGGACACTTTGCTTTGAAGAATATATGGTGGTTGTCGGTGTATTGTATACAGATGTGGTTCACACTCAATGTAGTTTAAAGGGAGGATACAGCTGTTGAATCAGGGGGTTTTCCTTGATGTGAGTTTGTGATAATTCTCCTTTGGTTGGAATGGGCATTCGCAAAAGCAGCTATTGTTTGTTTTGCAGTGTGGTTTGGGTGTGAAGCAGTGTCCAATGAATATCCATATTAGTGAATCAAGCAGACGTTTATGGCGTTTAGATAGGGTAGACCAAGCTGCGGGGGTCTGGTTCCAGTAGAGGAAATACCACCAAGTGTCATTTGCCCATGAGTGAATACCGAACCAGATGATGATACCAGGAGGAATAATAGCACCAATGTCTCTTAGGGTGCCTTTATGGTGTTTATCGGCGTACGGATTACGCATTAAACCTTTGAGGTGAAACTTTTGAACAGAAACTTTTAAACAGAAACCTTTGTTGAAACAAGATGTACGCTAAGGATTGAGGTAAAACATGGCGTTATCTTGGTCTACTGGGGGAGGGGGGAGGGTCTGAACCATTGACTGGGTCGCTACAGTAACAATAGCCCATTCCAAGAAGTGTTCCACCTGGTGCACTTCAGTCACCACGTTTGTTTATATCCAAAAATTTCCCAATGTATCATTATATTGTTAAATATAACTCGTTTGAGAAGGTGGCGCCATGGTTTATGTCCAGTGCCCTATGAGTCTAAGAAGGTTACCTAAACGAGTAAAGATGCTACTCCCACAGGAATTGCTTCAGTGTATAAGCACGGTATCTTGATTCATCTCCTGTATTAGCGCTTGCTATAACTTCTTGGTCCAATCTGAAATGCTTGGGCTCACCCAATTGAACCTTTGGAGACCTTTTATCACGTGTATCCATCCAAATTTGGACCTGGTCATAAGGATAATACCTCGCCAAACCATAGCTCCCCTGATGAAATGTACATCTAACAGTGCGATGAAAGCTTCAGCCGGCGAAAAAATCTTTTCCCCAAAAATTAACCGTTTTAAAAGTGAAAAATCTCTTTTCAAATTTTATTGGGCTCTCAAGGTTGTCTCGTACGCCCATGTACGAAACAAGACGCATTTACGTTGAAGTACGGGGGTCGCGTATACATTAACGCGCTGATTGTATGCCGTCGCCTACCCAATCAGCATAATATACAATTTTAAATATACATGGGCAATCCATTCAAATAGACCATTCCGGCTACGCACCCCAATAATGATACCGTCACTAGTACCTGCCCTAGTGCCTATGCTTGCATCGAAAACGACACTATTGCATATCTTCATCCAGCTCCTCCTCATCCATTTCTTCGTCCACTTCCTCGTCCATGTTCCCATTCACCTCTTCCTCGTCCCCAGAACGGTCGGAGTTTCCCTGTCTGTCGTCATCCGAACTTTCCGGAGTTTCTTCCGGGACCAGAAACCTACCCCGGTACCTGAGAAATGCCAACATCCTAGCAAGTTCGGGCAGCCTTCGATTCTGGGCTATAATATCTTTCACCTGGGGAAACAACGATTCAGCAGACCCTGTCATAGATGGTATGGCCAAAACGTCCTTTGCAATCTGGTAAATAACCGGAAACGTGTTCCTTCGGATTTGATAAAACTCCACAACATCTCGATCACGCCCCACTCTCTTTTCCGATAGGTAGGTTGTAACCTCGTTGAAATCATCGTCAGAAGATTCTTCGTCGTCAAGAAAAAACGACCCATTCAGCAGCACTTCCTCGTCAAATACGTGAGCAGTGAAGGAGTTTGTCGGTGGTTTGCGGTTGGAATTCTTGCTCGTTTTTTTCTCCTCATATTCCCTCTTGTAGCGATAGTAAACGTCATAGAAGTGCCCCTTGACTTGCTCAATTACTTCCGCGGAAAAGCCCTTTTGTTTGAAAAATGCAAGCTTCAACCGAGGATCAAGGACTGTTGCGAGGTAAAGATGTAAATTCCTTTGTCCGTCGTTGCTGTGTATAGGATAGTAATCATGAAGCTTGCCATACGCCTCCAGTAGTCCTCGGGCGAGATACGGATTCGTGGATTGGAGCATGTCCGAATTCAAAGTTTTGAGATCCTTGAGAATATAACTAACATAAGGAATGGTCAAATGAATGGATGCTTTTGTGGATGCTTGAAGCTCAACAGTTGCTTCGTAATACACAACGAGGATTTTCCGCAACGTCAATAAGTAGTCCCATTGGAGATCAGTGATTTCAAAAACATCGAGGTTCAATGCATCTCGTTCTTGTTTTTCGTAGCTGCGTACTTGCTCCAACAAACCATTGATTTCGTCGCGAAAGTACACAAACCGATCAATCAAGTTATATGTGGAGACCCAGTCAGTCTGGTTATCCATTTGCAAAGTTGCAGGGTCTGCGGTAGTATTCTCTCTCAAAGTTCGAGTTTCAACAAGCCTTGCAAAAACATATTCGATGGTGGAGCCTCCATGTACCTCCTTGACAATATTTCGAATGGTGCGTGGCAAAGATTTAATACTGCTGGGCAAATCTGGTAAAGTTTGCATTTTCTCGTCAATCTCCTGGACAGATGCCACACATTCTCCTGACTGCTCTTCTCTGAAGAAAGTATACTGCAAAATAGCTTCACAGGATTGGGTAAAAGCGGCACCGGCACATTGGATGTTGGAATCGTGTTTATAGTGGATGTCGGAACTTCCAACTAAACTGTGGGTCGCCCCAGCATTCTTGGCGGTAATAGATATTATGCGATCCTGGATATCGTAATCCACGAGAACTTCCGAAAGGCTGTTTCTTAAGGCTTCCGCCGAACCCACGTCGTCGTTTACAACGGCAAATCCAATGGTGTAGTTTTTGAGTTCGAAGAAGTCATTAAAAAAGTGTAACGTGATCCCCACATATCTGTAGCCATTGGTTGGGTTCCACTCATTGAGAGTGAGCGCAAAACGGGCGTGGATGTTAGAAAACTCTAGTTTTAAGTCAGCGATTTCCGCATGGAACAATTCCTTGACATGCTGTGTAATCAGAGATCGCGATATCACCTTCTGTAGCCCGGGCCTTGCGTACTTGATCATGTCCTTCATTTCAGGAACGTCGCAAATACTAAAAGATAGGTTATTTGCCACCACCATACGTATAAATTTGTGCTGGAACACAATTGGGTCACAGGTTGACGTTTTTGTGTTAATTACTGCTGTGGCCCGCTCATGCAATCTGTGTTCGCTAGGATGAACATCGGCCACGGGGCGGCTTACGTTGCTTGACCCCAGACGGATGGCATTGCTTGGCCCCAGACGGATGGTATTGCTTGACCCCAGACGGTTGGCATTGCTTGACCCCAGACGGATGGCATTTCTTGACCCCAAGCGGTTGGCATTGTTCAACCCTCCAATAGGTCGGTCGATAAAATAGTGTTCTCCATCTCGACTTTACCGTCTGCAATGGCTTTCCGGGCGGTTTCCGCTGCTTCCATAAGCACATTGGCGTGGCATGTTTTGAAATGCTGTTTTAAGGTCGTTGTGTTCGCCCGGAGCTTGTGTTTATACAACTTCGGGCAATGTGTACACCTCAGATGCATCCATTCTTGGTGTCGGGTTGAAGTTGGCGGCACTTTCGTCCAGGTGAAAAGGCCAAACCGGAATACCGGCGCAGTCCTAGACCCAGTACGTGATGGGGGCCCGGCAACTGTACTGTCTACCATAATGGAGTATAATTCACGAGAATCCTGTTATGTGTTTTTCAAAGAGGCAGTGTCGAGTGGAGGATTGCATGCAAAAAAAAATGAACGAAGAAGCCAACGAAAAAAATGAAAAAGAAGCCAACGAAAAAAATGAACGAAAAAGCTAACGAAAAAATGAAAGAAAAATCAAAGAAAAACAACGCCTGCTGGGTGTGTAGGTCGTGTTCGTGTGCAGCCCGATTCCTGCGCAAGCTCGTCTTTCTCTATTGTCTTGTGCAACACTGGCCGACAGTAAGAACCTTGTGGTGATGTACGGTGTACGAAACAGTCGCGCCCAGGAGGATATCTGGCACATAAAGAACAGTGCTGAAAGGTACGCATTACGTTGGCCCTACGCCGTAAACACAACACTATGGTAATGGTTGGTTTTGGACTCACCTACACTTATTCAGAAGTTGATGGCATTTTTCACTGAGAAGGGTTAATTGTGATATAATATTGCATTTTACGTGCTAAGGCTGCACCAGGCGGACGCGTAACGATAGGTTCGTAACGTTCGAAGACAATGTCCGAGGTGGTGGCGCGGAAAAAACTTCAAAGTTCAAAATGCCTTGATGAGGCAATTGGTTACGATATGAGTTTATTGAGGTGCGAATTTTTCCTGGACTCATTACTGATTGACCATATGTTGTAGTGCTGATCAGACCAAGGACACGTATTGGAAATACGAAAATGGGGGAACCAATTGCTGAAACCCATTGAGGTCTTCCACACTGTTAAGGGGTGTTTTGCACAATAGCCCTAATTGAGTAACCATTTTCTTGAGGTGTAAATCGATGCACGGCTTCATAAGCAAATCCCACGACTCGTGATCTCTATCAGGGAAACATCTGGAATGAGTTTTCCCAAAGGAGAACTGGAGTCAGTCATTCACACACCCAGAGTACGTTATCAGGGAAAGTTGTCATGTGTATCCTTGGTCACAGCTTAAATACAACAGGGATATAGGGAATATCTCGCCCAGAATACTACAATGACTGCAATATAATATGTGGTGGCACTGGTGAGAGAATATACATTAACAATATAAGTACTTTCTCACCTGGCCAATACATAACATGTTGACAAGACGCACTTGATGGTTCGGTATTATTGACCATGTGGGAACGCTTGAAACCGTCGTTCTACAATCAGACAAAGATGGTTCTTCATCCGCATTAAATGCTTTTTACAAACCATTGAAGAGTTTTTTATAACATACCACGCTTGGTATCCTCTTTATCGTCTAGTGAAAGACTAAATATACCTATGGACAGGTATTATTGCACATTTGCGTGCTTGAAAATCCACTAGCACAACTCATTCTGGGGTAAGGTTTTGCTAATTTCTATAACTCACACATGCCCTGTTTCTGGAGACCCTAACATATCTGCTTGGGTGGACCAATTTGAGATACTCCGATCTAGGGTTAACACAATTAGCGAAATGCCGTTAGGTGGTGCAAACGGTCCACCCAAACACCTTTCCTGGATATGAGATCTTCCCACCTATCAGCTTTTGCTTTTCTGGCGTCGGGTGCTTTTACTTCCTGAAGAGCCAGCAAAACCTAACACAGAAACCAAACACCTTAGAGCCAGAAAGCCATAAAGTGTCCTCATCGTTCTCTTAGCATGACGAACCCCCAAATTGGAACATCTAACCGGATTTAATGACTGCAACTAATATCATAGAAAACACTATACTCGGTACTACTTGCCATCCGCAACTTCCTCGGATAGCAAGTGTTTCATATCCCCTCCTTTCTCTCGGAATTGTTCAAGAAAAACCCGCATACGCACCCAAACAACCACCATGATGCATAAAGCCTCCGAAAGTTTTTCTTTTTCTTTCTTTTTATCGGAATAACGCCACAGTTGCCGAAGCATTTCCGAAGCGGAAAAATTCTTCAACCGCACGTTTTTCCCCTATATGCCTGTGGTGATTGAGTGCATGATGCATGGAGAGACGTTTTTGCGTCCAAGTGGAAGAGTGGCCTTCCCAATTAGGAATTCAAAGGAAACTTCTCGGCGCAAATCTTTGTTTGAGATCCGGGGCGTGCGTTGATGAAGTCATGTCATCTCTCCGTGAGATACTCTCATGAGTTGATCTTTCCTCTTTCGTGGTTCAAAGGACCATCTTGCTAGTATCATGATACATGGACCACATGGGGCCATAAACTGCAGCAACAAATCCCTTAAATGATTACACATGAACTGGGTATATAAGTCGGAAGGGATTCCCGTCCATCGGTCATTTTTCTCTTCATTATTCCAACACAGAATACAACAGAAACAAACAAGCAAAACAAAACAAAAACAAAAAATGAAGTTCTCTACTCCTTTGATTTTCGGTGCCTTCGCCGCCTTGGCCTCTGCTGCTCCTGCTCCAGAGACCATTCCATCCACCAACGGTACTCTTATTCCTCAAGAGGCCATTATCTCCGGCTTGACTATCCCTGAAGATGTGCTTCCTGTTTTCAACTACGAAGACGGGGCTGCCACCGTTGTTTTCTTGAACACCACTATTTTGGACGAGGCCAAGGCTTCCAACAAGCAAGCCAAGAGAGACTTGGCTTCTGAGGAAGCTTTGCAGAGAAGAGATGCTGAGGCCGGTAAGTGGCACTGGGTCTCCTTGGGATTGGGCCAGCCAATGTTCAAGAGAGATGCTGAGGCCGAAGCCGAGGCTGGAAAATGGCACTGGGTCGCTTTGGGCTTGGGCCAACCAATGTTCAAGAGAGATGCTGAGGCTGGTAAGTGGCACTGGGTCTCCTTGGGCTTGGGCCAACCAATGTTCAAGAGAGATGCTGAGGCCGACGCTGAGGCTGGCAAGTGGCACTGGGTCTCCTTGGGCTTGGGCCAGCCATTCTTCTAAGAATCGGGTCTTTTCTACATGGTTCGCTATTAGCAGATGAATTTGTCTGCTAGGGTTGCGTGGGGAAGTGTTTCTCCATTCTCAACTTTGCTTTTCGAGTTCTAAATAGAATCAATATAATCATTAACCTTACATCTTGCGGTGGCCCTTGTTGTGTAATTGATATCCAGTGTTCTGGCTCAACCGTACTGTAAAACAGTAACCCACATCTCCAACCCCACGAAATATCAATAGGGACTAACCCCTACTGGTTTATATATGAAAGGGAGTGCTTTATATTGGATTATTGCCGATTTAGAGACAGCTTGAAGCCATCGGTAGATCATAAAAGGTTTGTGCGGTTTCGATCAACTGGTGGATCTAGATTCTAATGTACTATCACGCTAAATGACGCAGTGCTTTAAACATTCTTCTATCCAGGAGAATAAGATGATAACCTTGATAATATAATAAAGACCAGTAAGATCACCATAATAACTAATCTCGGCCATTTCCCTGGCGGCGTTTGTTCAATACTGCTGGAAAAGAGTAACGTGCAAGTACAGAGCAGAGGTTGAAACCTACGATGGGGGATAAAAATGCTAGCTTTTCTGCCAATATTCTACTGAAATGATATAGATTTTCCCGAGCACAATTTCTGGAATTTCCCAAAACGCCCCCAGTAGACGCGTTCTTTGTGTAATGCCCAATCTACAGACATGAAAGGGTGAGAAGCAATTGGGTATTTTGAGGCCATTTCATGCGACCAAAATTTAGAATCACTTGACTTGAAAACCGACTATGGTCTAAGGATTAGAGTGAGCCCCCGCGAGATGCACCCCGGCTAGATGCATCCCCCGCTCAGATGCACCCGAGAACGAGAAATTTTAATTTTGAAATGGCACCCCAGTCATGTATTCTGAGTGAGGTGATTCTTTTCTCGGAGTTCTTCACTTTCTCTATAAAACCAATATAAAGCTTGTGATAAAAGCAGTTCCACCTGGAAACCTAAATATATGGCCAATATTTATCCTCAAGTGAGTAAATGAACATGTTCGCATTAATAAACACTTCCTCATTACGGTGCACCAAAAACAATCAAATAATGGGTAAATCGACGGGGCTCACTGTATATCTAATACTTCAACGCTTGCTTCAACTCCAACTTGGGTGGTTATTCCCTTTTAAATGTGGCTGATCGACTTGAAACAACTAAATTAGAAGAGGTTACCGTTTGCGTTTTTTATTCCCATGGTGTAATTCGAAAACAAACATGGTTGACGGTTTTCAGAATTAGTGCGTATGAAAGTAGTCTTTCTTAGAAGAGAAACGCTTTTTTTTTGCATGTGGGAAGTAATAATTTGCACCTGTCAGATCGGTGATGTCGATCCTTATCATCAAAACCTTAATAATGGGATACAACACAGGTTATATCCTGGGTTTAGACTATCATTAGAACAAAATAGTGAATATAAATCACGGGATTCTTAAATCCACTACTGTTTCACGAGCAGTGGTTACCTGTTTAAAAAGGAAGGAGACTTTTCTGTCATCTTCTTTTACTTGTTGGTGTATCCCTGCCAGGGCCCATTCTAGGGCAGTTTCTTCAAAAAAAATGACTTCTCTTTCATTAATTATCAAATTATTACTTCAGGTGTCGGCGAGTAACTGCATCAGAGGAGGTACCACCAAGGGAGTGTTTATGGATATACACCAGGGCTAACCCCTCAACCCGATGTGAATAACCTTTTCTTTCATTTAACCGGGCTTCAAAGTATGAGCTTCTCCTTATTCCAGTATCCACATAACTCTAGGTAATATATTTCGCAGTTTGCGTCAAAAGGCACGACACATTCTGACAGGTGTAATGGATAAATGACACATCAAAATTAGTTAATTTATAGGCAGAAATTGTATATTCCTTGCGTATTTATGCCACTGTACTTGCTCTAAAACAAGCTTTCCACTAAGTATACGGGCAAGGGGGTGGGATTTGGTAATTTCGAAGAGGTTGGAGGTGAAATTTGGGCAAAATTTGGCAAAATTTGGCAAACTTTGGGTCTTTCCGTTTCGTTTTATGGTAGAAGTGTTTTGGCAGTGTGCGAAAGTTGTAGACTCTCGCCAATTTTATCTATTTCAACTTTCAATGGATGAAAATATTTTGAAGATGGGAACTCAGGTTAGACTGATTTTGAACTCATTAGATTGTGCCTATGAAATAAATTATTTTTGCATAAGAACATACTTTCAGGAGATTAACCAGGATGTTCTGGGTATGGATTACGCTTCAGGAAAAAGGTATCTGTCACCAGCCAATTATAATTACTGTGTACTGGTACCAATGCTTTTAATTCCAATGCACTATATTCTAACGGCCATTGCTTTGAGCGCTTGACTTGGAATTTTCCCCATCAAACAACCGTCTCACGTGGTCTAAATTCTTATGCAAGCACCACCGGTACTTTTGCACCAAGAGAAATTGCAGGTAAACCAGAATTCGCGGCCGTTCCCATCCGAAACACAGAAGAAAGAACAAGAGCAAAAAAAAACTCTTTTCGGTGGGTTTCAACCAGTTTCTCTTTCCGGCGTTCGCTAACTTGAAACCAGGGATGCAAATATTTGGGAAATAGAAGGATAGTCGTACTCGGATCTCGCTACTTTTGGGCATAAGACTAGTAATTGGAAGCTGCGTCCATGCAGTAGTTTTCTGTTTCCTTTTTCAACCGCTAATAGTCCTGGAGAATGTTACCGGACGAGGTGATTGGTTTGAAAACTGAACCGTTTATGTAACTCAGCTTGCGCCATGTTTTTGGATAATGGTTATTCAAAAGGGATCCTAATTTCCGTAAAACTCTTGACTTCGATCAATTTCTCCCAAGTCAAAATGGATTGCCATGTACTGATTAACAACGCTTGTGCTACATCTTGTAATGCGATACAAGGATTACCCATATCATGACCCCATGAAAAGAGTTGTTACATATTATACATATAAGCTCTTTGACGTACATGTAATTTCACCGCACAGAGAAGATCAAATTCCTGCCTTGTTTGCATGCTACAACTTCTTAAATATCAAAACTGTCCTTGACTCCAATCTGAGTGTCATGGAAAATGCTGGGGTATCTTGATTAGGAGATTTTCCACAATGCATAAAGTTTTAATCGGCGTTTTCATTCAAGAAAAACTCCTCCACATGTTTCACATCTAGGCTTCTATTCCGTTTCTTTGAAAAACTCAACACACGGCTGAGTTGCTGCGACGATGGTTATAACGATATAAAGCCCTGCAGGTGACACCATAAAACAAAAATGACGAGCCCCCGGTATCGCCCGGGTGGCATGCATAACATGATCACATTCTCCTGAGAATGATTGATGTATATTTAAAAGATTAAAAAAGCATTTTAATGATGGTATACCTTGCGAATGAGTGTTCTTAATTTAACCGCCGTCCGCTTTAACGATAAAAGTAGACCGCCTGAGCGCTTGTTCCCATTGAAAATCGACTTCGTCTTGCTGCACAATAGGCGCCGCGCATGGCAACCCATTCGTGTGGCGAAACCTGTAAGTATTCGTATATTTTGTCGGCGCGTCTTTCACCATAAGCATATGAAGGCCGCCTTTTCCGGAAACAAGCATGTCGGAGATTATCAACCTTTTACTAAATCAAATAGAAAAACACCCATTATGAATTGGAAATACAAACTTGCAGATATGGCAGGCTTTACGTCTATTTGCTTTATCGGGGGTGTGATAGGCATAGACCCTATCATGACTGCAACGGGCAGCGGTAGTTTTGCAATCTACTTCCTTAACCATGCCAATAGATTGTTGGGTGGCGAGAAATATATCACCCATTGGCCGGAAGAAAAGGACAATTCAGTGACAGAAGCTTCTGCTGAACTGGGAGAACTCAGAAAATAGGGCTTGAATTGAGTATAGCTGTATATACGATTAATATACCATTTCCCCTCGTTACGCTCGTTGTACACTGAACACTGTTGAGTGTTAAAGGGCCGCTGTAGTGTATGTAGAGTTACATGAACCATGAAATGAACACTATTGAACTGGCCCACAAAGCCCTTCATTATTCGTTTGTGAACTGTTGTGATAGCCCAGTGTTGATTTTTCGTGTAGCCACACGGCTATTTCCTCGGATAAACAATATCGTTATAAGCACGAGGCTTTGCAAAGCCGCGCCGCAGCACGCCGCGCATGCCGACCCCGCGCATGCCGACGCCACCCATATGAGTCGTTTGAGCGGCAAATCCAGTGCATGGGTTCGTATTTTGATCCCGGCGTTGTAAACATAAATAGAGGTATTTTTCCGGTCAGTAATAAAAATTCCCTTGTAGCACAATCCATAAGCACAATGCCACATATCCCCACTCTCAGCGATAAGATCATCACAACACTGTTACATGGTGTGCTCGGATTTTATATCCTTGATTTCTTCTTGACTGCAACTGGTCAGAAGAGCTTGTCAATCACTGCACGGAATTATGTCGTCAGTAAAACAGGTGGTGAGCAGTTTCTTATTCGGAACCATGCGTCAGACTCCGATAAAAAGGAATGACGACGGTACTCTGCTGCTATTTGATGAACTAACTCTACTGTGTATAGGTTTGAATAAACAATCTCCTAAAAATGGTGAAAATGGTGAAAATGGGTGAAAACTTCAGCAGTAGCCCCAATTAACGACACAAGAAGCGCCAACGAAAAATGGTCAGCCGTGGCGTGGGAGAATCCATATATGCTAAGCATGCGATCTCATACCATTCGGATAAGCAAAATAGTCATTTTCAGATAATTTTCAGAGGACGGTATCGACAGTAACTCTTCGGCGTGTAGTCGTTAAGCCACCACCCGGTTCTGACGTTGAGGGAAAATGTTTGGTACTCAAAAACCGGTTTACGGGATGAAACAAGCAGGTTTCGAATGGTACATGATCCTAGCTACCAAACTAGAACGGTTGCGTCTAAGACACAGTGAAGTCGAAGAAACGATTTTCACGAAACTGTCAAAATTCGGAAAACTCACGGTGGCTCTCTATGTGGATGATCTATTGTTAGTTGCTGACCACGAAAAAGTACTTGAAGAATTCAAGAAAGACCTTGGGAAAATGTTTGATGTAAAATATTTTGCGCCTGTATCAGAATACTTGGCGATCGAGTTCACAGGAACGCCAGTAGGCTATGCGATGAAACAGCTCAAACACTTGACAGAATTAGTTGACGATTTCAAGCAATACCGCCTGAGACCACGCAGGACTCCGATAAAGGTGGATTATGATGGGTACGGGTCAAGCCATAATCCCAAAACAGACGAATTCCACGAGAACCCCGAAGATACCCCATAGAAATTAAATGGACCTATGAAAATGAGATACGAATCTGGAGCTGGAAGCATTAGCTGGGCCACGAACAACACACGTCCAGCCCTTGCTTTCGCAGCGAGGTCGTCGGCCAGCAAATCATCTAACCCGACCAAGAATGATTTCAGCAGGTTGATACACTACATCGGGTACATCAGCCAAACGTTGGGCCGGAAACTGCGATATAGCAGAGACCACAAACACGAGATCAAGGGACGCTCTGAAGGAAATCTTACTTTCGCACATGCGTCGTTTGCCCCTGAATCTGATGTAACACTGATATCAGGTATGGTAATATGTCAACAGAAACGTTGTGAAATGGCTCAGCAAGCAACAGAGAAACATCACGCGAAGCACGGCAGCATCTCATCCTCAAGCTATTGTACTTCGACCCAGACCCAACTAGTCCACGCATTCTTTGGAATCTTCAGGTCGGACCAGTGTTGTTAACCGTCGCTACTTTCGCTACTATTTCGCTACTTTTACACTACTTGCCCCAATTTCGCGGGTATTAGTATTTATTTGTAGTAGGTAGCGACAGTAGCGATGGTATTTTGGAAATATTTCACAATACTTTTATGGCTACTTACTACTTTTATGCTGGTGGGATTTCGACCACAACAGATAAGAGTTCGATTAGGAAGGTCACAAATGCTCTACTTACTACACCGTGCACAGTTCCAGGTGACCAAACATGTGGTACAATAGTATATCCTTAGTTCGGCCGTGTCTTAGCATCTCAAAATTAAAAATTACAAGTCTCAGCTTGACTTTAGAAACTTATTTTGATATGAAATGTATGGAGGTATCTATTTTTGGTCGCCTAACAAGAATCTACCATCTTGAATGGGATTTCCTCGTCGTCTAAGAGGTCGATGTCTACAACACGTTGTGAACTATCAGATATTTCTTCATCATACGAGTGAAATGCCAAATTCGGTTCAGAAACACTCCCGCCCATATCGGTATAGTCATCCCAAGTATCGAAACTATAATTATTCGCACCTAGCAGCGGCTGGCCAACAAAAAAAGTCATGGCATTCCACGGAGGTGGACTATTCTCCGTTGGTTTTCAGTTTTTATTGATGCTAGACACTGGAAAGATCATTTGGAATTTCCCTGCTTTTGTTTTCACCAACCTACGATGAAAAACCAAAAGTAGCGATTCCAGAAAAACCCAGGTATTCTTATTTATTTGTAGCGGCGGTAGCAACGCTACTTTCGCTACCTCGTCGCTACTTCGTTTTCTGTATCGCTACTTTCTAACAACACTGGCTCGGACATTGTCAAAGATTTACGAAAACGACCATTATAACGCCATTTTGGGTTCACAAAACAGCCACAATTTGGATCGAGAAACCGGAATAAAGTGGCCTTTTACCTGGAAATTGGCTGAAGATCCCTCGAATCGTGGTGCCTATAAACAGCATGGATCGTGATCATAATGCGCATGATATCTCTTTTACAAGAAGATTGATTTCTTGGGAATTCTTTTTGAAAAAAGAGAGTAGTTTGAAGAACCGGATTGTGGCGGTATTGTCCAATGTATATTCTCGCCACGTTACCTGCGAATACAACCGCAAATTCGCCATAAAATAGGATCACCTGTAATATAAATGTTAATAAACACCTTGGAATTCAAAACCTCTTGGGTGGTTGGGCGCCGTGTGGTCTACTGTATACCTTTTAGTGCGTGGGATGACTTTGTTATGAAAAGAATGATAGAAGCGACAGGTTGACTGTGCATGTACAAACTTCTGGTGGAATCTCTTAAACATCGAAACTCCGGTGCATCTAACTTCAATGTTGGCCCCAGTACACAATACGTATGAACCATTGCGCAATCTTAATTGGTATGCCGAAACAGTTCGCCGTTTGTATTGCTCTAGACGCCAACAGGCCCAGAGAGGAATAGTCCTACAGCCTTTACTGCATAGGCAGCTAAAGAAGGCTGGGGGATATATCAAGGCGAAGACGAGTTGACGCAACCTACACAGCGATTAATATAAGGAGGAAGGACTAAGGGCTCGGGGGAGCCGGAGGCTTTCAATACTCAGTACAATAATCAGACGTGGTGCAGGTTTTTCTCTATAGACGATATATAGAGTTTTAGGACACTGTATAGTGGCGTGCTGTAATAGGAACTTTTTTTTTTAAAAAAAAAAAAAAGGCTAGTACACGTGCGCTGGCTATGCTTCAGCTAAAGAAGTTGTACTTTCAGGACGGCACAAAAATGAAGAAGGAACTACTACTTACCTTGGATGAGTGGAAGTAATGATGATAAAGTCTTGGGCATTCCGTGCACCTTGATTCGGGTGCAAAATAATCATCCCACAGTGCTGCTATATGACTTTGTTACAGGAATTCGCTGATAGGATTCGGACTATTAGATCTTTGTGAGCTTACGTAATCAAACTCCACCAGGGATACTGATGGTTAGAAGAAAAAAGTCTCTAGATCTAAGGTTTCGTCATTTTTGGAACCGAGTCTTCAAGCACAAGACTGGCTTAGATGGTGGAGTACGAGAGGACGTTGATTTGCATGCTGGGACTTTCTGTAACCCCAGCTGGTTTCCACGCGTAATTTAGATGGGTTCTTTAAAGAAATTTTAGAGCATTTTTAAAGAATTTTTGAAAATTACCTCAGAAATCTTCTTGTATTGACAAACTCCAAGGGCGTTGGAACTAAACTGTAGCCTGGGCGTGCTACTAGGTTTGGCCAGACCCGCTTAGATTCTCCTGCGATATCTTCATTGCATAATGTTATATTTCTGTGAAATCCAAACATTTCCTCAATGGTATGGGTAAGGGACAAAACTTCAAAAACACGCACGATACATGGATAAGCCCGATATTTTCATAGAGTCCATGGAAATGGCTCATGCAGCTCAAGTGCAAGTGCTTTTACTGTAACGGGAGCTCACTCTAGTAGGTCTCCAATGGCCCAATCACAGATCCCTGTCATGGCACAAAACTGCTTTTTTTTTTTTGCTTTAATGGCATTGGCAAACAACACAATGACGGCCCCCTCGAATCGTCATATACCGTTTTTTGTATCGCCCTAACTCTCCAATATCGTTATATCCGTCAAGGCTCGATCGTGCCACCTTTCGCACTCAGCAACCTTCCATCATCAACCTTGCTCAGGCTTATCTCACCACCACCTTATTCACCACAATAAATCCGCTAGTTATTACCCAAAATGCTACGATTTCCACTCTTTAAAAACCCCCGGGGAAACTCCGCTCGTCTCTTTACTTCCCCCTTTACATTTCCCCGCGGAGGCCTTTTTTCTAAACCCGCCTATTTTACCCATACTAATGGCCATCGTGCTCATAATGGATATTCGGGTGTGCGCCAATACGCCACGTACAAACGGTTCCAGGGCTCCAGCTCCAACCTGTTTGATCTTCGTGGGCTCCTCTCAAACAGGTACTTTTTATGTACTGCGTTGGCGGCGGGGTGGTGTTCTATGTGTACAATCTCCGGGAGGCCCCATTCACCCACCGTCTCCGGTTTCTCTGGATCCCACTTTGGCTCGAAAAAAAAATCGGCGACTACTCGTACTCGCAGATCATGGCACAGTACCAAGGCCACTTGTTGCCACACACCAACCCGGCGTATGGCCGGGTTTCGCGCATCATGAACAAGCTTTTGGCCAGTGCCATCCAAAATACCCCCGACCCGGCCCAGGCCGCGCACTTGAAGTCACTTGACTGGACAATCAACATCATCCAGGTGACGGACGTTGGTCAGGAACCTCCCAACGCCTTCATTTTGCCCAATGGCAAGATTTTCGTCTTCTCGCTGATCTTGCCCATCTGCCAAAACGACGACGGTTTGGCCACGGTGCTCTCGCACGAACTCTCCCACCAATTGGCCCACCATTCCCTGGAACAACTTAGCAAACAGCCGTTTTACGTGGTGTTGTCGACGCTCTTGTACGCCGCCACGGGGATATCGGGGTTTAACAATTTGTTGGTGCAAGGTTTTCTCCAGATGCCTGCGTCTCGGGAAATGGAGTCCGAGGCCGACCGCATCGGCTGTGAGTTGATGGCTCGCCTGTGTTTCAATGTCCACGAGGCCGTCAACTTCTGGGGCCGTATGGAGGAGTTCGAAAAACGGGCCAACCCCCGTGGCGGTGCCATCTTGACCGAATTTCTCTCCACCCACCCAAACACCCATAAACGGGTCCACGACATCACGCTGTGGATGCCTGAAATGGACACCATCCGCGAGGCCTCCGAATGCCATTACTGGGGGCTGTTTCAGGAAGTCAGCCGCAACTTTTTTGGACACTAGAGGAGGTTTTGTGCTGGGCTATTTCGTCGCTGGTGGGTGTTCCCAATATTAGGTGGCGTGTATAATTTAAATCAGTATGGCTTATACATATATGGGCGGTTACTTACCCGATTTCTGCCCCGCATGTACTTCATAGTAGAACTTTTGACTGGCATTCATACACATGTCGTGCCCGAAACACAGGGAACCTCAACCGCCCCGAACTCTTCAAAGAAACAGTGGGCCGGCTTTAGCAGATTCTTTCTGGCTTTGAAAACATCTTATACGGCCACGCCTGGATGGCTAGCTTGTATTCTTTACATGCACTGGCATCCGTGTCGGCGTCTTCCCGAAGAACCTCCAACATGGAAACCTGTAAAGTGCCCAATCTCTTGCGCAGCTTTATGTTTCTCGACGTGAAATAAGGAACAGAAAAACTTATGAAAGTGGGGAAGAACCCCTCTGTTTCACTCTCGGCTTTCAGCGTCACGAAAGTCTCGGGGTCTTCCTCCACGTGGACTCCCACCTGCTGGTTTTCATCCAAGAGACTATGGACAATTGGCGATTCGGATCTGTTGCGTCCACTTTCAATGACGTACTCGAGTAATTTATTACGTACCACTGGGACAATCTGACTGCGAAAACTGTCAAACTCGTTTTCGATCCCCGCAAGCACATTTGCCTCATCGGCCTCGTCATAATCTTGGATTGTCACTGTGTTCAAGGATTCCTCGCCCAGGGAATGTTTCTGCACCGGGCCAAGCAGATCTCGGTACTTTGCATGCTCCATTCTCCGGTATACGAAATAAGCCAATGCTAGACTAGGGGGACCAAGCGTCACGGCGGTATTTGGGTGGATATGCGTCACTCCCACGGCTGTAGTCATAAGGGCAGACGCGAGCTTCACTGTATTGGGGACTTTTTGCGCCCACCAAACAGAAAGTGGCGATGTGAGTGCAGAATAACTCTTGACCAGAGGGCCCGAGTAGTTTCTATACCATATACATGGAGCCGTATAACCCACAGATGGCGCAAATCGTAGCAGAACGAAGGTGGCTGGTTTTGCGACTGGAAACATTGTTTTTTTTTGTATTGTTTTGGGGATCAAATACAATGGAACCGGGTTGTATGGGATATTGGAACGATCTTTCGAATAGTTGAGCCCAGCGAGAACACCCGTACACCGGCTTGGGTCAGCAGTTTGGACCCCGGCGAATTTTCACCAAAAACGGGTGGTTTTGCATCTTTTTTCAAGGGGATACATTGGCTCTCACTTGCCCAATCCATTGTGCCTATGTGCGGGGCCTTTTAATCCCGAATCATGTGCAATGCAGCCACCCCAAAATACTGGTGAGAGCCTTTACCGGGCCGGCACCGGAATCTGTTTAATCCAACGGGTCACGTGCTATCAATGGGTCTCGGCTCCATCTCAGCAATCCGAAAAGGTATGAAACGAAGCAAAAGGAATGAGTTCCCTCACCGGTTCCCCAGTGACGATGTCAGTCGCAAAATATCGTTATAGGCATTGCATACATTTGAATGGATAACACGATTGTCACAAGATGCCGATGCCGACGGGATGTGCGCGGTGGGCTAAGGCGGCGCTGTGTGCACTCCCGAGATGCTCCAAGCACACCGTGCCTCCAAAGACGCTTTTGGCACGGTTCCAAACCAATAAACTCCCCCCAAACACAACATCTTCCACCCCGCACATGCATAAATATGGGCAGAGCTGATTTCGGCTCGGCCAAGTACCAGGCCAAGCAGCTCAAAGCGTCGGGGCTCCAGAAATTGAAGTATTATTGCCAGCTCTGTCTGAAACAGTGCCGGGACGCCAACGGGTTCAAAAACCATCTAGGCTCCCCTTCACACATGGGACGTGTCTCCAACTTGAGTAAAGATGGCACCGCGTCTGCCGTGATCGACCAGTACCTGGAGCAATTTGAGTCGGAGTTCTTGCGTCTTTTGCGCGTGAACCACGGCACCAAGAAGATCAGTGCCAACAAGTTCTACCAAGAGTACATCTTGCACGACAAGGACCATGTCCACATGAACGCCACGCGATGGACTTCGTTGACGGCGTTCGTCAAGCACCTAGGTCGGTCGGGAAAGGTGCGTGTGGACATTCCCCCGGATATCGACGATGAATTCAACCTTTTCATCCTGTTCGTAGACTCGGCATCGGAGCTGCAGTCTGGTGACAGAGACCGTAACTTACAGACCGAGGAAGACAGACTGATGAAGTTCTTGGAGGCCCAAATTGAAAAGGGTAAGCAATTGCAGAGCCAGTTGAAAGAACAGCCCGATGGCAGTGCTGAAGCCCCTGTTCAGCCCGTGTTGAAGGGGCCGGTGGCCATTTCTCTCAAAGGCCTTGGCGCCAAGAAAAGCCAGAAAAAGTCCGTCTTCGGTGACAACAGCGATGACGACGATGATGAATAGATATAGAAAGAAAGTTCGAAAACCACCCCCCACCTTTCCCGGCCTATACTCTCTCGTAGCATAGCACGTAAACATCTCTGGAATGCAATTTGTCTTGGTCTCTCAGGTACACGTTCCCATGAGGAACATTGAAGTGCACGATATCGTCGTCGAAGAAACACCAAGTAGGGTCCTTGAGAGTGTTTGGATGCGACGCAGTAGGCCTGGTTTTGTTCACCAAGGAAGTGTAGTGGCCGCTTTTTAACGTGCCGTAGTGGTTGATGAGCCCGGTCAAATTGTAGCAGATGTCGTGGGTCAGATGGTTGAACTTCAAGCGCAATGGATAAGTTATGTTGGTGTTGAGTTTATCCGTGACATTGGCCATGGAAAACCGCGAGAGATGGATGAACATCACCGGAGGCAACTTTATGAAGCTTAATTGCTTTATGGATATGGACTTCAGCGTGCTTGACGGGGTACCTGTGGCTTTTTTCAGAGGCGACTTGCTGCGCTTCAACCGAAACAACCCTCTCTTGGGCTGGAACACAACATCCATGGGGTTTTCCTTGCTGGTGGACTTGTTACATTTGGGGCAGTTCCACGCATTATCGCCGGTGAGCACCTCGTCCTGGGTAAAGTACCGCAAACAGTCGGTCAAGTCTACCGTTTGGTTATTGCCTGCGGGAATCGGGAGCGAGAGAATGGTAAACGGACTGTAACTCACCGACCGATGTCCACACTTGTTACACACCAACTTGCTCTGCACGTGGCCCTGGAAAGTATCGTTGATGGGCGATTCTCCTTCGTGGTTGAGGAGATCCTTGTACCATTTCAAATACTCGTCTTTGTCGCGGGGATTAACCGTGATGTTCCATTTCCGGAGGTAGTCCACGGGGTAATCCTTGGGTTTCACCGACATTTCTTCGTGTAGCTTGTCCAACAAGAAAAGAAGAAATTCCTGCGCGTCCTGTTGCTCAAACGGCACGTTGAAGTCTGGCTTAAGCGAGGAGAGAGTGCGCAAGAACTTGGTGGGGGCTATGTTGGCACCTCCGTTTGCGTTAAATGTGGTGATGAGGCCTGCCATGGCCTCTGTGAGAGGCTGTGGCAACAGGCTTTTCCTGCGGTTGAGTATGGCCGTCTCGAATATGTCAAGTCCCACGAGCGTCTGCACTGTCAGGTTGATATAGCAGGAAGAGCCCATATTTTTCAAGCCGCATGTGGCGTACAATTTGAAGTTTTTCTTGGGGGGTGCATAAGCGTTGGGGTGGTTGTGGCCATAGTTGTTTCCATAACCGTTGTCATATCCGTTGCCATAACCGTTGCCATAACCGTTGCCATATCCATTGGAGTGGCCATTTGCGTGGCCATTTGCGTGACCATTTCCATGTCCATGTCGTGAATACCCGTTTCCATTCTGTGCCCAGGTTTGTGGATTTACCGGATTGTTGGTTGGAAGCCCCTGGTGAGGTGGTTCCCCTTGATACGGCTGTAGGCGCAGGCCCAGTATATGGGTGGTGTTTGCTCTCTTCAAACCATTGGCAGCAATGTACTGCCCCTTTTGTGGCGCAGGATTATCCGCCCAAAGGTTCCCCTGGCCGTTGGCGTGGGTGCCGTATGACGACAGCACGTAGTGGGGCGCTGGTTGGACGGGTTGGTTCAGGTGGGCTGGCGGCGCGGGGGCCTTTGCAAATTGAAGATCCGCGGGGTATTTTTTAGCGCCATTCGGAGATGCTAGGCGGAGCGAACCGGCGGTGGGAACTTCAGAGGCCATGCCTGACTTGGTTGCCAAAAACGTGGTTGGTGTTTCTGCGTCGTATGACGCCCCTAACGACAGCCTTTTTGGGGGCGCAGGTGGCGCAGGGGGCGGGGGGATCGACGGAGGGGGCCTGACGTATGAGGGTGTTTTCTTGTGGCTTGCAAGCGGCTGTTCCGTCTCAAGAGGGTATGGAAGAGGGGCCTCTTCGGGCGTGCTTGCAGATACAGGGTATGGGGGTTTCCCCAGTGGGGGACTCGGGGCCATGTGTGGAGAGCCACCCACCTTTGGGGACCCGCCCACCTTCGGAGAATCACCCACCTTCGGAGACTCACCCACCTTTGGAAGCAGAATCAGAAGTTCCGGGAACCGCGAGGTGAAGTCAAGCAAGTCGTCTTCCGATACGTTTTCGGACGCCGTGTCTTCATTGGCAAGCACCGTGTGGGATTTCTCGGTATCCAGAAACCCGACGGGGTCGGTGTGTTCGCAAAGACCCGCTTCTTCCTTGTCCTTCAAGTACTCAATGTAATCGTCGAGCCATTCAAATAGTAGGGCGGCATCAAACGTAAGCAACTTCTTCTCCGTCAAATACTCAATGGTCCATTGACGCACAGCCCACGGCGCTACGGCAAACGCGGTTGGGTCCAAGATCTCGTCGCTACGGTAGAAATGATAGAGGTTCAAGTAAATGATGAAGTCGTGGGGCGAAGAGGCCATGAACAGAGCAAAGCCGTTGAAGTGCATCATGATGAAGGTGTTGACAAAGTAGTTGAAGATGAGAAACGACCGCACGTACGCCCTGACCGCCTCGCCCGGGTCGTTTTCCGTGGTCAGTTGCTCGAAAAGCGAAGCACAGTGATCAATCAAATCAAACACCGACATTGTCGCGATGTTGTGGTCGAGCTGGAGACGGCGGAACTCGTGGTTGATCACGTACACGCACCGGGCCTTTTTGGGGTCTTGTGACGGCTCGGCCGGCCCCGGGTCTACGGCTTTGGCTTTCTCCGCCGTGCTTTGGGGTGGTTTGGGGTCCATGGACCGGGCAGCCACATGCGACTTTTGAAGGTGATTGCGAGGTTCCACCACCGGAGGTTTCCGGTTAAGGATGCGAGCCTCATGAGAAGCCATGGGTGGGGGTTGTTTGTTTTTGTGATTTTTCTGTGTTTGTGATTTTGTTATGTTACTTTGTTTTGTTTTTTTATTTTATTTTGTTATTTCCTGGCCCTGGATGTGTGGGATCTGTGGTTTCTAGATACACAAAATAAAAGCTATGGGCCGAGCATCTGGGGCCCGAGCATCTGGGGCCCAAGCATCTAGGGCCGGGCCGTGAGGAACCCAGAAAGGGCGGCAGTTTTCTTGTGTGTACGATAATTCTTTAAAAAAATCGTGCATTTAAAAAATTGCCACCCTCTTTTAACCCCTTTTGGGGTTTTCTTGTGATTACTTGTCTGGCCCATTAAACTACGTGGCCCTCCGGGTATTGCTGGTGTGTACTGGGCCCACCAGTGTATGAGACTATAGGTGGGCTCGCTGTACACCCTACACCCCAGGAAAATGGGATATTTGAAGAGGGAAGGGATTTTCCATGTAGAGCATGTGACGCTAGAAAAGACCAAAAGATGGAAATCCACCGGGATAGGCAATCTATTTTTAGAACCCTAAATGGACGGACGGATCATGCTGTCGGGGAGCCTCACGCAGAGAAGGCAGGGCAGGCAGCGAAGTAGTATGGCGGAAAACCGGGCTGTGCGGGCGACTTTGGGTGGTTGCTGGGGGTGACAAAGGCTAGGAGTTTGGTTTTCAATTTTTTTATTTTTTTATTTTATTTCATTTTTTAAATTTATTTAATTTATTTAATTTATTTAATTTTATTTAATTCTATTTGTTATTCTGCGTCTTGGTGTTTCTCAAGGAATAAAAAGCCTGCCATCTTTATTACATGCGAATTGCTCTGGCCAGTGAGTGAGAATTGGCCTTATTAATTAATCACATTCACGGTTTTAATACCCGTAAACACTACCCAATACCACGATTCACTGATAAAAAATTCCCTCAAATTCAACTGAAAGCTGGAGTTTCTGTCTCTTGAAAATCAAAACGGGTGTCTGCTTCTCGAGTACATTGGTTTCTCGGCTGCAAAACAACACCAAGATAAAACAAGGGTGACAGAGAACCCCAATGCTCGACTCGAGGGGGTTCGACTCAAGGGGTTTCGACTCGAATGGGGTTTCGACTCTGGGGGGGTTTCTTTTTTGGTGCCTGTTGAGTATATTCAAAAGAACAGTGTTTCAAGAGCAACACGAAGGGAATATCCCACCGGAATAACCCCTTTATAGGCCAATACAAGAGGATATACAAATGGGCCATAATTTAGAAAGCAAAGGATTTTTCCATTTGATAAAATCTGGGCACCGCTCAAGGAAACATCCACTTTTTTTCAACCGCCTGCTTTCTAAAAACCACTTCTTCGAGAAAATATATCTAAGTTAAAAAATCAGCTTTTTTGGGATTCCCCACTTTATTCATTGATAGGACACCCAGCCCAGGCCAATGGTCATCATTCTTCTTGTCCGATATGTGTAGTAAAAAAGACGAGTCGGCACAGACTGATATTTGAAAAGGCTGGAGCGGGCGCCACCCAAGGAATTCTTTTCTGAGATACATTCTTTCGAGCCAGCTTCGAGAACCCCTTTGGATAAAAAGACCCTTTTGGGTAAATAGTTCCGGGAAAGCTTTTTCAGACACAATCCGATATCCCCCGATAAAAGCAATACACATACATATCTTATCAAGAAGATCTGCCCTACAACAAGACACCTTCAATCTACACGTAATCGACCTGACATTCATTTTCTGCACAATGAATACGCTTTGGGTATACACTATTGGAATACACTTGTTGATACACTAGACACCTGCCCACCACGCTTATGCCAAATATCCATAAGCTCACACCTCTGATTCAGATTGGAATGAAAGCACAGATATTCTTGACACCCCCACAAGAAGTGCAACACCCGTAAGTGAACCCCTACTGCAGGAAAAGCACTTTAGTTGCATGAGCTATTTTCCACGAATTATGAACTTATCGAGCTTTTTCTTGAACCCATATTGTGCATTCAGGGATTTTGGGAAATAAATTCTTGATAGTCATGTGCTCTGATGTAAGTAGCATACTTGTGAATATTTCATTGGAAAAAAGGCGCTTAAAACCTTCAAAATAAAAATGATTGTTGAATCATTCACGCTCTCTTTGAATTGTACATTATAACTGTAAAAAGCGGCATTTTAAAGTTTTTTCTGATACAAGTATACAACCTTCTAGTTATGTGTTTAAGTGTTTTCCAAAAAGTTCAGGGAACTATTCATATTTTAAAATGGGGATTATCTATTCTCAGTGGTGTGGAAACCCGGTTTTCAATCCAATACAATCCAATCCATTTATAGATCGTTTGAATTAACGTGATATGCAGCTAAGATGCTTTTACTGTACTGAGTGAGATTTATTTCAAACAGAGGCAAATAGCTTGGTGAATGGAACTTTTCAGGGATAAGTGGGCAAGACTTCTTGCACAGACTGGCCTTGAAATTCCACTAGATTGATTTTAAATGCTTGGGGTGAACGACGAGGTGAGTGGGGCCATCAAGAGAATTGTCTAAACTTTCCCGGTTTTCGCTTTTTCTCCCTTCTTTTTATAGACGAGTTTTTAAGGCTGGTAATTCATCTCTTGGGGGACTGAGTGCTGGGTGATTGAGGCTGCCCCTACCGTGCCACCCTCTTTATTGTGCTATCCAGAAAGGTGGTTTTCTGTAATCGTGGGTGCAATTGTGGGAGTTCGTGGCATTATTTCACATACTGCGTTTATTAGTAGCCGAGTGATTTGGTCTTGCCAAACTCGTGGCTCTCCTGCAACGTGTACTGTGAGTAGAGTCCTGGATTTAGCGATAGCATGGTCTTTTTTTATCATTTAAAGAAAAAATTCGTATTACAGTACGCCACTATTCAATGGACAATTGTAATTTAAATAGTCCTCACTGACCCCAAAGTCCCTGTGTTGCACTCTGTTGTACTCGGATACGCTATTACGGTACGCCGTAAAAAAGACCAAGGCGTGGAAACACGACTATGCAAAAGATAATGACCTTGGTAATGCTATGTGCAATGAAAACGAATCATTTGCTGTATTTCTAAGCCGCTTATTGAAAAAGACCTTGCGCTGTAATTTATGTTTCTTTCTATATACCGACTACGGGCAAATAAGAACACATGCGAAATATGATGATGTTTTGGAAGAAAATCGCCACGTAGCTAAACAAGTGATATAAAGAGGTTTTACAAGAAAACCATCAAAACAATGTCAAAAAGGAGGTAATTACACGATTATAGCCCAATTGGACCTACCGGCAGAAATGGCCAAAATGTCTTATTCTCGTCCACTAATGTGGTGCCGGGCCCTGCCAAACTATCAATCCCACAGAAAAGGTTTGAAATTTATGTGGATTATTTGTGACGGATCCCACCAACCGGAATATAGTAAACCCTTGGTGGCCCTCTCTGCCGTTTTTGGCCGAATTAAAATTCCTTTGGCAAGAATGGCTTCAAACATAAGAAGAGTATTTTTTCTTGGTTCAGCCAGAAAAGTGTCCCGCCTTCACACTTCTATCTTTCCAAAACAACCACAGGCCGTTTACAGACTTCAACTATAAGGGCACCAGATGATATTTCATTTTTGTCAATATATTGATCAGGTATAAGGAAAGATTATAACACCGAAGCTACATTTCTTTCCATTTTCGCCTCCTCTCTCGCCGATGCTGGCCCAACAAAAGTTGTGTCTGCTTGCAAGTTTCAGCAATTTCACGTACTTTTTCACTCTCTTTTCAAAGTACTTTTCGTCTTTCCATCACTGTACTTGTTCGCTATCGGTCTCTCGCCAATATTTAGCTTTAGATGGAATTTACCACCCACTTAGAGCTGCATTCGCAAACAACTCGACTCTTTAACGAGAGAAAGTATACTCTTTGATATCCTTTACGGGGCTATCACCCTCTATGGCGCCATTTTCCAATGGACTTAAGGTAGGTTGGAGTTGTTTCTTTCTTTTTCAAAATACAATTCCCGAAGGATTTCACATTTGAGCTTTCGCCGCTTCACTCGCCGTTACTGAGGCAATCACTGTTGGGTTCTTTTCCTCCGCCTATTGATATGCTTAAATTCAGCGGGTAGTCCTACGAGAATGAGGAAGGAGGTTAAGGTTGTAAAACGTATTCTACAGCCTGGTGATATTTCGGCTAGGGCCAAGACCAAACCAAAGGTTTGGGAGTAAATATCGCTCATTCACGCATGCCTTAAGGAATACCTGAAGGCGCAATGTGCGTTCAAAATTCACTGATTCACGTCTGCAAGTCATATTACGTATCGCAATTCGCTGCGTTCTTCATCGGTTCGAGAACCAAGACCCGTTGTTGAAAGTTTTTTTTTTGGGTGTTTTGAATAAAAAGTTAAGTTTATACCTAAAAGTGGGTATTTTATTTTTTTAATGATCCTTCCGCAGGTTCACCGACGGAAACCTTGTTACGACTTTTACTTCCTCTAAATGACCAAGTTTGACCAGCTTCTCAACTCAAAACCGGGTTGCCCCATCTTAAAGTTTGATCCAGAGGCCCCACTAAGCCATTCAATCGGTAGTAGCCACGGGCGGTGTGTGCAAAGGGCAGGGACGTAATCAACGCAAGCTGATGACTTGCGCTTACTAGGCATTCCTCGTTGAAGAGCAAAAATTACAATGCCTATCCCCAGCACGACGGAAACATTCGATTCACAGCGGTTGGAACGTCTATATCAACGGCATATCTCGCCCACTATAACCCGAGCTCAAGCTCTGCATTCTCTATAATGATCAACCATCACATTAATTTCTTTAGCGTACCAAGGCTGGTGTAGGTCAACTGGCCGGGCATAGCATTTTGACACCTTCGTACTTGACTCTCGATGTGAGCGGGAAAGTTCTTCGAATTGCCACTTTTTCAACGCTTTTTGCACCTGGGTTAAGATTAGGGTCAGTGATGCTTTGCGTGGCCTGGCCAGAAGTGAAGGCACCTTAAAGCTCGGATGTTACTGTATTTGTAGTGTGTGCCATTAGATAATCACCTACAGAACGCTCCTTTCATTTTGGCCTTATTTGAATCAAGAATATATAGCTATTTTTCAGACCCAGGTTTCAAAAGATAATAGAGGTATCGCGAGCAAAGCAAGGCCCATGCTATTGGTCAGGGATAATTGCCTGGTTGTACACTGTCCTTCAAAGAACACGCAGACTCTGGGCCAAGGCATTATTTGATGCTTGAAAAGTCGTAATGAAGTGTGCTTGGTGAGATATGCCCACGTGGTTAGATGCTGAAGAGGACGTTTTGGACATAATGGGTGCGGACTCTGGTTAATAAAGCCTGTTGGGAAATGCCAGATGCAATATTCAAAAATCGCCTTTGCTGGGCATAATCGCCTTTGCTGACAAAATCAGGTGGAAGCCACGGAACAAGGTCAAGGGACTGAACAAATTGAAGTGGCACATGAGGTAATTTAAGGAAAAGGCTGAAGTCACGGAGACAAAAGGTGACTCTGAATTGGATCGTAGCATTCACGAGATACGAATGGACTAGTGACATTGCAAAGTTTGGTGACCTTTTTAACGCTGTGAAAACTTCCTTGAAAAGACGGAAAAGATCCAGGGCAGAGGAAACAACAGTTTCAAAGGCTGAAAAATCACCCCGAAGAGACTTAGAGACTGATCAGATTCTGATGGCATAAACCAAAACTTCCAAAAGATTCTTATTAGAAATGTTCTTGATTTCGCCGCTCAGGAAGAAAAAGATTTCAAAACACTCCCCAATATCTTAAAAGCGATGTGAAAAAACGATTGCTCAGCCTTCGGACCTTTGGCTTCTTCGAAGGAACGAAATCGGCTCGATATTCTCATGGGCGAATTTTCTGCGTTTTACTCAGAAAACCCCTAAGATTACAACAAGACCCGTGGTACCATCTCAGTGGGTAGGACGCTTTTTAAGATTTCAAGGGAAGTGGATGTTTTCCTGCCGCAAGCCCGTTCCACTGACCGGGAGTACTTCCCAATTTGAAAAATGCATCATTTTGGTCACTGTGTCTATTTCTCAAGTCAAACAAGACATTTACCCAGAGGGTTCAATATGGATCTGGAGAACCGTTTGGACAACATTCGTAAAATTGACAAATGGGGAACCCTGCATCTTTTATAAGGGTGAAGCGGCCCATATTTTCTATTTGCTCGATGCTTCTTTTTCGTTCGGGCATTGAAGGCTGGAAGAGACCAGAAAATAATCCAAAAAAAAATCCTAAAAACTCCTAAAGGAAAACATACTCGTTTCACATGGAGAAAGCAACGACCGGAGGACTCAACTGTTCATAGGGATATTGCACTTTTATAATAAACAAGGTCTTTATGTTGTATATCTCATGGCTTGGCTCATCCAAAGACAATGATTTGCTATGCACGTTTTTATGGAAATTCTGCCAGCTGCGAGATCACAACTAGAGAAACCTTTCCAGCTTTCTACTTTCTTTGTTTTCGTCCATTCATACATATCCTCTTGCTAGTGCACTGTGCACAACACAACCGAAAGCAGACCCCGAATATGCTCCCGAGGGTATCTTTTAGTGTTTCCATACTTCTTCATATTTACAAATATTTACAGATATTCACAAATATTCACAAGTATTCCGTGACTGGGTAATATTTCTCAAGAGTCAACTTGGTTTTCTCTTATTCAACCCGAAAAAGGTACACCACGTTTGAATCCAAATAACCTTTTGATTCGAATCACCGGAGCACCTGGAAGTTGTTTAGGTTTCTTTATGGCACCTTATGGTATCGTTGTTCCGCTTACTGAAGAGACAATAGAAAGGGTCACACGGCATGGACAGCACAGTACAGATAGATGGTTTAAGAAATATTCCCCTAAATTGAACATTTCACGTTGATTGATTTTGAAAAAGATGGTACTAATTTATGACCACAAGTATGATAGAGATAAGTAGTTAAAACACACATCTGCTTTGGTTTTCAGAAGACTCTAAAAGATGAACCCCTTGATGTGCTACCAAGTTCCGATCTACCATAATTTGAGCTTACCAGCTTAAACCCCCAACTGTTACCCATCTTTACACGAAAGAGCACCACATCCACTTGTGTATCGTACCACTTTTATATCTACCACCGGAAACGGCATAATACAGGAGTTCTCTTAGAACAACCCTGGTTATAATCACCCTTCCTCGCA